>OX439484.1:143452699-144052699 GCA_949320155.1 Melangyna quadrimaculata | reverse complement strand
TGCTAAATTTTGATTTTTAAATGATTTTTAGTGTAAGAATTTTCGAATTATGTAGGTAATACTTTTTTGAAAAGTCGTTTTCAGCAACATCTTGATTTTAATATTTTCAAAGAGTGGTCTAAAAAATATCAAAATTACATAAAATATAGATGGTATGAAGTTGAATTTTTGGTAAACATTTGAAATCGATATCTTTGTTTTCAAGATATTCGAGTTGAAAATCATTTTTTAAGAATTTGTAGTAGGTAGATTTGTTTGCAGTTGTTTTGTACTAAAAAAAAACAGTTTGTCAAACTTTTTGAAAAAGAATTTTTGGCTACATCATTATGTGTACAAACAAAAAGAATATGTAAGAAGAAAATTATTTTTTAACTGTTTTTCTTAGTGTCCCTTGATTTTTGTTTTAGTTTTTACCAACTGATATAGAGATGTTTGAGGCGAATGACATTTTGCAGCTCCTTTTTAAATTTTCGTAGTAATAAAACGGTTAATATGGCGGAAAAAAGTACCCTGCACGTACGTACTTACATACACCCCTACATACATCTTACTAAAAACGACGAATTCCGATTTTAGAGACCTCATTTTAAATGTGACAAATCGAACCAATTACACAACTTCGCAAGGAAATTTAGTAATTTATCTATCACCTACCGTTTAGAAAATAAGTTCTCGACCTTGTTTTAATACGCCCAATTTACCCTGCTGAAATTACAAAAAAAAACGTATTTAGAAATTCTTAAATTAAATTTCCTTTCGTATCATATTTTTTTTTATATTATTATGGCTTATCACACAAGCTCAATCAGATGAATACATATATACTAAAAAATGACCTTTTAAGAGTTGCAGCCTTGGTCCGGGCCCATTTTTTTGCGGCAACCCATGCGCAAACTGGTTTTTTTTTTTACATTAATTTAAAAACTGTATATCTATAATCTGGTAAAGAAATGAGGGTATGTCGCCCTATGGTGGGCTCCCAGACTATAACGAAACGCCAAAAAATAAAAAAAAAAATATTTTTTTGTATAATCTGATGCCTATACTGATTAGTATGATTGGGCAAGGATCGAAGAAAGGAAACACCTTAAAGCTCGCATCGCAGCTACCCCAGCAGCAGGGAGAAACGAGCTTGAGTCTACGTACCGCATGAAGATGAGGGAAGTTCACCGTAGTGTGCGACGTGATAAGCGTAGCTACATCAACGCATTGGCTACAGAAGCAGAAGAAGCCGCTAGTAGGTGTGACAGTAGGACCGTCTACAGAATTACCAAAGAGCTCACTGGTGTCCAGAGCTCTAAACAACACCTGGTTAAAGACACAAACGGATCCCTGCTAATTTCGGATGAGGACCAGCTCATAAGGTGGAGGGAACACTTTTCTGCGGTTTTAAACCGCGTTTTCGCAAGTGAAGTGAACCCTATTCCCACTGAGCTACCCGAAGTAACAATTTCCCGAATACGCACCGTACCCCCCAGTAAAGAAGAAATTATCACCGCCATCAAAGCACTGAAGAACAACAAAGCGGTTGGACTTGACGGTATTCCTGCAGAGCTCTTAGGAGCAGCCCCAACGACATCGAGCGAGCTACTGCACCCACTTATTAAGAGAGCTTGGGAAGCAGAGAGCTTTCCTGAAGAGTGGAAAAAAGGAATGATTGTCAAGCTCCCAAAGAAAGGAGATCTCACACAGTGCGAAAACTGGAGAGGAATATGCGTTCTGCCTGCAGTAGCCAAGATAATAGCAAGGATAATATTGGACCGAATTAAAGACCACCTCGAAGACACACTCGACGCCGAACAAGCAGGTTTCCGCACTGGATCTTCCTGTGTTGATCACATCAACACCTTGAGGATCATCATCGAACAGTGCGTTGAATATCGATCACCACTTCACCTGCTGTTCATCGATTTTGAAAAGGCGTTCGACAGTGTCAATAGAGAATTTATTTGGCTTGCTTTGCACAGGAGGGGCATCCCAGATAAATTGATTGCTATTATCAAGGCTACATATGATGGATCCAGGTGTCACGTTTTGCACAAAGGTAGGCTGTCAGAGGAGTTTGAAATCCAAAGTGGAGTTAGACAAGGCTGTATACTGTCACCAATACTGTTCCTGTTGGTGATAAGTGACGTACTGCACGCAGCTTTGTCAAATGGAAATGGAGGAATTCAGTGGACTCTGCAATCTCACCTCAAACATCTGGACTACGCGGACGACGTATGCTTACTCTCTCATAGGATCATGGATCTCCATCAAATGACAACAAGGGTGGACGGAGAAGCAGAAATCGTAGGGCTTAAGATCAACTCGGCAAAAACTAAAAGGATCAGCCTTGGAACTTCCTCATCAATCCAAGTAAATATTTCTGGACAACCGGTAGAGATGGTAGAGGATTTCCAATATCTTGGGAGTATTATCTCTACGGGTGGCGGAACTGAACTGGACGTAAACAGCCGAATCAGAAAAGCAAAGGCTGCGTTCGGAATGCTGTCCAAAATATGGAGAAACAACTCTTTTAGCTTAAAGACCAAGCTACGACTGTTCCGCTCCAATGTTGAATCCGTTCTGCTTTACGGCTGCAGCACTTGGAAAGTCACTGAAATTGTCACTAGGAAGCTGCAAACCTTCGTTAATAGATGTCTACGAAACATCTTGAGGATTTTCTGGCCCAACCGTATCTCCAATGCCGAACTTCATGCGAGAACGGGTCAGGAGCCCATAGACTCCATTATACGAAGAAGAAAGTGGCAGTGGATTGGCCATACGCTTCGAAAAGGCGATCGGTGCATTGCATCTCAAGCAATGCAGTGGAACCCGCTCACACAGGAGGGAAGACAAGTGGGCCGGCCTAGAAGTACATGGCGAAGAACGGTCGAACAGGAATCGGCACGACTGGGGAAAAGTTGGAGAGAGCTGAAATATATTTCAAGAAATCGTACACGATGGCGCGTAGGTGTAGTGGAGGCCCTATGTCCCGTAAGGGAAACATCACGGACGTAATAGGTCCGAGGACCTAAGTAAGTAAGTAAGTATACTGATTAGTCCACTTTTGATATTTTTTGTTCCTCGCAACCGACGATTTAAATGAATTTTTTGGAGTATCTATATGTTCGCGAGAAACAAATTAAGAAATTTGTACATACATGAAAACTGTCTACTGTTACGTCAAACTTTTCTTGTTTCTTGGTTTTTCGAAAATTTTCACGACAAAGTTGAAAGATGCCGATCAAGATCGCTTTCCTATCATATAGTTAAGTCGTGATGCTTTTAACTGATTTAGCCAATTTTCGAAATATTTCTTCTCGTATAATTTTTGTGGGATTCAGGATTAACTAATTTCTGTTCTCGGGCTTTTAAATCTATATGACTGTGCTTCAATAAGACCAAGATGTTCACACATTCGACACATAAGAAATTCAGCTGGCTTAAAACTTGTTTACTTTTTCAAGGTTTGCTGACCAAAATATACTAAATGGATGAGTATAAATAAAATATACATGTTAAGTGTTAACCAAGAATTTAATGATGAGTTAAAAAAAAAGGTAAAACAATTTCGAAAGTGTTTTCAATAAGCATTAGGTAATATACCCACCCTTTAATTTCCCCCCACAAACTTTGCGCTTTGACCATGTTTTCTTCTCAAGTTGCACTCGAGTCAAAGTACTGTTCGCTGTTTTGCCATAAATGACATATTCCATTAAAAAAAATGCAAAGTTTCCAAAGATCTGACAGAAAGTAATTTCTCATATTCCACCATCACATTCACCAGCACAGCAGTTGAGTTCGGAATGTAGGTCTTTTGCTTAAGTATAGGCTTTCGTCCTTGCAAAGCGCATCCAAAAGACCTTGATGACATTTGCTGTTGCGCTGAGGTTGATTTCACGCTCATAGTCTTCGTCGTCGTCTCCGGTCGTGGCTGGAGTGAACCGGCGCAGTGTCATAAGTCACCTGGTGCGGCTCTAGTGGGACTGCATCGTTTGTTATTAATGAACTGTCATAATGACTGAATGTTAGCTGCGAGGCAAATATATAATTTTGTTGCCACCACAGCAGCCGTTTTGCAGAGGAGGAGATGAATATTATATTTTATATATGTAGGTACCATTATACACCGAAATCGAATCAAGAACTGTGTTCACTTGTTTTTGTTGTTGGCTGTTGAACAAAATGAAGGATTTTCAAATGTTGGCAGAGAAAAAGCAACATCTGGCCTGGGTCCCAAAGACCCGGAGAGTATAGGTATCTATATATGAGATTGCTATAAGGCTGCTTGTTGGTAGGTGATACAAAGTTTATGCAACTCTGCAGTAACATGGAGCTATGTGACGGGATCATTAATAACTTTTTAATAAACAAATGATAATGTGAGTGGTAAGAGTAATCTATCTTTTGTTGAGAAAATGAAGCTCCTAACAAAACAAATCGGCAACACAAACAAAAAAAAAAACGCAGAATACACGACACATGGACAATTATTTTTACTTTCATACAAAATTCAATATCGATGGGAACAGTTCTATAGGTCTAGATCTAGATCTAGTCTTAAAGTAAAATCTAGAATCTCAGAGAGAGTTTTTCTCAGTACTTTGATAACTTATAGGTAATATAGGTACCATAATTTTTAAAAGCTTCTGAATCACTAAAATAGCTCATCAGATATTGAAAATGTCAAACAAAATCAAATATAACCTATAAAAACGGTTATTTGCATGTTTAAACTGCAGTATCTGGAAGTATCATGAATCCAGATAAACTGTAAATACTAACTAATATTTTCTGAAAAAACATACCCTGCACATGACCTATAAAATTTTGAAAAAATTTTAAGAAACAAAAATAGAAATGCCAATTCAAAGTAAATGTTAGGATGCAACTAATAATAAAATTTCAAAAATGTCGTTAGTCTGTTTTTGAAAAATGGAATTTTATCAAAATTCTCAGAACCGTTTCTGAGAAAAATAAAATTTTTGTTAATAACAAAACTCTTAATGACTTTTAAAACTCTTTGCAACATTTTAGTTTATTCACCACTTATTATTCCCAACATATGTAGGTCTGTTTTGATGCCAGGAAAAACCATAACTGTTTTCGAGTAGGAAGTTATAGTGTTCTGCCTATTCCAAAACAGAATAGTTTGGAAACGGAGAAGCGTCATCAAGCAAGGGCAATTAAAAAACCAACTATCTCCCGAAAAGGAAAAAACGATTTTGAATTACTCAAACTGAGTTTTGAAGAGGAAAATTAGTTTAATTTCTGATCGGATATTTTTTTTTTTTGAGAACAATTAAGTTATGCTAACATCATAAAAAAAAATTAATTTGGTGCCACAACGGCTCGTGAAGAACCAGGGCCTAGTGACTAACAACTCGCAACCATTTCTGTGTGCGCGTGTCGAATGGAATGGAATGGAAAGGACTTCCAATTTTATGCCGAATCCGAACGGCTAGACGGGAAGCACTTATTCATGACAAGTGATACTCTTAGAGGATTTGTCAATTCCTCGCAAGAGGAATAGAAAAACTTTTTAGTTTTTAGGTGGACGAGGCTGGGAAGCGAACCCAGACGTCCAGCGTGACAGTCCAACGCAATGTTTTATTTATATTCAACTTCAAACTATCTTAATTCTAGACAAAAATTCATAAAAAGTAGCCTACTTATCAATATCTAACAACTAACTTACTGGCCCTAGGCGGGCGCTCTAAGTTAAACAATAACTTAATACTATTGCCTTTCAGTTTAAGAACTAATTACATACTAATATCGATCTGGTTTTATTTTTAACCAAGAAAGATGTAAAAAAAACATGGTATCATTATCATTTTTTTTAATCCAACGCACTCACCATTAGGCTACGGGCTACTACTATGTAAGCATCAACAACAGTTTTTTTTGTTTGATGTTTCGAAAAGCACAAAAGTAGGTATAAAAAAGAAATGTTCTCCGTGAAAAAAATTATACATACTCGAAGACGAGTTTATTCTTCCCTGCAATAAAAACACTGAGATGAAAACTAAAAGATGTTATTGCAAATTGCCCACCAATCAAAAAGTTTGCTGAGCTAAGTTGTTTGGGAGGCAATATCTTCCTTTTGTGTAGATAAGGCTATGTTGGCAACGAATTTGATGGGAATCACTAGACCCTTTTTTAAGAAGAAAGAAGGATCATTTGTCGATGTTGTCAGACCCTCTGATGCCCCCTGGCTACGGCCTTGCTCGCATACATTCAATTTGAAATTTTGCACAAGCCAATTGAACATGAGATTAAGTATGTGCAACCCTTATACATATATATATAAAAACACTATATGGGTGATTCTATAAATGGTGGAATTTTCTTTCGCCACGCTGATACTTTAAAAACAGTTCAACCAATCAATTTGATTTTTTTTACAATAGTCAATCTAGTCAATACCCGCATGGGCAGATAAAATTTATCAAGATCTGATACATTTTTATTACTCTAAAAATTCTTCTAAGTGCCTAATTCTCAGTCCCCTGACGTGTTCCCAGCTTGTTTTACAAGAGATGAAAAATTACTGTTCTTCTACTTTTGGTTTCACACCAAAATGAAAATCAAGTAAATAACCTTCCCAAAAGGGAAAATTATATTTTCCTCAAAAACGGCTACAAGGATTTTGTTAAAAAAAAAATTAAAATAATTAAAATAAGGAAATGCTACTTTTAAATACATTCTTATTTTCAAAAATTGCCAGTGCAAACAATTTTTTGGTTTTTGGTTTTCTCGAAAACAGTTAATTTCAAATTATTTTTGAAAATTTAAAAAAGAAATCAATTTTTTTTTTTAAACTAGATATTATGGAAATGGCTTGGTCAATATTTTTAAAACTAGGTGCAAAATCATCTTTTATTATTTTGTCTTGAAAAAATCATATTTCTAAGTTCAAAAATAACGGTACATACCTTCCATATAAATGTTGAAAAACCGTTAAGAAAAAACTTATTTTTTTTCTCGAAAACGGCTTCAAGAATTTTAATAGAAAGGTGTGCATTTACTATTAAAGGTGTGGTCAATATTTTGATAAAAAAAATTTACCAAAAATGGTTTTTAACGGTACCTGTCATAACCGATTTTTGGATTTTAAAACTTATTGGTAAAGCCTACATCGATTTAAACAAAAAAATGTACACAAGAGCTCCTTCGCAATTTAAACAATTTTGCATATACAAACTTCAAAAAATAATTTTTGGAGTTTTAAAAAATAATGACTTTTTTTTTCTAAATTCAATACCTATCTTGAAAACGGGATCATGAATATTTTTTTTTATTTTCAATAAAATTGTATTTTATTTAATATTAAAAGTTGGCGTACTAGATTTCATTTTTGAGCTCTAACTTTTTAAGCCATTAAAATAACAAATTTGTAGTAACTTATAGTAATAATTTATTTGTAATTGTTTTTAAAACTTTTTCTTAATGATATCATAATATTATGAATCGATACATACATAACTAGCGGAAACACCCTGCGTTGCCCGGGTCCCTTTTGTTAAAGCTAGTATTGTTTGTTAACAAATCTCGAAAAAAAAAATTTACCGTGGAAAAAAGTTTTCCTTGAAAATATTTCTGCTATCGTGAATGTCTCTGGAATAAATTCGATGAAATGACTGCCCAACTCCCCAGGAAAACTTACTCCCGATATCAATAAATTTCCAACATCATTCATGTTCCCAATTTTCAGAGGATAGGAATATTGTGCAAGTGGTAGTTATTATTAATATAAAAGCTTAACTACATATTCACGTACTTCTAAATATCTATTCTAAAGACTCCTACTTATATTATATTTGAAAAATTTGTTTGGTTTGCTATCTCGCCCCAACTATCAACTGTTAAAGCAAAACGTGTGGTTTTTCGGATTTTTGACATTTCACCACCATGACTGTCAACTGGCCAGTGCGATTTTTTTGGTTTCTACTGAACTTAGAGTGCTGGCCGTGACAAGATGTAAAATCCACCTCCTAAATCGATGGGCGCTCTCAGATCTTGACATTCCGACACCTGTCAAATTGAAAAGTGAAATTTCTTAGTTTCTGTTGGTGCTTAAGTGCTGGCCGAGACAGTAGGTAATAACTATCTCCTTAATCGATTGGTGGCCTAAGATTTTGACATTTCGACACACGACCTGCAACGCACAGAGAGAGGAGCTTTAATACGGCAGTTTTTGCTGTTATTTAGCATTGCTGTTATCATTTTTGTTATCATTGTGAATGATTCGCTCTACGGAGCGAATGTTTCTCACTGATTTGGGAGACTGTGAAAGTATTCGCCGTGTTGATTTTAACATAACTAAATTTACACCGACCATGTTAATCAAACATAATTGGTTAAGGTTTTACCTTCCACCACAATCCAATCAACAACCAGCACATTTGTATTTACTTGAAAATTATATCATGCCATTCATTAGCCTTTCACCACTACTTATTATATTTTCCAATAACATTCACTTACACATTCAATAAAAACCAGGCAAAAAACTCATACGCACTTGAAACGTCAAATCTCATAGCTAAGCTTTGTACAACGCCCATGTCTTGTTCAAAAAGTTATACTTTTCGCCATGTCGCTGCATGGACAGATGTTTTGGACTCCATTGTATTTTTTCTAGCCATGTTCATAATCCTGCCGTCTGTTTGAGCGTATTAGTCCTTAAAATTGTATCGTTGTGAATTAATATTTTGAATGTATTTAAATAGTGGGACAATGACCTTTCCAAAGACATCTAATTTCGGATAAGTGCTTTCCGATTTATAGCCAATTTTATGCAGATAAGTTGATAATTTTAAAATTTTTTCTGAATTTTATCTGTAAAAAATATTTCTAATGTAAAATTTCAATATTTGAAATAATTTTGTGAAGCTTGTGAGCAACGCACAGTTATGTTTTGTATATCAAAATTTTAATTAGATTTTCAAGTCTTATAATTTTAAATTCGAAAATATTTTATGGGCGTGGTGAAAATATAAAAATTAAATTTGTTGAAAAACCATGATCCATTTTGCATTTGGTTGGTAAATAAGTCAATAAAACTAAGTTTAGAGCTCTAAAGAACACCTGGTTAAAGACACAAACGGATCCCTGCTAATTTCGGATGAGGACAAGCTCATAAGGTGGAGGGAACACTTTTCTGCGGTTTTAAACCGCGTTTTCGCCAGTAAAGTGAACCCTATTCCCACTGAGCTGCCCGAAGTAATAATTTCCCGAACACGCACCGTACCCCCCAGTAAAGAAGAAATTATCACCGCCATCAAAGCACTGAAGAACAACAAAGCGGTTGGACTTGACGGTATTCCTGCAGAGCTCTTAGGAGAAGCCGCAACAACATCGAACGAGCTACTGCACCCACTTATTAAGAGAGCTTGGGAAACAGAGAGAAAAGGAATGATTGTCAAGCTCCCAAAGAAAGGAAATCTCACACAGTGCGAAAACTGGAGAGGAATATGCGTTCTGCCTGCAGTAGCCAAGATAATAGCATGGATAGTATTGGACCGAATTAAAGACCACCTCGAAGACCCACTCGACGCCGAACAAGCAGGTTTCCGCACTGGATCTTCCTGTGTGCATCACATCAACACCTTGCGGATCATCATCGAACAGTGCGTTGAATATCGATCACCACTTCACCTGCTGTTCATCGATTCTGAAAAGGCGTTCGACAGTGTCAATAGAGAATTTATTTGGCTTGCTTTGCGCAGGGGCATCCCAGATAAATTGATTGCTATTATCAAGGCTACATATGATGGATCCAAGTGTCACGTTTTGCACAAAGGTAGGCTGTCAGAGGAGTTTGAAATCCAAAGTGGAGTTAGGCAAGGCTGTATACTGTCACCAATACTGTTCCTGTTGGTGATAAGTGACGTACTGCACGCAGCTTTGTCAAATGGAAATGGAGGAATTCAGTGGATTCTGCAATCTCACCTCAAACATCTGGACTACGCGGACGACGTATGCTTACGCTCTCATAGGATCATCAAATGACAACAAGGATGGAGAGAGAAGCAGAAATCGTAGGGCTTAAGATCAACTCGGCAAAAACTAAAAGGATCAGCCTTGGAACTTCCTTATCAATCCAAGTAAATATTTCTGGACAACCGGTAGAGATGGTAGAGGATTTCCAATATCTTGGGAGTATTGTCTCTACGGGTGGCGGAACTGAACTGGACGTAAACAGCCCAATCAGAAAAGCAAAGGCTGCGTTCGGAATCTGTCCAAAATATGGAGAAACAACTCTTTTAGCTTAAAGTCCAAGCTACGACTGTTCCGCTCCAATGTTGAATCCGTTCTGCTTTACGGCTGCAGCACTTGGAAAGTCACTGATACTCTCACTAGAAAGCTGCAAACCTTCGTTTATAGATGTCTACGAAACATCTTGAGGATTTTCTGGCCCAACCATATCTCCAATGCCGAACTTCATGCGAGAACGGGTCAGGAGCCCATAGACTCCATTATACGAAGAAGAAAGTGGCAGTGGATTCGCCATACGCTTCGAAAAGGCAATCGGTGCATTGCATCTTAAGCAATGCAGTGGAACCCGCTCACACAGGAGGGAAGACAAGTGGGCCGGCCTAGAAGTACATGGCGAAGAACGGTGGAACAGGAATCGTCACGACTGGGGAAAAGTTGGAGAGAGCTGAAATATATTTCAAGAAATCGTACTCGATGGCGCGTAGGTGTAGTGGAGGACGTAATAGGTCCGAGGACCTAAGTAAGTAAGTTTAGAGTGGCTTTTGTTGAAATAATCACTTAACATTTATAATCAATATTTTAGAAGAGGATTAGAGCTATTGGTGTGTTGGTTCTGTTATTCAAAATGTATCAATTTTGTATTAACTCTTGCATTTAAAGTACCAAAAATCGAATTGATTTTTCCCTAAATCACATTTTTAGTATTAATTATTTTAAGATTTAGCAAAAATTTCATGTATCATTTGTTATAAGCTATTAAGTATTACTCAAGTTGAAAGCCTCTAAAGTTTTTCTAAATGGAGCTTTTTTGTGATTTATGTTTTTAATTGCCCCTACTTTTTGTACCGTTAGATTTCTAAATACAGAATTATTTACATATTGGTAGAAGAAAGTTACAGCTATAAATTTGCATCATTAGTGTTTTAAAATATATAAATTTTTCATTAACTTTTGAAAAATTGAGTTGATTTTTCATTAAAACACATTTTGAGTACAATTTTTTTTAATATTTTGCAATAATTTATACACAAAAATTTAAGCTATAAGTTTCTACCCAAATTTCATGTATCATTTATTGTGAACTATCAAGTACTATACAACTTTGAAGCTTCTAAACTTGTCTAAATGTAGATTTTTTGTGATTTACTTTACTTAATTGGCAGTTTTATTTTTCCCGTTAGATTTAAAAATATAAAATTACTTACATATTTTAAGAAGAATAATACACCTTTAATTGTGTATCATTAGTTTTTTGAAATTAAAAAAAATTTCATGAAGTTTTGAATTAAAATATATGTAACATAAATTTGATGGGTCATTTCCACACCATTTTAGTATGACATTTCTTACCCCCCCTCAATAATTTTTATACACAAATTTAGCCACATATCATAGCTAAAATTTTGAGATTTTAACTTTAAATATCGGCCGAGTAGAAATAATGTTATGATTTTTTATATTAAAAAAAGCCAATAAAAAATAATTTGAGATTACGGTGCTTTGCACTGGTCGACGATTGTTGACAATGAACAAAAGGAGAGCATTTCTACGGATTTTATTCGATTTCTTATGAATTTAAAAAAATCAATTGTGACGCTAATATAGGAGGTAGATTAAAAAATGAGGTATCGAATTAATGGTTATTCTATTGAAATTAAACATAAGAACAAACTAAATCAATCCATGCACACACTCACATGTTATTAAGTAATATGTGTAAGCAATATTATATTGTAAATTTCTCAGCTCAGCGGTACAATAGGAACATAATTTTTTGTATGCAAATTTCTAGAACATAAAGCTTTAATTCATTTGTACATTGCAAACCTCTACGACTGTTTATTAAAAAGATATTAATAAAAAACAAAAAAAAACAAATTTAAAAATGTTAACCCTTTCTTAAATAAATCTCTCAAATGATTAGTTAGAAAGATAAAATTTTTACCATTTTATTGCTATCAAATATATCTATAATACATTGAAATTTTAGATTTTTCCAACGACCCATTAAAAAGAAGACTTTTAAATATTGGCCAAACAAAAAATACACTTTTTCAAAAATCATTTTGGGTATGAACAAAAAATCCTATCACAAATTCCTTAAGCATGGATAGTTTTTTTTTATTCATTGTCTTTAAAAATATGTTAAAATAAAAATTATTAAAAAGTAACCCCTATACAACATGTACATGTTTTTTTCCTAACTTTTTTATATCTTCAAAATAAAAAAAAATAAAATCTCTTCGACGACGCGACGCACGTCGCGTTTAGAAGTTAGTTTTTCGACTTTGCTTCAGTTTTTACCCTTACAACCCTTTTAATGTACGAATTTCAAAAAATCCGAGCTCCCCTAGATAAAATTTGCTATTCAGTAAATTTTAGTATATATTTTTCGAACTTATAGTTTAACCTGAAGCGTGATTGGCAAATGTTGTCGTAATTTCTCTTCCATTTAAACGTAAAAATAACAATTTTGTACAGAGGTAGGCATCATTTTTTTATTGTTTTTAAAGATTTCTAAAAAACATTTATTATCTTTTTTCAGAAGCTATCTGTCGGACAGCTGGGGGATAGACATTGTTGATGCAATAAAAATAAGTAAGTATTTTGATTGTTTTGTTGTTAGTTCGTTTGTTGTTACACGTCCAAACTGACAAGAAAACAAAAAAAGACTTTTTAATATTAGTTAAGATTAAGATGTATGTACCTCATCAATTTCTAGCTTCGTTAAAGTTGTTAGCCACGAGATCAAGTTTGTGTGATCTAGTCGTGCCCATTTTTGTATCATACGACGCAAAAGACTTTTAAACAATCCATTCGATACATATTACATAATTAAATAAAAAATAATATTTTTTTTTTTCATTCAGACAGAGGGCCTTTTAATACACTCAGGGCGAGATTTCAGTACGGGGTTAAAGCTAAACCTGGGTAAACTCACTAAATGTTTATCTCTTTGTTTTTTAATACTTTCTGCATTCAGCCTCCACCTTAAAACTGCTTCCAGTCGTAATTGTAAACAAATCTATTTCCCGAGTTGAATAACCCTAGTTTGACTCACCATCGAAAAACTGGGCCCCACAGCTTAAAATGAATATGATTTAACTTCTTTTAATCGTTATAAAGTTAAAACCCAACCAGAATCTAAAAAGTCAAACAAATTTATTTATGTTAAACAAAATAAGGTATCTGTGTTATTAAATGTTTAACAAACGATAGTTTATGTCTAATAACATTCTCATACCTCTCGCCTACAGATTATATAAAACCACCTTTAAAGGAGCACATTAACAAATTCACAACATTTTTTCATTTTAAATCAAAATCTTTAAATTGGTAAGTTTCTCGGTTTACTGATGGTGATGGTAGGTAAGTTTTATACAAGCTGGACAAAAATAAAGTGCCATCGAACAAGACAAAATTTGTTTCGTTAATTTGCTTGCAACCATAAATGGAAGACACTATCATGTTGTCTTGTAAGGAAGACGAAAAAAAAAAATAAATTTTGCCAAGTTATTTCTTTTTTATAGCAAATGTGTTTAGTCTTCCCTGTATAGTCGCAGCAAAAGCAAGGTAATAACGTAAATACCCCCTTCTTGTAGTGTTTCGGTCCTCAACAAATATTACACTCTTGATTGATCCGCGATTTTCAGGAATTCAGATTGATTGCCTGGGCATATCATCGCCGGCATTACTCTGCAAGTCGGGCAATTCTGAGGAATACGAAATTTCGCCAGCAACCTTCAAAAGGTAGGTAATGAGTCTGATGGGCTATTACCGTCTTCTTCGTCATTCAGGTGCACTTAAAGCAAATAATAACTTAATTTTTGTGACATAATAACATGCTGGGTCGAGGAAATATAAAAATTCGGCACGCATCCACCAAAGAAAAGAAGAAGACGACGTTGATGGCGATGGCGACGATGAAGCTGAACTGCATAACGATTTTACGGCACCAAGTTGTTCCAAGCCTACACGATTTCATCATCCAATCCCGGGCAATGGGTTCCGATGCGGACAGACCATATGTGGACGCTGGATAGATGGATTGACGAATTAATCCCCTTTAAAGGATCATTAAACCACCCACACAAGCTTAGGTACCTCTATTCTGCTTGGAGGAGCTAAGAGATCAAGCTCCAAAACCTGGCAACAAAGCAAACGTGTCAGGGACAAAAAATAAACGTCAGCCTCAATCTTTTCACAGGGACCTGGCGACTGAGAGCTGTCAACACGCCAATAGAAAGCAAAATAGCGCTCGGCTCGAGCGAACAAAACAAACAATATTTCCCACAGGACGGCCCTCTCGGAATTGGCCATTACCATGAATTACCTCTTGGACGGTGCAATGAAGATTTATGAAGTGGACATGTCCACAAACACCTATAATTATAGGAAACACGAGAAAAAAAAGACGATGGAAATCTTATCCCCCATCTTAATGCATGCGGATTGTAATTTAATAGCGCATCGTTTGTTTGCTTATCCTGATGCCAGGTCGCGGTCAGGTCGGTTGTCGGTTGCCATCAAAATCGACGACTTTGGATTAAATTTATACACAAGAACCTCTTCGTCACCGTTTTGGCCAGGTGGAAGCGAGGAGAAGATTAATAAAACGATCAATGAACACGGCAATCATGCGATGGGACTATGAAAAAGTGACTGGATGAACGGGGAGAATTGCGCTCTGGAGCGAGAGCGATGGCACACAGTGCCGCGCGCCGTTTTCTTCATCGATGATCCGAACTTACATGGATGGAATGGACGCTTGGTGTCTATATCGTGTGCAGAGACGAAGAGAGCGGGTCATTGAGCAGAGTTCGTCTCCGCATCTGTGATCCTGGCGCACACATCCAGATATAATTAATGTGCCCGTATGACCTGTGGGAGTTGGTAAATCACAGATTATGCGAGCAGACAGTGATTCCCTCCCCTTTATTTTATTATATTGTATCTTTGGGATATTTGTAGGTTATCTCTTGGATTTTTTTTTTTTTGTTAAGGGTTTCCGTCTTATTTTTTTTATATGTGTGGTTTGTTGACTTTATATGTGTTTTACTTGTGTTTTCTGGCACCAATGGTCATGATTGTTCTTGAGGATGGAAACGAAATATAGATGGGGATTTATAAAATAATTTCGGTTTAGTCGTGGTTTATTTTTGTTTGGTTTGCTCAATGTGACATTGGAAACATGGCGCGTGGCGAAGATGGGCATTAAAAGTGTTACTGAACTTTATGCACAGATAAGAATGTCTATTATAAAGCAGGCAAAAGATCCTCGGAAATAATTCAAAGCATCCTGAAAGAAAACATTAAAAGAGAATGTTATGTTTTGAACAAATTTCAAAATTATTTGTTAATATAGATATATATGTGGGTGATTCTACAAACTATGCAATAAAATGATGATAATTTTGGCACGTAAGTTTTTGAAGCAAATATGTAGTGGTAAAAAATAACTTTGATGAAAGATTAGAACGCCATTTTACATACCACAAAACGGTCAGTCAAAAAATTTAAAATTATCAGTTTTATAGGCATTTTTTTTTTTTTAAATTAAGTGGTCAGGGAACTTAGTTTTATTTTACGGGGACTAATATAAAACACAAAATCTATATATATAAAAGAGAAATGTCGTCCGTGTGTGCGCGCATAACTCGAGAACGGATCATTCGATTTTTACGATTTAAGGCTTGATGAATTCGTATTGACCCAAGGAAGGACATAGGACACTGTAGAATTATGTAAATTGGAAATCAGGGACCATCCTCTTTTTAATGCATATCTCGAGAACGGTGTCTTTGATTTTCACCAGTAAGGGCTTGATGGATTCGTATTGGCTGAAGAAATGACAAAGGACACTGGAGGAAAATTTCCAGGAAAATTGGAAAACAGGGAACATCCAGTTTTTAATGCATATCTCGAGAACGGTTACTTCGATTTTTACGATTTAGGGCTTGATAAATTTGTATTATTTCATGGAAGGACATAGGACACTGGAGGAAAATCACGGAAAATTTCCAGGAATATTGGAAAATCCGGGACATCCGGTTTTTAGTGCATAACTCGAGAACAGTTACTTTGATTTTGACGATTTAGGGTTTGATAAATTCGTATTGGCCCCAAGAAGGGGCCTTCGGCTTTATTGCCATACGTGGAGAAACTGCAATTGTAAACAAACATGCGAGTCGCTTAACGAAATGACCAGCTCACTGCAGATATCTCCAGTCAATTTATTGGCGATGAGGAATGGCGTGATACCAGTGGACTTAGTCACCGGCCTTACTGAATTTCCACCGAATTTTTGCTACTTTACGACGACGCCGGAAGAGATCATTTGAATTTCGTCATTCAAAATCAAATCGTCGGTGAGTTAATTTATTCAAATCCGTGGACTCCGTTAGGGATGAAATCGAAGCCACCAACTATCACACGGAATTTTTGATTCTTTGGATGTTCCGGGCTTTTCACCACACAATTTAAAATTGAAAGTCACCTCATTTATAATTTTGCTGCACAACCTCAATGCACCAAAACTTTGTAACGGAACGCGTTTGATTGTGAAGCGCATCAAATCAAATCTTATATTCAAGCGACCATTTTGAGGGGAAAATTCAAAGGCGAAGATGTTCTTATTCCACGGATTCCGCTTATTCCGAACGATTTGCCATTCGTATTTAGCGTATTCAATTTTCATTGCTTTTCGCTTTTGCTATGACAATTGACAATCAATAAGTCGTAAGGACAATCGCTGGATGTTTGTGGCATCAATCTTGAATTCCCATCTTTCTTACATGGTCAGTTGTATGTGGCGTGCTCACGTATCGGCAAACCTACCGCTTTGTACGTGTACGCGCCTGAATATAAAACGAAAAATGTTTTTTACCTTTAAAGCTCTTCAGTAAAGAAGTGGAAAGTTGGCCGACCCGCCAATCATTTTGGTTTCATTGAAACACATCGACATTGTTAATTTAGTTATTTTATTGTTTTTTTATTTCAATTGACCGAATTACATGAAACATCATTGTATATCATGCTCGGAATTATTATTTTCTTTACGTAAATGAACAAAGTTCGCCGGGTCAGCTAGTATCTTATAAATCCTTATGTTTTCTTATTAAAATTGTGACTTGTATAATGTATACACAAAAAAAATAGTAAATTCTTAAGAAAAAATACATAAAATAAACACGTTCGTCTGCCAGCGTGTAGTGGCCCGTTACCACGCAATAGTGCATCAAACGTACAACTCTTCTGAAAATAGAAATCGGGTGGGATACCATTTCAAATGTAGGTAATACGACTTAACGCCATCAACTCCCTGATTACAAAAATGGTTTCGACAGACGTCTAGGTGACCCCAAAACTCTGACAGACGTTCCCGAAAACAGTTATTTTTTGGGCGTTTCTAGGCTTTTGGGAAACCACCTGAAATTGGTCGCAACTTTTAGCCCTTGACTCCCTGAGTTCGAATATGTACGTGACAGACGTCTGAGTGGCCCCCGATAACTTATTAGTTGAAAGCACCTTTATACGAACTAAAATATTTATTTTATATCGATTTTATAACTTTCAAAAATCATAATAGGTATGTAATTTATACTTTTATGATCTTCTTTAAGAAAAAGTCGAAAATTACGCAAAATTTGTGTACAGTGTGCAAAATTTTTTGGCTAGGGGAATACTAGAAACACGTATAATTAAGAACAAATAACATAAGTAAATATTTTTGGCTTTGAAAATAAAAGGGAGTGGGTCAGAATTCAGAGTTTCGAAATTCTGCGGGACCACCATTTATTTTTAAATTTATTTGTATTTATTCTATATTAGCAAAATTCTGTATATCAGAATTCATAACTCCATCTTTTACTGAAAATTACTTTTGAATACTCTTTCGGCGCACCAGTCGAAAAGCAGACGATGAATTCCTTACAACCATTTAAAATCGATTTCATCCAAATTTTTGTCTTTAAAGAAGGAATTTAAAACAAATCGACTTTTTGTTTGTGAGTGTGTGAGTGCCGTTTGACAGGTATTTTGTTGCCATACAATGTCAAAGAAGTAGTGCGCGCTAAATAAATATTAAAGTGTATTTTATTTTCCGCGTTGTTTTGATAATTTAAAACCAATTATCAGCCCTATTCTGCTAAACGGTGGATCGAACGTTCGCTTCACTTCATCGATTCACGTTTGCTTGTCGTCTATATTCTGCTAAACGTCGGGGAAACTACTTTACCTACTCTTATTTCGAATTTTTCGAAATACTCTGAGAGAATTAATCTTGTGAAATAATTTTGTATCTGTCATAGTTTGTAAATTATTTTCTCAAATCTAACTAAATATTTGAATCATTTTTTTTCGTGTCATGGTAAAGCGCAAATAGCGTGAATAGTGTAAAAAAAGCATTTTGAACCTATTGTTTTTAAATTTGTTTGTTCTCTTTTTCTCTCTGCAAAACTGTGTTACTTTATAAGTGAAAATAACCCGAAAGTGTTAAGTAAATTTGTTTCAAAATTTGTTAAAAAAATTATTTCTCCTCTAAAAGAGTCATATTAAATGCTTTACCAAATTTGAAGCAAATCGATCTACCCGTTTAGTCTCTAGCTTGTTGTAGAGTGGACGAATAGCCACACATAGCAATATCGATGGACTTTTCCGTCATCGTAATGCATTTTGTATTAAAAATCGTCTCTACAATACGACAAACGCAACAAATTAATTGCGGGTACCAAAGTGAATATTTTGTATAGGGTTGATCGATTGACTGGTTTATGGGAATGTCGAACTGTACAGCCGATGGGGAATGTTTCCCTTCGATAGTATAATAGAATACAAATTGATGATTTTCGAACCATCATTCCCCCCGACCGACGTTTAGCAGAATTGGGCTGTATATTTCGTCTGAAAACTATTGTAAGGCCAGGCGCGTATTGAGGCACGTCCGAAGCGTGTGGCATGACCTGACGAGTGTCGCACGACACGATTTTAGAAACGTGTCATGCCGTTCTCCGCATATTGACTCGCGTGTCTCGTGTCAAAATACATATTAATTGAAGCAAAAATCGTCTGATATATTGATAATTGAAATAAACTTAAAAAAAAACAAGTAATTTCTAAAATAGCTAACAATCACCCCAATTACAAAATTCATATTATTTAGTCGTATCATCTTTTTTGGTTCAAAGGTTTTGAGAATTCACGAGTAGATACTTTGCGATGGTGGTATTAAAACTTAACAACATATTTATCAAAAGATATGGCGAAAAGAACAAAAAGTGTTCGAAAAGAACACAAATTGTTCTTTTTGCCATGTCTTTCGATGGTGATATTGTTAAATCTAAATACCACTATCGCAATGTCTGTATTCGCAAATTATCAAAAGCTTTGCACCAAAAAAGATAACATTTTACCATTAAGGAAACCACAATCCCAAAATATGACCAAATTCGACTTGATAATACGAATTTCGTAATAGGGGTGAATATTTTATTTTCAAAACGAACGACAGTTTATTATTTTATTTTTTGACGGAAAAAAAACAAACACGCGCTGGTCTCGCAAGGAAAACTGTGTTTCGATCACTGTCACGCGATTTTCGGAAAACGCGCTTCAGGTCATGTCATGCAATATACGTCGCTCTATTGAATAATATTGTTTACAAAAACTTGTGCATTGCTGTGTCGCGTCACTCGCGTCAAATGCGCTTCAATATGCGCTTAGCATAAGAAAACAAAAAACAACTGTGTAACGCGTATTCAAGTACAAAAAAAATTACAATCCAAGATCCATCCAGACACAGTGGCAAGGATCTATTCTGAATATTTCACTAGGAGACGAGGAAAAATAATTTTGCAACGTGTTTTTCTTGGGAATTTTATATTTTTAAATAGGAACGCAAACGAACAAGTATCTACCTATGTTTAGTTTTGTTGATCATTCACTGATATATTATTGAATTTAAAACACTTTGACGGTGTTTAAATTGGACTGACTCCTCCGAATTTACAAAAGAGAAAATTAAAAAAATCCACAAATTTTAATTTTTTTTTTTTTTAATTTATTAATTTTTGATCGATTTGTTCAGAAAAAATTTTTTGGTTGTAAGGAATTCGATATTATATGTACTCCTTCAAAACTCTTAATAATTAAAAATTTAATTTTTAGTAAGCTCGTACCTCAACTACTATCCTGTTGTGTGACATATCTTGGTTTTTGTTGAAGAAAATACTGAAAAAAAAACTCGTAACTCGAGGCCGACTATATCTAAATTTCTGTAATTTTAAAATCATTAAACACTGTATTTTAAAGAAGAATTCGCATTCACAATAATGAACTGTTGGTGAACCTGACTTAGCAGGAGAGACCTTATAAAGATATTTTAATTGAATTATTAGCTTTCCTTTAACCATATATCCTAAATTTGAAACTTGGAGTTTAATACTTCAAATCAGAATACTTCAAATCAGTGTGCTTAATTTATCATTTTTATCTTAATAAGTCCCTACTACTGAATTTATTTCTGATTAAACAAGCTCATAATATTGTAAGCTACTTTTTCTCCAAACAAGTTACTCCAAAAATGAGAGTTTCTGTTAATATTGGAAACAAGAATCAAATAAATCATCAACAAATGATAACTTAAAACTTTTTAAACCTATAAACTGATTTATTTTTATAAAGAAGTCATGTTTTGTTACTGATACAAGAGATTCAAGGACGAACAAAATTAAAATTAAAAACCATATTGGTACACTTGGGCGTATACGTACTTTTTTATATCATTCAATGTTAAGTAGTTTTTGTAGCAACATGAAGCATCAATTCCAATTAGGTGTTTATAAATTTAGGTATTAAAATAAAAATCGTTCTGTATTTAATTCTCATTCTATATTTAAAAACAATTTAATGTACAAGAGTGCACACTTTTCGTTTTATATACAAAATTTAGTGCATACGAGTTATTCCATATGACTTTTTTGATTTTTTTCAAAATTTGTGGAAATCATCTTTAAGTTGCAAAAGATGGAAATCCAGCCAGGAATTAACCCTCGCATGCACCGTTCTCCACCCCCCTAATCGATTTGATAAACGGACAGCTCATTCGATTCGAAATAAAAAGGAGATTAAAATTAGATTTAAAAAAAAAAATCAGAATATTGCTCATAACGGTTTTCAAAGTCTCGTAGAATTTTTGGTATTATTTGAAAAATAGTGCTTTCTTTAAACCAGTTCACTCACACTAAGGTTGAAAATAACAAAACGATTTTTTCAGAAATTGAAGTCATCTTGATAGCTTTTGTCAAACATAGTGATATTAGGACCTAAGAAATGGAATTTTTGAAAATCTCGATATTTAAAGCAGCGATATTTTATATAAAAGGTAAAGCGAATGAGTCAGTTTTTGATTTGATTTCTTTGAAAATATGTATGTTCTCTTAATATTTGAAAAATATTACCTAATTACAAAACAGCTGGCAAACGGGGGTCAGTTAAAAATAACGAAAAAACAGTAAAAATTACGTTTTTTAAACACCGTGTTCAATACTGTTTGGTTTCGATTTTGTAAATTAAAATATTTTTATCAGAAACTACCATTTTTTATCTTTAAATAGGTTAAAATACCACCTCAAACATATTGATATTTTGACCAAAACCTATTTTGCACGCTTTGAGTACAATGTACACACAAATTATGTTTCTTGTTAATTTAAAATTATTTTCTCTAACCACAAGTGAAAACTGTTTAAGTGCTAAGATAACGTGATACCCATTATCCGTCATCATATTATTAATAATAATAATAATTTTAACTATATGCTTGTAAGACCTCAGGTCTTTTTTTAAATGCAATGTACGGTAGTAGTTAGAAGGAATAGAAGCAAAGGAAAGATTTTTATTGGCACAGTGGATTGAGAATTAGACATTTTTTATATCATGAAATTCCACGGGTAGCATCCAGTTGAAACTGGGGAATAAAGAAAAGAATGCTACATAGACTGGACCTCGAACCCACACGTTCAGGTTAGCAGTCAAATTATATATCCACTGTGCCATTGCCAGCCGTATTGAATAGTATTATAACATATTAACCACCAAAAATATAGTATACAAATAAACCAGGATATCAAAGCTCAGATCTTTCATTTCATATAAACTAAGCGTAGCAACGCATGCACTCCTCAGAAAAAAATTCATGGAAATGTGCTCTGCTGGGCCCAGTAGGTGGTAGAGCTTCCCGAATGTCTTTTTGGTTAAGTATGTAGTTACCTTCAATTGTTCTAGTAATGGACGTACATTTAATTCTTAAACTAAGAAATAAAGGGTCCGCCATCTAACTAGTGCTTATTTCGTGAATGGTAACACTTAGTTCATGTCTGATTTAACAGATAATTAGTTTTTTCCTTCCGCTACACGAATATGGTTGATAATACGCTTGAACAACAGTGGGAGATATTGCGACATTACTTTGCCGATTTTGCCAAAAAAATCATCTTTTCAGATGAAGCTCATTTTAATCTTTGCGGGTATGTAAACAAGCAAAATTGTCGCATTTGGGGCATAGAAAATCCGCACGCATACATTGAAAAGCCGATACACCCAAAACGAGTCACTGTTTGGTGCGAATTTTGGTCCAGAGGCATAATTGGGCCATTTTTCTTCAACTGAGCAAGGAGTGGCCGTTATAGTGAATGGCGATCGTTATCGGGCCATGTTGAACGAATTTTTGTTCACAAAAATTGAAGAGAAGGATATTGGCAACATTTGGTTTCAGCAGGACGGCGCTACGTGCCACACGGTCGAAGCTACACTCGATGTTGATGATGCATTTTCAAAAAAAAAAAAGTAATTTGGCGGACCCTATAAACCGTAGTTCTCACACAAGACTGTTTGTTGCACTTCTTTATCTTCTTGTTTTTCGCAGATGTAATTTTTTCTAAATTCTGTAAGTGCACGCTCTATCAAAGCGCGAGATTTTTTTTAAAATGTTTGAAACTTTTTTTATTTTTCGCAGAATTTTGTTAAGCAGAAACATGAAAAACGGAATTTTTTAAAACACAGTTTTGAAAGCAGAATTTTGAAAAAATAATTTTGACCTGGTGGAATGTCTACCACGATGAAGTATAATATCAACAATGACCTATTGTATTTTAAAAAGATCCTATCTTAACCTTATGCGAACTAATCTAATTGTAACTTGAACTAAGCGTAAGGCCCAAAGACTCCTTAACAGAAATAAAAAAAAAAACGAAAAAATTAAAAATGGCTCATGTTGAATTTACAACAAAATATTTTAGCTCAAACAGTTAATTGTTAATTTAAGACGAATAAACGTCTTTTGACAGTAGTAGCCCGTAGCGTAATGGTTAGTGCGTTCAACTGTCACGCTGGAGGTCTGGGTTCACTTCCCGGCCTCGTCCACCTAAAAACTAAAAAGTTTTTTTTCAGGGCTACTGCCTCTTGCGAGGAATTGACAAATCCCCCAAGAGTATCACTTGTCACGAATAAGTGCTTCTCGTCTAGCCGTTCGGATTCGGCATAAAATTGTAGGTCCCTTCCATGCCTGTCGACAGGCGCACACAGGAATGGTTGCGAGTTGTTAGTCACTAGGCCCTGGTTCTTCATGAGCAGTTGTGCCACCCAATTTATTTTGTATTATAATGTCTTTTGAGTTTCATGTATCATCATATAAATATTTACGCTCATCCCTGACTCACTGGCTCAATGACTCGCTGACTGTATAACGCTGCAATGCGATCTTACAAAAAAAAATTAACTTTTTAACAAAAAAATTAAATTTTTTACAAAAGAAAAAATTTACTTTTAAACAAAAAAAAGTTAAGCTTTTTACAAAAAATTTAATTAAGTTAATATTGATTTAAAAAAAATCAGTAGGTATTGTGTTAACAGGGTTAGGTACGAATAATCGGCAAAAAATAGTCGACTTTATTTTTTTAGGAAATGCCAAATTTTAAAATATCGTCTTCTATAAGATTGACACTCATAGTCTCCACAAAAAAAAATATCGACTGATTGTAATAATCCCTTATTGGACTACAAAAACATGAAAACAGAAAAACTAAAAAAGTAAACAAGAATTCTAATTCTAAATTCTATTTTAATCGTATGCATTGCAAGCTGTCATGCGAATGACACTCGGTACTAACAAAATAAATGAACAGATTTGTCAAAAGAAAATTAAAACAAAACAATAAAAAAAAGTTTAAATAAATTATTATCTAAGCATTTAAACTAATGCAAATAAAGGAGAACAAATATTTCCATTACAATCTTAAGTAATCGAACAATAAAGGAATTTCTACCTAAATTTGATTTAAATTCGACTACATATTGGTTTAATTCTTTTGATTAGTTTATTTAAAAGTTTAATAATAATTAGCTAGATCATAGTTCCATTTTTTCGGTAATGTATAGGAACATTACGAACTCATAGAACTGATTTTAGTTTCAATTATTTAAAAAAAAACCTTTAAAAATATGATGCATTGGAAAATTGTCGACTCCGTTAAAGACACATGTTCAATGTTTCATGTAATTCTTAAAACAATCGTATAACAGGTGCTTGAGTGGTGATGATTGAAGAAGATACAAAACCAGACAGTCACTTAACCATTATCTATTTAAAATGTTGACTATCAAAATGTCGACGATAAAATGTTTACTATCAACATTTTGAATATCTAAATCTCGACTGTTGAAATCTCGATTACTCCCAAAATGTCGATTATTGTCGACATTTTGAAAGTCGACATTTTCATTTTTATTTTTTCTGTGCACAACTGATTTATGAAGCCGAATAGAAAGTTGGGGGAAATATCTCCAAACAAATCTCCAGATAGCAAAAAAAAATCTACGCCACATAAAGTCTCTTTACTGCCAGAAAATCCAATTGTAATGGCTCCAACATTTACTCAAGCGAATGATTTAAAACCCATTGTTGACGGATGCTCGGCCGAGCATTTGAATTACATCGCAACAAAGGACGACGTCTTAGCTGTCTCCGCTGAAATACAGCTCTTACGGTCCCAAAACTAGCTTCTTACGGATCGCTTAGCTGTCGTTGAAAACTATTGTGAGACACTTCAGAGACAACTGTAAATATTACACCAAGAATCACACGAAAATTTGGTTGTATTGCATTTACCCCCAGACGATAAGACAGACATGAATTATCTAGCAAAACAAACTTGTCTTGGCCTTCTCGGTCTAGATGAAAATGCAGAGATATCTTTTGATAAAACACAACAGTTTGTTAATCGTAACAACAACAAAACCACTATGGTGTTAAACTTCGCCAACAAAAATACCGCACACAAAATTATAGATGCTGCACCGAAATTAAAAAACTCTGGAATTGTGATACATCGGGAGCAATCTTTACTTTTCAAAAAGAGGAGAACACTTCACCAAATCGGAATCCCTGGTGGTGTCACTTTTGGCGATATATCTTTCAAGGTTTTGCTTAACGCGGATGACCTGGTAATTTTGACCGATAATGAGGTCACTCTTCAGCTTCAAATAAACAAATTAAAACAATTTTGTGATACATAGGACGTTAAAATAAATACGATGAAGTCAAAAGTTATGGTTTTTAGATCCCAAAATCGTAGCAATAGTAATGACCGTACTTGGACCCTTAATGGTTGCAATATAGAAATGGTGAAAGAATTGAAATACTTAGGCTTCATTTTAATACACAATTTGAACTTTACAGTTCACATAAAAGATAAAGTGAAAACAGCAAAAGCCGCATTTGACTGTATCTGGGCAAATTTTTAAAGAACAAACTTGTTGATCCGGCTTCTAAGTTCAAAGTGTTTGATGCAACTAGCAAAAGCTGTTTAAACTATGGCAACGAAGTTTATGGGTACAAGCAGTTAGATGAAATTAAAGCCGTCCAAAGATATTTTTTCAAGCGGATCTTTAGGCTCCCTTCAAACACACCTAATTATGCAATACAAGTGGAATCGGGACTGCCCCCTCTGTTCATAAAGAATTTAAAAGCAAATGCTGGCTATATCATCGGAGTCATGCAAAGATCGAACAACAATCTGCAAAAGAGGATTCTTTTAGTGTCTTTAAGGTGTCCGTATACCCCTATTAAAGATTGGTATGAGCTGGCCTCGACACATAGCTTTCCTTTGACCCTCTCAGTAGACAGCTTAGACAAGTGGAGAAGTACTCTGCACCTCTATCATCGATGATCAGTTTTTACAGAGCTGTCTCGGTAAGGCGAGGATATCTGTGTCGAGAACAACATACAGTAAACTAAATCTCAGTTTGGGGGTGTCCAATTACTTTCGAGATGAATTTAGGGTATGGGAGATGAGTCTTTATATTTAAAGCTCACACAGAGATGCTAGAGCTCAATTACAGACCTCACCGAACTGATATTAATCCCAACTGTACTTTGTGCAACCAAATTGAAAACATCTTCCACTTCCTAGCCTTAGCCCTATCATGCAGGAAATAAGCCAACTTTATTTCTACTAGAGTTTTCTAACTTTAGAGGAATGTTTAGGTGTTCTGAACGGAGAAGAGGGTTGGAGACTTATTATCTGTTTTTTCTCACATGCGATTTCATTTAGAAATGATAACGTTAATCTATTTAGATCAATGTTAGAATTAAAACTATTACAATTTTGTTTTAGCCAAACTCAAAGCTCTAAAAATTAAAAAAAAACTTCAAGCCTGACATTGTTGAACAGGTTTTTTCTGATTTGATATTGCAATTCCTTATCGACTCCTTTTTTGTTTTAGCTAAACTAAAATCCATAAATCCATGCATAAATCTTTTGCTTAAAGTATTCTTATTTACTTTCTTGTAAACTTGGAACTTGTTTTTTTTTTTGAATGCTTTATTCACGATAAACAATTTTGTTTTAGCTTAACTAAATGCGTGAATTCAAATATTATTTAGCTGTTTTTTTTATAAATCTAAATAAGTCTCACATAATTCCTTGTTGTGATTATTATATATTGTTTTTTCAGAAATTTTTGTGATTATAGAAACATATAATTAATCTTTTCTTTATTTTTCTTTTATTTTTGATTATTTATAAAAAACTTTATTATTTTATATTTTCCCTCAAATGTTAACAATAGAAAACTAACCGGCAGACGGCTTCTGAGCCATGTATGTAAATCTTTTATTTAATTTTTTTTGTATATTTTATAAATAAAAAACAATAAAGACAATAATAATAATAATAATAATTTTCAAAATCGACATTTCAATAAAACCGAATCAGGTTTTTCTTCGACATTTTGATCAACTCGCGTATTTTAACCAGTCCACATTTTTTGTCGGGATTATAAAAGTCAATCTTTTGGAGTTGACATTTTGAAAGCTGATATATCGTACCCATACCAATTTGACAAATTCTGTTTTAAAAATGTTAACTCAATGAACATTCATATCAAAGAAATCATATAAGAATTCAGTTCCAAACGAAGCAATTTTAAACCAAAAATTGAAATTACAAATACACTCTGTAAACTGAAAATAAATTTTTCTGTCATCTGTAAATCCAAAAATTCTTGATTAGAAATTCTAATTGGGTTGGATATAGTTCGCAATTGATTTTCGCTATAAAATTGATGTAAGCTGGACTGAACTTAATACAAATTGCGTCTTGACAAGGCCCTCACTGTCAACTGAAGAGTCCAAGTGAGAACGCCGGGACGAAACGCCAGTTTTTAAGGACTAAAGGCCGTTAAAAGCTTTATTGAATCTATAAATCCAACCTATATTTTAAGAGTCATTTTGACTGTTATTCAAAACACTTATCCTGAACGGAATAAAATCGAAAGTTTATTCAAAATGCTATTAAATAAATCAAATATTTTAAGACAGATAAAAAAACACCTTCATCTAACCTATTCTATTCGCATAAAAAAACACTAAAAGTAAATTCCAGCACACCCGAAGCTGGTTACCCGAAGTTCAACACTTCATCTGCATCTCAGTATACCACGCCTTACACACTATTGAGCCGCTTTCATAACAAGTAGCACAAAACAAGCATCCATTTGCATACAGTTATGTGCTCTGCAGATGAGAGTGCGTCTGTAGCGAGTGCCAGCGGCGCCTATAGCCTGTCCCAGGACCCCGTGTCGCAAGCACACCACACACCACCATCATCCAAAACAACCATCAAATAGACCAAAACTTAATGGCGTTTTCAAATCGATGGACGTAGTTCATATGGGGCAACTTTCATAACGTTCCAATCGATCGCCTCTGACATGCTGCCGATTCGGATCCGCCACACAATCAGCGAAACCGTTCCAAAAAATATGTCACGCTGCTTCTGTTGGCCGATGAAGTGGAATCAAGATGGAGATGGAGACTATTTGCAAAGATCTAACATCTACTTAATATGTAGCTAGAGCCGCGGCGCGGTGCGTCGGTACCTCCTGATGGGGCATTCATCGCAAAGGTGCAAATGGGTTGTGAGTATTAATTATTGCTACATCGAATTAAATGGCCAGATCAACGGCTTGTTAGATTGCCTGCAAGTAGCTTCAAGCTTCCAGTTCACCATCGCATCCGTGCAACGTTTCGGGACGACAGCAATTACCGATTAACAGTGAATTATGAGCACATATTCGCGTGGCGTGGCGCTCCGCTCCGATTTCAGAGGCAGGCAAATATTGCTATGGCTATAGTTGAAGCAGTGTCTCTACGAACTCGGGGTCTGGGCCTGCTCCACATACGGAATTGCATTGCATTCCTAGCCTAGCCAGAGCCAAGTTGTGAAATTGATTTCTGATGACTAAGAGACGGAGACTACTACTAATGGCAGTGGCACTGGTGTCCGATTGCTAGATTGCCTAGTCCGGGGCACACTTGATTAATAATTGCCAATTTGTACTGGAATGAGGGGCGATCGATGAACTTCGTCTAAGTCACTGGCAGGGGGTTGGTCAGGTAATTTATTTGGGTCGGTTCCTTTTGTGGACTTTGTTGGCATTTTTTTGATCAAACTTTCGGGGCCATGTGACGGACTCTAGATATAGGCATAGGTATATATGCATTCGTGAACTAACTCCGTGACCAATCAATATTTGTCAAATGTGTTTCAATCAGTAATTTGTCTACTCTGGGAGACAAGCAGCGAGTCAGTTTCAGATCAGGTCTGCGGGCTGCCCAACTTCGACTTCGCTGAAAGTGATTTACGTACGAAGTTGAAATGTTTGATCGTAATTATTATGTTAAGTCTCCACTCTCTGTTCAAAGGGGGCCTAATAAAGGGTCCCGACAAAATAAATCACCAGCCAGTTCGAGACAAAAAAAAAATTAAAAAAAAAACAAACTATGTGTGGCGCGAATTTGATGCGGAAAAATGAATCTTGTGGGGTAAGAGTATGACGACGTGCAACTTAGCACCCAAGTCACATCGCATGGAATCACGAATCATGGCATTGTCTTCGGCAGACATGATATACCCATCACCTTAGTGCTACGAACTCTTTGTCGGTCGGAGAAGATATCTTTGGCGGTTGGCCGGCCGGCAGCATGCGGCTGTGATGTTAAAAATATTTAAATCAAAGTCTTTGTCATTTGGATCACTCTGTTTGACTTATGCATGCATGTACCCAAAACAATAAAAAAAATATGTAAAAGTTGAATTTAAATAAATAAAATGAATTTGATGTGATGAAAATTAGGTTGCTTTGTAGGCACAGATGTTTTATTTGCATTAATAGATTTTTTTTTTAAGGATTTAAAGCCCATATAAATCTTGTGCAGTATAGATCCCTCGAGGCCCGATATCGATAGTTGTCATTTGAAAAAAAAATCAGCTATCGTTGGTGGATTCAAAGATAATATGGTTTAATCTTTCCTTGCTCCAGTGGCAAAGCTACGTTACTCGTATTTAGAGATCTCTGTACTTTCTATAGCATCTGGCTGCCATTTCATTCCCGTTCGTTATGTATATGTGACGATTCCCTGGGACATTGACGGGTGTTTGATCTGCTCATGTCCATTATGAGAGGGGAGAAAAGTGCATCTACTCCCTAAAAATTTCAATGACAAGTCCTTGAAAAATTGATCCTGGCTTGAACTGACATTTGGGGAGCGTGCGTTGTAATTTTGCATTGTAATCATTTTTGTTCTTGCCAATGTATTCTTTAAAGGTAATGTATATTATTACAATAATTGTTAATTTTAAAATGCGCGGAGGTTCCAAAACCTTCAATAAATCTAGTTTATTTTTATTTTTATGCAATTTTCTCAAGACTAAAATAAATATATATTAATTGTCTAAGGAAACATATAGTTTAACAGAATTTTAATCTTTTTACTTCTAACTATGTCCATAAATTCACTAAGCCAATGGTTCTACAGATTTGACTTTTTAGAAAGTCCTTTGAATTTTTGCGAAATGAAAACTTTTCCGCTTACAGTTGTACGACGATGCGTTTCTATATAAAAATCCATTTTAGTGAAGAGTATTTTTGACTAAATCCAATTGATCTCTCCATTTTTCAATAAGATTTAAACATAAATTAAAATGTTTTAACCTTGAATAACATAATTATCATAACCAAAGTCATGATTTTTATGAGGGCAACGATATCGGTTAAAAACGGGATCCGATTGCCCATCAGTGGAATAGAATGTAGATACATAGCCTTTGTAGGGTTAAACCAGGATTGCCTTGTCTGCCTACCTGAACAGGTTACGAAGAGGTGTTAAATTGGACTTAAAGGTGTGACAAAAATGGAGGAAGACAAGTCATTTGCGTAATGTTGGTGCTTTAAACCCAAAAAGGTCTTAGTCCATTAATAAAAATAACCAAAATCAGAGAGGCAGCCTCTTTGGACGTTACAAAAGTGGTGGCAGACACGATCAAACTTTGTGACAAAAATGACGGAAGACAAGTAATTTGCGTAACATTTGTTCGAAATTCGAATGCAATTCGATTCAGGACACTCTCATAAGAGTCATATCAAAAAGGCAGACAAAAATTTTGTTGTCTACAGACACATGGTGTAGTTCCTACTTTTAATATGGAGGTATAGAAAAAACACCACGAAAACACCCACAAAAATGTCTTCTTCCACGCTGGACGTTTTACTATTCATAGAATAGGATCGTCCAGTAGTGCTTTTACGGCGCAGGGTCAAAAGTCCACAGGCCAAAAGTCCATAATGGTCCTTTCTCCCACTTCTGTGGGTCAAAAGTTCATAAATCAATTGTGAACTTTTGACCCACTCCGATGGGCCGAAAGTCCATACGAAAATCTTGTAGATTTCTGGCCCATTGATTGTGGATTTCTGACCCACTTCAGTGGATCACTTTATAGATAGTTTTCTTTAACAATACTGCTTTAAGTGGACCGCTTCGCGGGTTTAAGGATTTTAACTCCCTTTTCGCGTCCTCTGTCCCGCTCACGCGACTCTGTTGCTCCGCTTCGCGGGTTTAAGGATTTTAACTCCCTTTTAGGGTCCTCTGTCCCGCTCACGCGACTCCGTCGCTCCGCTTAGCGTATGCTCAGTCGCTAGGCAGGCGCCTATGTTGTCAGTTGGTGTGCTTTAAGCTTACGAGTAGTGAAGAGTATAATAATTAATTCTTAACAAAATAATTAAATAATTCTTAGTTATTCGACTTTTTTCAATATTATAATATGAAATTATTATGGACTTATGACCCACTTTCTTTCTAAAATTAGGGAATATTGACTCTTTTGTTTTTGTGGACTTTTGACCCACTTGAGTGGGTCAAATATTCACAATACAATTGTGGACTTTTGACCCACTCAAGTGGGACAAAAGTCCATTATGGACATTTGGCCTGTGGACTTTTAACCGACGCCGCTTTTACATCTATTTTTGTGGCTCGGGTAATCTGCCTTCGCCGGTGACGGTTCGGCTAGTGATGGGTTCGGATGACTGCTAAGGTTGCTCGTCAGTAGTTTGGCAGAATTAATCATGTATTTTGTTTAGGGGTGTATTCTGGATACTTTGTATAATAGCTTGTTGCTGAAATACTTTATCGTCGCCGTTTTGGTCAAATTTTTTTAATTCGTGGATAATAATATCAAAAATCGATCAAGCATTGTTATTGTTATGATTTCTTTTATTTTACATTAAATTTATTATAGTGGTTGCATAAAATACGTAGTACCTAATAATAAATATCAAAATAGTTATCGTTTTATTAAATTGTGAGTTAACGAAATAAAATGCATCATTGGATCGGACAATCTTGCTTTTGTGGCTAGCAACTACATATTGGCACTTAGACATCAAATTGACATAAGTTGAAATTTCGTGATTTTTAAAATTAAAAAAAAAAAAAAAATAGGTTATATAATTCTATGAAACCATAATTTTGTTTTGATGGATGAGGTGAGAAAAGGAGAATCAGAGGATTTGAATCAATTCTAGCCTTTTGGAGTTTTGGAGTGTTTGAAGTTGAAGCAGGGCATCCTCTTTTCAGAAACTGTCCACTCCTGCAAAAGTGGTCTGCTATATAAAAACTAAAATAAATTTCTACAGGAATGGAAGGGACCCACAATTTTATGTCGAATCCGAACGGCTTGACGAGAAGCACTTGTTCATGACAAGTAAAATGCTCTTGGAGGATTTGTCAATTCCTCGCAAGATGCAGTAGGCCTAAAAAACACTCTTTAGTTCTAAGGTGGAGTAGGCTGAGAAGATAACACAGACCTCCAGCGTGACAGTTCAACGCACTAACCATTACTATACGGGCTACTGCTATATATTTGGCTCGCTTAAAATCGGAAATCAATCTTTTTGTGAATGCAGAAGCAGACATATAAGGCAACCCTTAATATTTGTATGAATGTATGAGGGAGACGTTGCCAAAAACGCGCCGTGTCTCGAATTCCACAGACATAATTGAACATTCAACACATAAAATCTATACCTACGTAGGAACTTACATTGAATCTCTCTATTAAAATAAAACAGCGTTTATATTATTCCCTCTGCCAATAATCAATAAACTTCTGTTTCTTTATTTTGTGACTGTACATGTCCACTGCGCACTGTTTAAATTGGCTATAGTTTTTCACTATTGTGCTAAACCAAATTAAACCAATTACACAAAATACATATGAACAAATAACTATTCTTAACGATCAAAACCGTATATTTTCAGTGGCAGTTGCGCAATCTCAGTAGTTGGCGTTTAAAAATCAAGCTTCTTGAAAAAGCCTACTCAGTAAATTTTAATCACCGGCGGCGTCCATTTTCCGACCGTCCCTTCTCGGCTGTCCATTTTTCGGACTTTCATTTTCCGCCCGTCTGTTTTCCGGGGTAGATTCATTTGCTATATACATATAATTGGGAAACCTTTTAACTAATCAAACAACCAACGCCACTAATATTTAATTTTTAATGTTACTATTATGTCGGATATTGTTTTGTAATGGCTGAGATGAAAAATGTGTTGAAAAATATGAAAAACAATCAGGCGTGTTGCATGTGTTCTTGATGGTATCCCGGCAGTTTTATAAAAATAGTTCTGTAATCTTTCAACAGCTCCCCTTATATTATTTTAATAACGTGTCTTTGAATAAAGATTTTTCAGATCTTTTCTTAAAATCAGTTATTTTTCCAATTTTAAAAAAAGTGTGATATTTCTTCGGTTGAAAATTATAAAGAATCAATTCTCTGCGTAGTCCAATGTTACAAAAGATTAAGTTTTTTTTTTCAAGATGTGTTTTGTGCAGTACTTTCAACAGTTTAACAAATTTTCGCATTGGATACTATAGCTAATGCCTTCTTCATGAACTACTTGCAATAAAAATGTTTCATTAACTCAAATGATTCAAGTAAAAAAAATAAAAATTAAGGAAAATGGCTAAAATTCTTTTTTACCTGCAAATAAATCGATATTTGAAATTTTGATTTAAAATCGAGAACAATATGTAATTTGAGATATCCTAAATCAGTATTGTTACATACAATAATTAATTAGGTACTCTAAAGTTATGACGACTTAAAACTATCAACTTTATTGCAAAGCATTCAAAATTCCTATATTAAGAAACTTAACATGCGTTTATCTATCTTTCGGCGTCGACAAATTTTCTAAGACACACAAGCACACAAACACACGTGCACCATCACTATTCCTTCCTTTGGCTCATTGCAGTTGCAGTAAACCGATCATGAATGAACTAATGATCTCTGATGCTGGTTTATACGCGATCAATATAAATATCTTCTTAGCTGATGATTGCTGAATAGACAGCAAGTAGGATGACGGCCGACGCAAAGACAGTGGAGGCAGTCTGCATACTGGTATAGTATAGTTTAGCTACTGCACGATTGTATCCCCGCTCCACACCGAAGCTGAAAATTTTCTTGATTTGGCCAACTTAAGTCACGAAATATCGCGTACGGCTGCTAGCCTACAGTTAAAATGTACGTAACCGCATGCGGTTCCTCTGCAAACTGACTTCCAACCGACCAGCCAGCCCATAGCCATACCATATTCCGCTATGATTCAGGTTGGAACACCTCACATGCGCGCAGAAGTCCTGACCTTTGGATGAATCGACTAGTGGATGATGATGATGGCTGTTGTTGCTACCATTAACTACAACATTTGATCCCGCAAACTCTTCCCATTAGCGTTAAGCGCGCCACTATAGACCATCGACTCTATGCTCGCTCAGCCAATTTTATTGAGCCACCAAAATGAAGTCGAGTGGCCCAGTCGCCCAGTGTCATGGAAGGCATACATACCTCTAAGTAGTCTTATGTGAGTCACTGAAGTAGCTCGCAGAGCTAATTAGATAAAAACCACTCATATTATACAAGTGTGCGCGCGAGCGCGGGTGAGGGCTCCTCGCAAAAGGGCATTGTGTGTCAAGGCCTTGATTGTGGACAATTTGGAGCCTTATAAGAGTTTTTTTTATGTACCCTCAACTGAGCACTGGGTTACTGGCATTTGTCGCAATCTCGCGCAACTCGACGTCAGACCACGTTACCTTCTGCTGCTGTACCTTCAGTCGTGATGGTGATGCTGAAAGTTTACAATAGCTTCCTGTTATAATGCCATTTGGCCATACAATATAAAACGGCAGGGATCGGTGTCGAACGTTGCAACACGCGTAGGCTGTAACATTTCCTTTTCGGAGCAATCAATGGCAACTATTGTCAACTGGTAACAGATGTTGCTGACCTTTTTGGTCGTCGAAGTATTAGAAATGTGTTCAATTAAATGTTGGACGTCTATTAGGTCTTTGCTAATTGTCTATTGAATCTACTGTAATTGAGGGCTTTGGTATTTAATCGATTAATTGGTGTTTCGTTTCGGTTGATTTAGATCTAGATGTTCGGTTACAAAAAATCAGTGTTAATTGTGGGATATTGAAGGAGTTAATATTAACTCGAGTGGCATTTGAAACGACACTTTTAAGTAGGTCTTTTTATTACAATTACAAAATTGGGAATAATGCCTAAGACTATAGGTTGGATAACCTGAGTTCGATATCATAGCGACTATAAAGGCCAAAACAGTAGCTCCAATATATCATACACATATTTAAGTAAGCTGAAAGTCAATCATCATCTTCATCATCATTATCTAAAAACACAACACGACAATCAATCACAAATGTTTGTCCTTCAACTCGTTATGATTGTTAATCCTTAGTCAAACTTGTCTTCTGAAACATTTATTTTTTTTTTGATTTTTTGTCTGACACAATAAAATACAAGCCAAAACATTCTCCAATGTATATGACAATATGTCGAAAAAATTTACTTATTCATCTGACTGGCAAAGTAGCAATATCTCTTTGTCACACGACGGATCATGTGAAATATTGTATTTTACTTAACCGACTCCATATACTCTATTTGCGCAGCATGGTTGGTCGGATCTCGGATCTACTCGAATATAAGCCGCTTGAAACCTAAATTCCACAATCATTTTTCTCAAGACAAACAACAACCGTAATGTTCCAACATCCCGCCCACACACTCAGTATTCCCATGTACTTCTGCACCAAACAACAAACATTATACAACACATAATTCCCCTCAAACCCCTTCACCCTCTCCCGACCGACGTCCGTATGTAAACTGCATCATTAGAACTGACCAGTTGACAGCTATTACTCATTGTAGATCTACCGACAGCGATATGAAAAAGCCACCATGGTGCCCAGTGCCCACTGAGCACAGTTTATCCCGCAATAATAATTATGGTCCAAAATAAGCTGTATTATAGGTAGTTGCTTGCAATAGTAAAATATAAAAAAAAAAAACGGAACGGAACAGCAGCGCAGTAAAACACAACAAAAGAAGCTAAACAAACAGTTCTGTGTTGTGTTTCAAGGCCTACCGGTTCAATCTCATAGGTACTCCAACACTGAAGTTTATGTTTATCTATTGCCATTGCCAGGTAAAAGTGTAATAAGAACAACAGTCGCGTCCCGCGCCGGACTGAACAGTGGGACAGACTTATGACGCATTAGGACAAATTTACAATTTTACTAATGGGTGTGCACTTATGTATTTTTTATTTTCCACCTCTTTGCATTCATAAAATGTATTTATAAATTTATTACGATTTTTTTTTATTTTATAAAACGCAATATAGAATTAAAATTTCATTTATGACAACCAGGTATGTTAACGTTTTTGGGCCTTCATTTTTTGAACACAAAGGAGTCTTGAACAAAAACAGTTAGTGATGAGCGTAATCTAGACGTATAAAATCCAAATATTGTTAACTAAAAATATAAGTTACTAGCCGACTTGTGCTCGCGTTGCTTAGCAAACTTAAAAAAATAATATTTTGTTTGCTATAAGTACCTACATAATATTAAAGGAGTTGTTTATATTTGCATACCTTCCTACCTATACATACATATGTATTTTTTTTTTCTAAAGCTTCCGGATACACAATGTTTTTGCAGTGTAGCCATTTTGTAAATATGTGAAGCGTTTTTTAAGACTGAATTCATTTGAATTTATTCATGACATTTTCGCTTTTAAAATATTCGCCAAACACCATTAAATTCCTTTAATATTATTTGTACCTCTTTCTTTTAAAACACACGACTGCTAACTGTTTTCCCCGTCATTTTAAGATCTCAATCCTCAAGATACCACTATTAGAAGTCAAGTTATACGCTTTTTAATCGAACCAAATAATTTTTTTTTCGCCCGGAAAACAACTTCTTTTTTATATAAAAGCTATGCATGGCGATTGCCGATGATAAGAGATACGCAATACACAAATAATTTGATCACATTATGTGACTCTTCTGCCTACATAACATACCTACCTAATTCACACACACACACACTTTCTTGCTACAAAATGGTAGCCTATACATTGTGGCGCTACATACACTATTTTTCTACAGGACAACCAGTAGCGGATCTAGGATTTGGCTGTAGGGGGGGCTTGGAGTTTGGAAATTCAGTTTGAGACCTTATGTAATAAAAGTTGCTTGTTCTAAGATCAATTTTATAATTTATAACAAATAATAGAGATCAGTTTAGGTTTAATGAAAGACCGTACTCAACTTCAGACGAACTACACTTCACGACAACGCGGCAAAACATTATTTTTTATGAAATTTTAGGAGCTATATCGCACTATATTTGACTCAACCATATTACCAGTAATGACATATGGAGTACAAACCCTTGGACTTAAATCAAACTTACTTGAAAAATTGAGGATTTGCCAGACGAAAATGGAACGGAAGCTACTCAATATAAGGTTGATACAAAGGATACCAAACGAGGAAATAAGAAGATAAACAAATATTATAGATATAGTACAACGTGCTTAACAGTTAAAGTGGAGCTGCGCAGGTCACATTTCGAGGATTCAAGATCTACGATGGACTAAAACAACGACCAAATGGATTCCAAATGATAAAAGACCTGTTGGCCGACCAAGGAAAAGATGGGACGCGAAAGATAGACATTTATGGTCATCATTGGGGGAGGCTTATGCCCGATTATAACGGAAATATTATTGAACTTTTAACATTAACTTTAATCGTTAATTTATATAATTTCTTTAATTTGTATTTTATTTTATTTATATTAAAATAATGATGTCTTTAAATTTTATGGCAATAAAAAGCTTTAAATAATAATAATCGCACTAAGCGGCAACTGAACTTCATAAAAATTCATACGAAGTCGTGTAAGTGTAGTTCCGATGCAGTGCCGTTCCGGCGAGTGCGGCCTTACCTTACGGGAACAAGTATTTTTTTGTGAAAAATATATATGGAGATTCATGTGTCGTTATATAAAAGATATCGAATTTTGAAATTCCCACTTTTCCTTTAATGATATCCGTTTTTTGTGTGCCTTTATATCCGCTCCTGTCGCGCTATAAAATGTTTTCAATACCAAGTACAATAACAATTATTCATAATTGCTGTAGCGGAGACAGAAACAAATTCAAAGGCTACCAAAAGATGATAGTATCTGGTATAACTAGTTATTGTATTAATAAAATTAATAATTTTTAGCCATATATGCTTGAACCACTCCTACAAATTCGTTTATTTATATTATTTAAAAATTGATTAGGTACCTACATAATGTAGTTATATTTTTAAATTAGCTGTGGGTATGTTTTGGACTTCCCATTTTTGACAAGATTTGAAAACTGTTTATAATTGGTTAGTTCAGAAAAATTATATTTAAGTGTTCGTACTCGCAAAAGCGTGACACGGTATCATTCCTCTGAGATCTCATTTTTCCTGAATTAGCCAAATCAACTTTAGGACATAAGACAAAGCTGCTCTAAGAAATAAGCCGCGGCCCATTTATGCCAGCGTGAATGAATTTTCGTGTATACGCTGCATACACTTTATATTCATGCTAAAAAAATATGTCGACAAATTCGCACGTCACTCGAGAGCCTAGAGGGATTGCAAATATTCACTTGCTTTTGCATGATTTTCTGAGCGCGCACAGAGAAAACTCACGCTTTTGAAATTTGGCTCCTTGACTAGAGAATTTGTGTAAAATTTCCTAGTACAAAAATGTTTTGTATGTACAATTGCCTTCGACCTTCAGATTTTGAAAACGTAAACCGAAAAATCTATAAGCGCAGCCAAGGCCGTAAGGAAGAATTTCTGTTGTATTAAACATTTACACTTAACTTGACATTCCGTTGTTCTCCTCAACTGCGTTTCTTTCGGTAAATTAGCTTTGTTTTTAGTGTAAACTGTTGGGGCATTTAAGCCCCGACCATTTTTTATCTGTTTTTACTTATCTCTTCAAGCCTTAGCCCCAACTTCAGACTTTGACAGTCCCTAGACTTGAGCCCCCAAAACTCTCTGGAATTAGGTTAGTTTTTAGGGAGTAAGTTGCTTAACCGTTGCTAGGTTTTTTGTCCAAAATTCTCAGACCTTATTGTTCCAAAGCTGGTTTTTTCGTCCAATTTTCTAGGTTTTATTTTTAGGGAAAAATTGTCGTGGCATGAAACATGTCCATATTCATAGCCCCCAATTTGGTTTTTGTCCAATTCGCTTCAGGCTCTAGCCCCAATCTTTAGGCTTAGGAAACAAAAATTACATAACTTGACGTATGTAAATAGTTCAGCCCCAACCACGTTATTTTGTCCATCAAATTTCATATCTTAACTATATTTTAGACGGAATATAAAACTCTACGCGTTGTAATGTATTGCTTTCTATATCTCAAATTATTTTATTATTCGGCTGTGGGAGGGGCTTAAGCCCCTATAGCCACCCCCCTGGATCCGCTACTGAGGACAACTATACCGGAAGGGGGGTCTATATACCCCTGTGAAGATGGGAGGGTCAAGTGTGTAATCAAATGACTTAAGAAAGAAAAAACACTATTGAAAAACAGTGGTAACACCCACAATATTCTTCTATAGCTTATCTTGAACCCAGAAACCCATTCTTGAATTTACTGTATACTGTGTACATAAATAAAGTTATTTTAATCGATAGTTTTTGAAAAATTTATTTCCAAACCCAAAATATTGAAATAGAAATTTGCTCCAAGGATCCTGTTTCTACTAAGTAAATAGTAGAAATTCTTTTTTCAAAATGTTGAGTTTGGAAATTAAATTCCCTAAAACTATTGATTAAAATAACTTTATTTAAACAGAAAATTCAAGAATGGGTTTCTGGGTTCACGATAAGCTATAGAAGAATATTGTGGGTGTTACCATTATTTTTCAATAGTGTTGTTTCTTCCTTAAGTCATTTTTGTACACAATTTCCCCTCCCATTTTAACGGGGGTATATAGAACCCCCTTCCGATATGGTTGTCCCATTATTTTGGCTCAGTCTACACGCTCCAGTGCTTTGATGTATTTATGTCAACCATTAACACTACTTCTTATATAATTTTTTTATCGCTAAATTTTGAATTGTTGTATTTTGGAAACCATTTGGTCTACAGAGTTGGTTTTGGTCTCAAGTTGAAGAAAATTAATACACTTTGAAATCGTAGATGCTTTTATTTAAAATTAAATATTTAGGACTAAAATCCCCAATAACTGAAAAAAGCGCGAACAAATCGTGGTTTTTCTGATTTTTTACCATGAAGCGGTCACCGTGCCGCTCGAGGTCGAAAACTTAGGTTATTTACTAGGCCAATATCCTGAGAACTCAGCAAAAAATCAGAAATACCAGATTTGACGTATACGTGAATGTACATTATATAGTTACTGTACTATTTATTTATCATACAGAAAAGGTTTTTTTGTGCATGACTTGCGCTTATTCATTCATTCATTGCTCAGCTCTAGTATGTCGTAGGGAGCTATTTTTTTTTAATTTTAAGAAATTAAAAGGATTTCAAATTAGTTATTAACTAAGCCGAATCACAAGCCTTTATTAAAATTATAACTCAAAAATATTTGTTCAACAAATAAAATGAATAAAACTGACAAAAACTAGCTGTTAATTTTTATTTATTTGGTAAAAAGAAATAATTATTTATTTAAACAATAGCTTGTATTCTAATTTAGTAATATTTTATTAATTTTTTACTTTAGCGATATACTGAAGCCAAGATATTCGTAAAAAACAGAAATCATCTTTTTTGGGGGGGCTCCGACTTGCCTGTGTTCATTCATAGATTTCTCGGCTCCCGTTAAGAGTTAAGAGCTCAATATTTTAAATTGTAGGGAATAGCAACAGCTAGACAAAACACAAAAGAAAAACTAACCAAAACGTAAGCTTTTTTCGAAATAATAATAAAAAACCGCATAAAAACCAAAAGAAAATTACTTAAACTAATGGTAACTTTTTACTTATTTGTAACAACAAAAAAAACTTAATACTCTATGCTAGATAATTTTATTACAAACAAAACGCATTTAAATTTTTTACTGTGCAATGTACTGGAGCCGAGATATTTGCAAAAATACAAAAAAAGTCAAATAAGTTTTTACGAATAACTTTGGTAAAAAAAGTTGTCAGGTGGTGCAAATCTAGGGTAAAGCTTTTCTAGTCAGCCCCTATCGATTCATGAAAAAAAAACAGACCGTGCAGATCAACGCAAGGTCAAGCCGTTTCTTACGACGGCGACGGTTCGACTGGACTACATTTGTGCTCACCCAGCAGGCATGAATTCAGTTTGCGGAAGAAAAGAACAAAACAAAAATAACAAAAACACAAAGCAGCTACCCGTTGATTGCTCTTGAATAGCATTCCTGGATATAAATAATTTAAAATAATTGATAACTTTCAAAAGTTTATATATTTATTGCTCAGCTTGTATGTATAATTAAGAAAAGGTATAGGTCTTACAATTTTCATTAAAATGTTGAGTTTATCAAAAAATCCTTATTATTTCAAAATATGAAACGGTTTTGAGTGAATGAGTCAATATTTGGGACAAGCTCTTAGAAATAAGGTGACAAAAAATTAAAAAAACAATAATATTCTGAAAATTTAAACAAATTAAGAAATAAAAACTGTCTCATAGACATACAATTTATTTCACGTAAATCAGTTAATTATTTTATGAGTTATGCTTATACGCGAAGGAACAAAATTATTCTTACGTCTTTATATATTTAGATTAGATTAGATTAGATTAGATTTAGATTTAGATTTAGATTTAGATTTAGATTAGATTAGATTAGATTAATTGGAAGACATGTCATGCAATTCTAAATTTTTTTGGCAACATTTTCCAAACAGTGCTGCCAATCATAAATTAAAAACAAAAACATAGTTTTAAAGTATGATGTGAGCCCAAAAAGCAAGCTGTGATGAGGTGCAATAAGTTATGAAGATAAAGGCATTTTTCAAATTTAGGTCAGAGAAAATCACTGCCCCTGACCTGTCAAAAAAAATGTATGTCTTTGTTTTCATCAGATAGATCAGTGCACTCAACTTGTGTGTTTTTTTTTTTTAATCAGAGCTAGCTCAGATCACGCTCCTTGAGCTTAGAATTAAATTACCGTGCAGAAGGAGTAAAAAGCTAGCATGGACAATTTTATACCATTTTGCATGTAATTAAGTTTGGTTATCTATTAAAATGCGTTTCATTTTTTAATCAAAGAGCTCTAATAATGCTCTGCTCAGTACTATGCTCAGAAAAGAAGAGATGTTTAATCTATACACTGACTTCCCTACACTACCAAAATCACCCAAATTTAGTCAAAAATCTATTTTAATAAAAAATATGCACGACTGTACCGCACGAACTTGCTCTCGTATCTAACAACTAAAATATAGCTAGACATTGACAGTGTAGAAATAGTAATGTTCTCGTAATATTCTTATATCGTTAACGATAAAGTATCTAATGAAATATGTTAAAATAGCAATTTTGAAATTGTACATACAAAATACATAAAATCTTGAAAAAAAAATCAAAAATAAATAATTTCTTCTTTGATTTTATTTGTTTTGTAAAAAAAATTATTCACACAAATTTTAAATCTAATATTTGTCGACTAAGGTGCCAGTTATAGCTATCATTGAAAACCATCATTGGAAAAGTTAGCTGTTGATTTTGAGACACTTGGAAAGTTTAATCATTGAATATTTTAATGCAGAAATATACCTTACGACTTCTAAATTATTTCTCCTCCAAAAAAAATCATTTTGACCCATATCTTCCCCACTTCGTAACTTTTAATTTTTTCAATGATCATTGGTAAGGTAGTTCATCACTGAAAAATTAAAAAACCTTTTATGAGAAAAGTTGTGCAAAATTGAATTTTGTTTTACCTAGAAATAAATATTGAGTAAATAAGCTTTACTTTGGCATCAAATTATTTACCTATTTTTTCTTCAAAATCTCTCAAAATTGACAATTAATATTTTCAATAATGGTTTTCAATGATAGCTATAACTGGCCCCTAACTCGACAAACTTGTACACACAGACGATAACGAAGACCATCAGGGATCAGGGTTGACACCAAACAAAATAAACAGCAAAGTAGTTATTCATTTTCCTTAAAATCTTTAACTACGAAAATAAAATCCAATAATTCGATTGTCTGTAAGGCAGATAAAGGAAACACTATCTCAATCCTTGATAAAGATGACTAGAAAACGAATGTTTGTCTTCAAAATATTCAGCTTGAAGAATTAAGTAGGGATCCGACAGCCAAATATAACGCACAATGTTTAAAATGTCTTAATTCAGCGAATTTTATATTTGATCCGAACGAGGAAAAATATTTAAAAAATAGTAACCCTTGGCGTATACAGCTTTAGTTCTTCGGGGGGGGGGGGGGGGGTCGTGCCAATTATGAGTTACAGCGTCGAGCAACACGTGCAAATGATGTTTTAGAGCAGTTAGAAATGTATCCCAATTTTGGTCGAAAAATCATCTTTAGCGCTGGGGCCCATCTTTGGATGAATGGGTACGTGAATAAGTAAAATTTCCGGATTTGGGACGAGGTGCCAATGCATCCAAATAAGTTACTGTTTTGTGTGGATTTTGGGCTGGATGCCTCGAGGCGTCATCGGTCCGTACTTCTTCGAAAATGATGCTGGCCATGTCATCACCGTCAACGGCGATCACTATAGGTCGATGATCACCAACTTCTTGTGGCCTAAATTGGATGATATGGACACTGAAGATATATGGTTTCAACAGGATGGCGCTACGTGCCACACATCTTAAGACACAATCGATATTCTGCACGAGCGGTTTCATGGCATGGTTATCTCGCGCCGAGGCGACGTGAATTGGCCACCAAGATGGTGTGATTTGACCCCTTTGGACTTTTTTTTGTGGGGCTTTCTTAAGTTGCAGGTCTATGCGAATAAGCTTCAAATCACCTCGACCCTCAAAGACAACATAATCGCTTCCGTCGGTCAAATTCAGCCTGATTTATGCGCCAAAGTCATCGAAAATTTGACCTTTCAAATCCGCGGCACCCAGCGAAGCCGGGGCGGTCATTTTAACGATGTTATATTACTATAATGGCTCTTAGATAAAGATAAAACCTTATTGATATCTTCTTTTATTCAATTTTAAAATCGACCCGCCCTTAATGGGAAACCCTAAAATACATTACCTTTGTTAAAAATAAGTTAAAATAATTTAAAATCGTTCATATCCTGGAAAAATATATCGTACCTTAACTCATTTAATTTCAAGACAGTTAAGAATCAAAAGTCGGCGTGAATTAGCAGAATGTAATACTTAATTTTCACTACGCCAAGTTAGGCAATTTTGTTGAAAATATATATTTCGAACTGCCAAAGCCAATTCAAAATGAAAAGAGCTACCTATACAAAAAAATTAACAAATTTAAGACGAAAACACTTTTTTGGTATTTGCAAAGTTACCTCATTTTTGGTTCCAAAGAAAATTAAAATAAACAACTGAGTCGAACGAACCTTTATTAGCTGGACCAGTGACCGCGCTCTTCGTTTTTATTTCTGACTGTTACATTTTTTATTTCGAAGGGCCTCAGCAACAGCATACAGCAATCTCCAGTTGCCTGAAAATCTGCTTAGCTAGCTGTCAAAATGCTGAGGAAAAAAATTTTTGGATTCGCTTGATCATTTGTTTTGAATTTTATTCAGAATTTATTTTAATCCTATCAAAGTTTTTATTTCAGCGAATTGAAGTTGCAGGAAAAATTAGTAAAATGTCATAAGTACTGTGCACTGTTTTCTGTTTCTTAATTTTAGTAAATAGATATAAATATTCACTACTGAAAATTAAAACAATAGCACTGATTTTCAAAAATGACCACTTGTGTAAATTGCTCTTTTTACAATAGTCGAAAAACTAAAATACATTATATATTCGTATTATAATTGAATACAAAGATTCGTTTTCGTTGCGTTTCAAGAAAAGTGTGAATTTTGATATGCCTCTGATTTGAAAAAAATGTATGTCTCTAAGACTGCCACCGATGGAAAAGTGAAAGGCACCTTACAAAATAAATATGTACATCAAATATACCTAATCTTTTTATCTTTCTTACCAGTAAGCCTTTCTGATAAAAATAATGGACAAAGTTGTTAAATTCTACGAGCCTAGTCGCTTTTCGTCAATAATTCCATCTGACTGGTCAAACGGTTCACCGCAAGGACTTCCAAAAAATCTCCTTTACCATAGCTATTGGCTTTTGCATTATGGAATTCATATAGGTTAAGTAATCCACATCCAAATCAAAAACAATATTGTTCGATCGTAAATGTTGAATAAGTGCAAACAAAATCCTTTCATAAGAGGTTTTCATCATAGTTTTATATATTTATGTCTTTTATCGTTAACATTAATATTTTTTGGTAAGAATAACTATAAATCGAAAGTTATCACTTTTTTTGCTTTTAAAAAAATCTGTCATACAAACAAAACAATTTCTGGATGTGTGTTTAAAGATTTTATTTTCAGAAAAAAAAAAAAATATTCTTTTTTTGAAAATCCTATTAGTTTTTACTTTACTGAGGGAAAATTTGGTAACAACTCCGCACTTTGATTTCTGTTTGGTTTAACAGGTTTTGGCTGTCATCTCAAAATGTATACTAGCCTATGCATTTATTTAAGATTTGAATGTATTATCATATGAGAAGTTTGTTGTTATGATAAATTTGAAGTACGAGGAAGTAAATCAAGGTATCATCGATTGACTAAAAAATAACGTAGGTATTCCATTGCCATGAAAATTAAATTTCTTATTGAATTGAAGTTACCAACATTCAAATTCTCTATTGAATTCTAAATTAACAATCGAAAATCCTACTAGGTTTCTAAGTAACCAACTTTCTTTTTTTTTCTATGTGGTTACTAAATAATTATAATCACCCCGTCACCCCCCCTGTATACGCCGTTGTTCAATACCTTTTTGTATATGATAAGAAGATGAAGAAATTTAAATATTAAAATATTGAAATTACTTCTGTTTTAAGTGGAATGAATGAATATAATTCAATTAAGAGGTACAAGTGACCTCAACTCCAAAAATAATTGTGTTTCGCTTAGGTATAACAGTGGGCTCTTCAGTCAATGCATGAACTTAAACAAATTCCCTTAGAACAGTAAAATTTTGTAAGAGTCGGTAAGGTCGGTCGGATTTTTGTAAGAGTCGGTAAACATCGACGAAAATTTGTGTCTTATTAGGGTTAAACAGACTGACTGAAGAGCCTACTGTTATTCTGGAGTTGAGGTCACTTGTACTTTTTAATTGAACCTATTTTATATGGTTTGCCAAAACTTCACAAGGAAGGTATGCCTATGCGTCCTGTCTCTTCGTCAAGCAATGCTCCCTCACAGAAATTGGGAACAAAATTAAGTCAGATCTTATCACAAATATTAAATTTTGCCCCTAAATATGCAATACAAAATTCTTTGGAGTTGATCAACAAATTAGAAAAAAATAAGTTTTACCTCCGAATGTCAAATTAGTTTCATTCGATGTCAAAATTTATTTCCATTTATTCGAAATGGGAGCATCAAAGAACTTATTTTTGATTCAATTGTTTTTTCTTTTGATGTCAAAGATAAATGTTTCCAAATGAATCAATTGATTCCTACTTGTCTGTACCAAAACTATTTCCATTTCAATGGAAAAAAATTACAGCCAATTATCTGGACAGGCGAAATCTTTATGGATAAATTTGAAGTACTTTTGTGCTTGGACTGGCACAGAACGCAGCTTGTCATGAATGAAGTCCTCAACAAAATTGACCAAAATATCCAGTTCACCTTAGAATTTTGTGGGAGAACCTTAAATTTCCTGGACCTTTTTATTTCCGCAGTTCATAGTTCAATCGAATTCGATATACTTTATAGAAAAAACACCTGCACAGATGCCATTATACCGTTAAACTCAGTACATCTTTGGTCTACAAATAAAATGTCATCGTTTAATGCTTTACTTGATCGCCTTCTCCGTACACTATTAAGCTCATCAAACTCCAGGAAGGTAATGGCTATAACAAACAAATTGTGTATGACTTACTACGCTATAAATCAAAAGAAGCTGCAATACAATCAATTTTCCCAACTGAAAAAGAGAAAATATCATACAATGGCGGAAAATTTCTTTCATTATAGGATTTTCTGAAAAACTTTTAGAGCCTTCAAAAAAGCCAATATAAAACCCACTTTCTTCAATGATTCTACGCTGAAAAATGCTCTAAGTATGCAACAACATTTTTTTTCCAAAAACCAATCATTTAAAGAAGAGCGATGTCTACAAAATTAATTGTGAAAATTGTGATGGTGTCTACATCGATAAGACATCTAGGCATTTGGAAAGATTTAGATTAAGCGAGCACATACGAGCTGTAAATCTTCTCGACCCATCTTCTGGATTATCACAACATCTCCGCAATACAGGCCACTTTTGTTCTATAGAAAATGTAGATCTCCTGCAAAATTTAAATTCTGGACGAGTCTTAAAGATAAGTTTGAATTTTTTGAAATAAACAAACATAAATGACGAGGAGACATCTTATTAAACAATCAAATTGACCTGACCAACAATATCCCTCTGCTCAATATAAAACTGTAGTTTATATATTAGGGTAAGTTCGGGCATTATGGCGCAGTAGGTATTATGGCGCACCTCGCAAATACCACACTTCCAAAAGTCCGATTAAAATAAGAACGATGCAAAAACTTGCGTCTGCACCGAAAACGTGCCGGTTGATAGGACTAGTTTAGTACAACAACAAAAAAGTAAACAAAAAACGTAAAGCGGTTCTGGGTGGCACTGTAATTCTGCTTTGTTTTTGATTGTGTGTATCTCAGTAACCATACAGCGCACATGTTTGATGTGAATATTGGAACGCAGAGTACAGTTTTGGCTGTCTTGTGTAACGGGAAATATTTACAAAGTAAAGAGAACTTAGTTTTTACATGTAAAATTAGTTTCATACTAACTCTAGTGGCTGCAAAATTGAACATTAAAAACCAAAAGGCTACAAGATAGCTAAACAAAGGAAAAAAAGCTACGGCGCGTTAACACGTTAAAATCCAGCTAGCCAACGATTCTGATGGGCCTAAAGATTTTGGCGCAAATGTTTCCGCCGCCGGTTGTGGTGAAGAATATACAACGACAACAAAAGACGAATGGATTCTGTGTGTCCTTTATGTTCAGTGGTCCCACGATTCATGTGCTACTTTTAAAAGACTTGTCATGGATGTGGACGTTCGAATCAGAAAGAAAAAGCTGATGGGCATATTGCCCTTAGGGGTTCGCCATATATTGCCCACAGGTGGGGCATTAAGGTTTTTTTTAAAACTATTTTTTAATAAATTTATTTTTTCTTAAAAACACGATTTGCTATCTTTTTTTTATTTTTTGTATGTTCCGTTTTTCTTAATAAATAATTTAATAAATATTGTTGATTGAATCAAAAAATGTTATCCGTAGTAAAGTTATTTCAAAATGAAGTTAAGTGTGCCATAATGCCCGAAGTTACCCTAATTAATTTTTACAATTTATGATTAAAAAACTTTAAACATTTTTTTTTCAAATTTTAAAAAATCTACGAATTGTAATTTTTTATTGTCTTCCCTGTAGTTACTCATGTATTATTTTTGTTATTTTTGTTTGTCTGTGCTTGAGTTAGCTTTTTATGCATAAGCTTCACTTTGTTTCCTGAAAATGTCTTAATAGGACGAAACGTATCGAAATAATAAAAATTATATTGTGGTACTAAAAATTTGCAAGTTTTTTAATTTTGTTTTAACAATGACTAACTTAAAAGTACTGAATCGCAAAATAATGAATAAATTATCCAAGCCAATGACAACAAGTGAGGGAATAAATCTAAATAAGTATGAAAAAGGCAATTCTTTCAAAAACCCATAATTTTATTTCCATTATTCCAATTTTTTGGTAAGACCGTGGTAGGCATTATTGTTAGAAGTGGTCAAGAGTTGACATGTACAAAGTATAATCAAAATCGTTCGAGACGTTTTCGAAAAAAAACTTGATAAGACCAAAAATGGCAGCTACTACCCTTAACCCGTTCTACAGAGGCTAAAACAAAAATTTTCTTCCAGGGAATCACATAAAACATAAAACGCTTCACTACAAATTTGAATCCAATTCCTGCGACCGTTTAGGCCATAGCTCGATGTACTTTGGGACGCACAGACAAATAGGCTGACGGACGTCTTGACGAAAATCACTTTTTTGGACTTTCCATTATCGCAATGTCAGTTTTGATTAAAACCTCGAATTTTTCTTTTGACACGAAACCAAAACTTGCCATATAGAGCAAGTGAAAAGATAAAATTGAACTTTTGACTGTTTTGGGGGGTTTCGTTATGTTCCTGTGGTGTTGGTTCGACAGTCCCCCTTTACAAAGCTAAAACAGATGTGCAGCAAGTCTGCACACATCTATGCATGCAGCACTGCACACGAAACACATGTATATACATTGTTTCTGATACATGGTTATGTTAAATCAAAAAATGAAAGGAAACTTCACGCGGCGTGTTGCCGATGTGACACGATAGTGCTTTTTTGGCAAGGGATTTTCTTTGTGGCAAGGTGGCACCAAATTCAATATAGCAGTTTTATAGTCTCTATTATAAAACTCAAAGAATGATGTACATTTTAACGTAATAAGTGCGTGTTTTGATGAAATTATATGAAAATTTGTCCAAATGACATACAAATTAACATCAGAAACTTCTTTTTTTTGGACAAGACACGAGCGGTTTAAGTGGTATTTTTGTTGCATGTACTTAAATTGAAAAGTAGAAAAACTTATTTTTTTTTCCTGTTGCACAAAAATTACAGTTTTTTGTTTTTACTTGGAGTACCAAAATATTTTTTCGAGCGGCAACACTGACTTCATGGGTTCTTAAAAAAATCACCAGGCCAAGCAATTTTTTTTACAGAATGACAGGTGATTTCAGTATGAGTAATGTCAAATCCCAATTATTAAATTTTTTCTTTGCTGTTGTGGTTGTCGCAATGATTACATTCGCTCTGTTTACATTTGCCCCTGTTTACATTCACCCACATATAATACTATAATAATAATAAAAGTTAAACAAAAAAAAAAAACACCAACAAAATTGTCGTCGCAACTTTCAATTTTCTCAAAAACTAGGAGACATAGAACCATTTAGTTTTGAATTAAGAGTTATTAGGGGTAGTGAATAATAAAAGCCAATCCAGCATCTGATTTCCCAATTTAAAAAGAAAAATCAAAAACAAAATTTTCAATTTTTTTTTTTCATAATTTTGAGTTTGAAAGTTATTTTTACAAAAACTATGCACATCAATAACTTGATTTGAAAATAAAATAAAAGAACGGAGTCCTGGCTTTCAAAAACGGTACATTTTTCTGTTGTAAGTGTTGCCGTTGTTTTTTATTATTATTTTTAAAAAAATGTCCCTCCTTGCTAAAGGGGTGGAGAAAGAACCCCCCTCTATGGCAAACAAATTTTGTATTGTGTTCCTCTAAAAAAAAAAGTTATAAATTTTTGGCGCCATATGAAAACAACTCTTGCGAATTAAATTTTGCCTAATTTAGTATACATCTACTTTTTCGTATAGTTTCGGATATATAGAAAAAAAATGGAAATTAAAAACATCTTTCTTAGCCCCACGACGTGATGAAATAACAGTGAATGAATGTGTATTTGACACGAAACCAAAACTTGCCATATAGAGCAAGTGAAAAGATAAAATTGAACTTTTGACTGTTTTGGGGGGTTTCGTTATGTTCCTGTGGTGTTGGTTCGACAGTCCCCCTTTACAAAGCTAAAACAGATGTGCAGCAAGTCTGCACACATCTATGCATGCAGCACTGCACACGAAACACATGTATATACATTGTTTCTGATACATGGTTATGTTAAATCAAAAAATGAAAGGAAACTTCACGCGGCGTGTTGCCGATGTGACACGATAGTGCTTTTTTGGCAAGGGATTTTCTTTGTGGCAAGGTGGCACCAAATTCAATATAGCAGTTTTATAGTCTCTATTATAAAACTCAAAGAATGATGTACATTTTAACGTAATAAGTGCGTGTTTTGATGAAATTATATGAAAATTTGTCCAAATGACATACAAATTAACATCAGAAACTTCTTTTTTTTGGACAAGACACGAGCGGTTTAAGTGGTATTTTTGTTGCATGTACTTAAATTGAAAAGTAGAAAAACTTATTTTTTTTCCTGTTGCACAAAAATTACAGTTTTTTGTTTTTACTTGGAGTACCAAAATATTTTTTCGAGCGGCAACACTGACTTCATGGGTTCTTAAAAAAATCACCAGGCCAAGCAATTTTTTTTACAGAATGACAGGTGATTTCAGTATGAGTAATGTCAAATCCCAATTATTAAATTTTTTCTTTGCTGTTGTGGTTGTCGCAATGATTACATTCGCTCTGTTTACATTTGCCCCTGTTTACATTCACCCACATATAATACTATAATAATAATAAAAGTTAAACAAAAAAAAAAAAACACCAACAAAATTGTCGTCGCAACTTTCAATTTTCTCAAAAACTAGGAGACATAGAACCATTTAGTTTTGAATTAAGAGTTATTAGGGGTAGTGAATAATAAAAGCCAATCCAGCATCTGATTTCCCAATTTAAAAAGAAAAATCAAAAACAAAATTTTCAATTTTTTTTTTTCATAATTTTGAGTTTGAAAGTTATTTTTACAAAAACTATGCACATCAATAACTTGATTTGAAAATAAAATAAAAGAACGGAGTCCTGGCTTTCAAAAACGGTACATTTTTCTGTTGTAAGTGTTGCCGTTGTTTTTTATTATTATTTTTAAAAAAATGTCCCTCCTTGCTAAAGGGGTGGAGAAAGAACCCCCCTCTATGGCAAACAAATTTTGTATTGTGTTCCTCTAAAAAAAAAAGTTATAAATTTTTGGCGCCATATGAAAACAACTCTTGCGAATTAAATTTTGCCTAATTTAGTATACATCTACTTTTTCGTATAGTTTCGGATATATAGAAAAAAAATGGAAATTAAAAACATCTTTCTTAGCCCCACGACGTGATGAAATAACAGTGAATGAATGTGTATTTGACACGAAACCAAAACTTGCCATATAGAGCAAGTGAAAAGATAAAATTGAACTTTTGACTGTTTTGGGGGGTTTCGTTATGTTCCTGTGGTGTTGGTTCGACAGTCCCCCTTTACAAAGCTAAAACAGATGTGCAGCAAGTCTGCACACATCTATGCATGCAGCACTGCACACGAAACACATGTATATACATTGTTTCTGATACATGGTTATGTTAAATCAAAAAATGAAAGGAAACTTCACGCGGCGTGTTGCCGATGTGACACGATAGTGCTTTTTTGGCAAGGGATTTTCTTTGTGGCAAGGTGGCACCAAATTCAATATAGCAGTTTTATAGTCTCTATTATAAAACTCAAAGAATGATGTACATTTTAACGTAATAAGTGCGTGTTTTGATGAAATTATATGAAAATTTGTCCAAATGACATACAAATTAACATCAGAAACTTCTTTTTTTTGGACAAGACACGAGCGGTTTAAGTGGTATTTTTGTTGCATGTACTTAAATTGAAAAGTAGAAAAACTTATTTTTTTTTCCTGTTGCACAAAAATTACAGTTTTTTGTTTTTACTTGGAGTACCAAAATATTTTTTCGAGCGGCAACACTGACTTCATGGGTTCTTAAAAAAATCACCAGGCCAAGCAATTTTTTTTACAGAATGACAGGTGATTTCAGTATGAGTAATGTCAAATCCCAATTATTAAATTTTTTCTTTGCTGTTGTGGTTGTCGCAATGATTACATTCGCTCTGTTTACATTTGCCCCTGTTTACATTCACCCACATATAATACTATAATAATAATAAAAGTTAAACAAAAAAAAAAAAACACCAACAAAATTGTCGTCGCAACTTTCAATTTTCTCAAAAACTAGGAGACATAGAACCATTTAGTTTTGAATTAAGAGTTATTAGGGGTAGTGAATAATAAAAGCCAATCCAGCATCTGATTTCCCAATTTAAAAAGAAAAATCAAAAACAAAATTTTCAATTTTTTTTTTTCATAATTTTGAGTTTGAAAGTTATTTTTACAAAAACTATGCACATCAATAACTTGATTTGAAAATAAAATAAAAGAACGGAGTCCTGGCTTTCAAAAACGGTACATTTTTCTGTTGTAAGTGTTGCCGTTGTTTTTTTATTATTATTTTTAAAAAAATGTCCCTCCTTGCTAAAGGGGTGGAGAAAGAACCCCCCTCTATGGCAAACAAATTTTGTATTGTGTTCCTCTAAAAAAAAAAGTTATAAATTTTTGGCGCCATATGAAAACAACTCTTGCGAATTAAATTTTGCCTAATTTAGTATACATCTACTTTTTCGTATAGTTTCGGATATATAGAAAAAAAATGGAAATTAAAAACATCTTTCTTAGCCCCACGACGTGATGAAATAACAGTGAATGAATGTGTATTTACTTTTTTTTGTTTTTTTCCAAGTAAATTGGTCAGAAAACATTCAGTATCTAAGACAATAACAGGTTTTTTAGATTAGTTGAATTTTCTACCCCCGCATCTCCTTTATTATTGACCCCAGAAAAAAAGTGAATATATCATTTTATAGACAATTTAATTGTCTCTAATAAAGTAGTATAGACTTCTCATCTTACATGTTAGGTGGTACCAATATTCACGAAAATCTAAAGAGGGGTACCTTTAACCCATCCTCCACAGATTAGCTCGCGGACCTCGGCTGGGGACTTTGGGTATGCTATACCTGTGGGTTACCCCTACCATACAAAAAAATAATCCAGAGGGCCTTATTTTTTGCAAGCAAACTTCCTTCGTTGACTGTACTATTCTCCTACTCAATCGTCATACTGTTTCCTTAATGCTCGCATTGTGTTAAACCAACATTTAAAGGGTAGTCATAATCCCTTGAGTGCGAGTTAATTATATAAAAAAAAAACGTTTTTTTCGTTTGATGTTTTCCATTTGAATGTATCGTGCAACTATTTTTCCAAAGCCTTATCTTACCAAAGTCAAATCTTTTAATAGTTATGAGCAGTTTAAAACAGAAATTTGAAATCACAGATTTTTTTTCACGTCGTTTCTTTCTAACTTTAAATACTCAGATTTTGTAAACAATTTTTAATTTAGTAAATTAAATTCTGTTAGTTTTTCGATTTATACCAAAAATATTGAAAAACGACCAGTATGATCATTCTCTCATGAATGTATAGGATTTGGGCGTGTAAGGAAGCAAGGTTCAAACACACATATTAAATAATAAAAACCATTGAATGCAATTGTTCCTAACTTAAAGGTGTATTCACTAGCATATGCAATAAATAAGCCAAGTAAAAAAACTAAGCATGTAAACAATGCCAGTTCCATTGCACGGCTAACAAAATTTTGAGCTTAATTGATTAAGAAATCTAATCGGGTTATTATTTTGGGCTACGGTGTGTTCGTATGGGCTGAGTTTAAAATCTTAGTCCCTCCAAACATTCAAATTATTTTTTTCAATATTCCAAATCAAAGGCTTTTTCACCCCACTGTTCGCTGAAGCTTGGTCTCTGAACTGACGATGACGCGAATACGCAATCACGTTTCATAATATAGTAATTATTGTTGTTTGTATCGAATCGAGACAGGAATGACGATCACTTTGATCACCCACACCAGATGCAGTACTGACCATCGTTCTTGAATTCTGAACTGACAACAATCGAGATCATGAAAATAATGATCATGGACCATCAACGTGTATCCAATTTTGAGTTATTAAAACGTAGACAGATACGCTGCGCTAGGGAGAGAGAGGGTTGAAATGTTTGTTTTTTGTTTTGTTCATAAAATTGCATCATATATACATAAATGCAGGTGTTCGCTCTCATATTACTGAGATCAAGATCTTAAAATCACCTATGTAAACTAATCAAATCAAATCGGATTGGTGTGGGAAAAAAAATAATTTTTTCTTTCAAATGTTAGTAATTACAGAGAGTAAATTTAGATTAACTAGGTTAGCTTTGACTTTTTTAAACAAATGATGGATAGATTCTGAAGCATCGCATTTCTTGATCTAGTCGAGTTGTATGTATAGTACATCGAGCTAGTGACGTTACGGATAGACTAATTTACTTAAAATTTGCAGCAAAGCAAATAAGATTTTCTAAAAAATTAAGAGAAACTTGTGATAAGGCTTATCTAGAAGGGATAATTTTTTTTATTATACTAGATTCTAAGTCGAAAAATGTTGGTTTTGCCTTGGTTAGGCCACGTGTGTCCCTTATTGTACCGGCCTTTTCACGAGGTGTTTTATGTTTTCAGCGGACAAAAAAATTGATTCAAAATAATAATTTTATTTTATAATTTGAAACATATCTAAATTTTTTATTTTTTAATATTTGTTGCTGAATACAATCGGAATACCAAGGCTCTGAAGTATTTTTTTTTAAATGTCTGTATAATAAAGGGTTTTCCAATAAGAGATGTTATTTTGATATTCAAAGAAAAATGGAATTTTTTGAGATAAATGATCAGATGTGTATTTAAATGTCAAGACGAAAGAATGCAATTAATAATGGAAACAAATATCAGCCAAACGGCTACGCTTACACAACAATATCACCAAATCGCAAAGTTACTGCTGTATGCCCTCAATAGCTTCACGAATTCCATCTTTGGGCTGTTGGCGTAGACCTTATCTTTCACGTGCCCCAAAGGAAGAAGTCGCAAGGTGTTAAATCACAAGATCTAGGTGGCCAATTGTGATCAACTCTTCGAGAGATAACACGTAAAAGATCGATGGTTTCGTTGCTTTTGTGGCACGTAGTGCCGTTTTTTTAAAAATAAACGTTGTCCAGATCAATACCATCCCATTCCGGCCATACAAAATTAATAATCATCTGTCGATAGCGCAATCCATTCACCGGAGCTGTTGTTCCAGCGTCATTTTCGAAAAAGTTAGGTCCAATGACCCCGCCGGACCATAAACCGCACCAAACAGTTACTCGTTGAGGGTGGAGAGGCTTTTCAACAATAAGTCTTGGCTTTTCCGAGCCCCAGATGCGACAGTTTTGCTTGTTTGTTGATGTAGCGACCGTGGTGAAAATGGGCCTCAACAGTAAAGACGATTTTTCAGAGAAATTCCGGATCATTTTCATGCATTTTTTATAGTGAATTATAATAATTTCAATGCGTTGCTGAAGCGTGTATCGTTCCATTTAGTAGTTTTTACTTGTCAAATGTCAAAATATTACAGCTCTAGAAGTGACAACTACCGTTATAGCGGGCTATTCAAAATAACACCTCTTATTGGAATATATATTAATTTTCTTAACGTCTTTCAATTTTATCCACATGTTTTTTTTTGAATTTCTTAAAATTGCGAATATTGCGTTTCAAAATTATAAAAAAATAGCAATTTTTATGAAGCACAAATTTTTGTTTTTGGTTTACTTTCAGATTTTACGAGAATAATGCAATGTTATGTCTTTTTTGCTTAACTTCTTTAAAGCCTTCAATTGTAAAAGATCAAGTTCGTTCAATCTAGTTTTTGTGCATTTTTTTGTAGACTGAATTTAAGGTAATTTTGCATTTCAGATCCAAAGTAAGTTAGGGTATTTAAACTGATGCTGGTCAATCAATTCCTAAAATCATTTCCACTAAGAAACATTTAAGATAATTGTTGTAGATTGCCATGGTCAAACCGATCTGCCAATCAATAGAACAAATAAAAGCTTACAAAATTATCACGTTTTTTTTTTATTTGAAAAATATGAAAAAAAAGGAACTCACAAATATTGGTGTCGCTTTATTGCGATATCAATCAGCAGCTTAAGCACGATAATTTAAAATGAATTATGCAAGCCACACGCAAATGCAAGTCTTATCTCCATCACTATTCCCACGCCCACTTTTAGTAAATTTAAATCAATTTGTCCAAAAAATTCGTGTCTTATTGATATTTTTACTGAGTCAAAAGTTCGCATGCCTCCAGCAACAAAAAAAAAAAAATACTCTACCACGCCGATATACCAACATTTGTCTGATATTTCGAACGAAACTGTAATTATGCCATAAATTAGCAGTGAAAAAAATAATGGCCCCGGATATCATTAAACTGTGCAGCTGGAGAACAATAATCAAGTGGCTTACTGACAACAGCATATTAAAAATAAATAAATGCTTCGCAGCATAACAAATTGCTTATAGCCCCGTTGCCATTGGGTGGATGCAATATTCATTGGTTGGAGAATTGGTGAGGGTGATGGCAGAAAACAGCCCGCAACAACCTCCCCCGCTGTGCATAATTTTGACGACTAACGCCACAAAACACAGGTAAATGTAAAGAACTTGCTTGTTTGGTAACACCAGAGCAGCGCATATCCCAAGGAATTCTCAAGACATTCAAAATAAAAAAAAGAATATAATTACTTGCAGAATTATTGTGGTGCGATGATTAGCGTGTTATGATTGAATGTACCCCAAGGGAAAATCATTTTCCCTGCGTCCAGTTCCAGCGCATTCGCATCCGACACAAACCAACAAAAAATGAGAAAAACTCGAGATTGGCATGGTGGCAACATCGATTGGACAGCCATCTGGCTGGAGCTGCTGTTCGACGAGTGGCGCTATTGTTCTGATATCTGTTCAATGACAGCATCTGAGCAGTTTAATAGAGCCAACTGCAACTACTGCGGCAACATACAAACAACAATCTCAACCTCCATCAGCGCGCACCAAACAGCAGCTGACCACGACTTTTAAGAGAAGTTAGTATCTATTTTCCTATTCTTTTGAGAGTGGGTTCAAAGTCAAAATGAAAAGTTCATTGCATTTCGGTGTCGATATCTGATCGATTTTGATTGTTTAAATTAATTCTAATCGATAAATAATAATCTTGAGACGTGTTGTAATTTATGTTGTTCGTTTTGCTATTGTTTTTGTTGGTTGTTTTTTTTTTGTCTTCTATTTTCGTATCGATGCAAAAGCTAGTCTCTTGTCTTATAAAAGAGGTAGATATTGTATGTTCTTATTGCTGATTGATTTATGTGGTTTGTGAGATGGAAAAGACTGTGTGTCGCTGGCGCGATTTATTTAGATTGAGTGTTTTGATTCGGAATCCAACTTAATTGTTTATTTGAGTAATTGAATTACAATGGAGACACTTTGAAATTGAATGATAAGTCCGGATTGTTTTTTTTTATCTTTGGGAGCTTATTGTTGTCTAAATGATTTTTTAATTAAACGAAAGAGTTGATGCAAGAACTTGTATTTACCTTTAACTTGGCTTTGTATTGTTTTTATAGCTGAAATGCTTTTCTTTAAGGGTGCAGAACAGAAGAAAATCATCAGTTTAACTTACGGTTTAAATACTTAAGTTGTTTTAATTTTCACATAAAGCTTACCTGTGTAACAAAACAAAGTCATCTCCAACGAACAAAAATAAAATAAAATTTCTTTAATTGTTGCACAAAAAGGAAAACTTTTCTTTTTAATTCTTTAAAAATAAAAAATTCATTTCATTTAAAATAAAACAATATACATCTAAAGCTAATTTCTATCTTATACAAATTTTACAAATTAAAACTCACAAACAAAATAACAAACTTAAAATCAATGTTTTTTTTTATTTTATTTTTATTTTAAAGCTAAACAAAATCTTTCAATAATTAAATTTAAAATTAAAAAAGGATACTATACAAACACAAAATTAAACAATCATGATTTAAAATTAAATTTAAATATTAATGGCATCAAAGAACACGTTAATAATTTATTTGCTTTTTTGTTCATTCAAAATTTTTCTTAACATCTTAAAATATGTATTTTGTTTTTTGATTTTTATTTTTATATTTTTTGCTTTATATTTACAATTATTGGAAAGTTTTTTTGTTTCCAAAAAAATAATTTTGTTTAAATAGTTTTCTTGTGTGAAGCTGTGAATTTAATTTAACACCTCTTTTTAATTTATGAGCCAATGCAAAGTGCTGATTACAATATAATTATTTAATTTTTTTTTTTTATTTCTTATAAATATTTTTTGATTTAACTTTATAATTCACATTCACGAAATGCGTAGCTTTCAAATATAAAATCAAAACAGTAAACGTAGTTTTCTAATAATATTTTAAAATGTATCTTTGAATTCTCAAAATAATGATGATTTTTGTCATTGAATAAAATAGTAAAACAATGCATTTGTATAAACAACTCTAAGGTGCTCTCTGTTCAGAGTTTTTTATAAATAATAATATTAAATAAACTTTGTTTAAAAAACAAAACTTTATTTTTACACAACTTAATAAATAAACAAATATTATATAAATATTAGGCGACGCGTTTTGGAGTGTTCTCCATCTTCGGAGATGGAGAACACTCCGAAACGCGTCGCCTAATATTTATATAATATTTATGTATTAAGTTGTGTAAAAATAAAGTTTTCTTTTTTAAATAAAAATTATTAAAAATATTTATTTATAATTCAAAGTGACAACTTAGAGACAAAATCAACATGAATCACCAGAGTGTGTCTAGCCAGAGTTAACGCAGAAAAAAATAGATTTATTGGAAATGATTTAACTATGCTTTTACTTTTTTAACAAAATTTAGGAAAATGTGTCAGCTTGCATATTGTTCCATTAAGTTAGTTATTTAGATTTTACCAACAAAATAACTTTTATTTTTTTCTTTATTTAACCTGAATGGATTGTCCTTAAACAAACGAATGAGTTGATGTCCAAACTTGAATTTATGTTTTAGCTTTAAATACGATTATATTCGATTCTACTTCACAGAGGTTTTGATAGCTGTCAACACAGATTTTGGAATATTAAAGCAAATAAACCCACATTTATATTATGTGTAGGAGACTAAACTAAATACAGCGTTCAAAGTACAAAAAAAATAATTTTTAAATAAACTTTAAATATTAAAACAGCAGTACAAATAAATTAATAGTGTGGCAAATCACATTATATGACTAACACAAAGCTGACACACGCTCACCTATTTACACTAACAAAATGTATCGAATCTATAGAATGCAATTAGAAACTCTATATCTGGCTTTTCTTGATGCTGGTAGAGTATTACCATCGCAGTATAAAGCATGTTCAAATTTTGCGATCAATTTTTCTTCTTAAGCTCAACGCGACGTAAATATGAATATGATAAATGATTACCTGCTTGACATGCAATTAGCTAGCTGTATTTCTTATTTATCTGAGGTGTAGATACTACACACCGCATCACCCCCTCTCCCTCTATTACTCTCTGCTATCCGCTTGAAAATACTTAATTAATTAAATCTTACAGATTTCAATTAGAGAAATGAAAAAAAAAAATTGTGTTTATGTCTAGGCACTCATAGTGCTAAACATATTAACCAAGCACGCAGATGCAGTTGGCTGGTATTTATTAGATAGCTCATAATAATTGTTGCATAGTGCACCCGCATGCAATTATTCTTAGCTTTGTATTTGTTTCTATATCTCGGAGCTTTGGACTATGGAGTGGAGTGAGAAATTAGAATCAATGTTGCTAAGTTGGCAGTTTCACAAGCAGTGACTATTTTTGAACAACTAAAGATCAAATAAAAAAAAAAAAAAAACAGAGGTATGATTAGGTCGCATGTAGTTGTTGTTGTTTTATAATTATTAGTTGTGTTAGTCGGTTTAACACACAAATTTGTAAAAGGAGGAGGGAATTTAGATTTCATTATTTATTAAAGTCTTAAGCGTATAACAAAAAGTGCCTACTAATACCCTAACATTTTCACTCCAGTTAATCTCCTTTTTTGAATAAACTTATTCCGACTCCTGTTTGTCTGAGAGAAAAATGGGTAAAGAAAGAAATTTCATTTTTGTTTTCAAAATTAAATGCTCTTATTAGTTTTTAGTCAAAAACAGAAAACCAGATGGCTCTAAAGCTTTTACTTTTAAAGATATGAAAAAATAAATGAACCATTTTTCTCATAAAGCTAACAAGAATGATCATTTCAGCAACCAGTTGATTACCATCAACCTCGTTCTATCTCGTTTTTACTAAGACGGTTGGTTTCTTTATTTTGTGAAATCTTGTAAAGTAAAAGTTCTAAAAACATCAGATTTTTAGTATTTTTTTCAAAATTAATTTTTTTACAAACTATTTTTTAAAAACGATTCACAAACGCAACTTAATTTAAAATAAAAAAAGAAGAGACTTCTGGCTCTCCAAAAAGGTATAGCAGGGCATAGTAGTTTTACCGTTGTTTTTAAATAATTTTTGTTCTGTTTTCCTTCCCGCCTAAACGGAGGGAAATAGACCCCTCCCTCCCATACGATTTTTTTCTTTTCTAAACCCAACCTACTCATTACAGATTTTTGGTGCACCTTATACTAATCGCTAGTCGAAATCAGATGTCTGAAAAAATGGAATAAACACTCAGAAACAATTAATTGGTCTGTAAGAATAAATTAAATAAACATTTGTATTCAAAAATAAAAACAATACGGTTTTTCAAAAAGAAAAATATTAGGAGTGTATAATTGGGGACGTATAATGAATATGAACTTGGTTTTCTCTTTTCAAACTACAAAACTTGATAGACAATTTTAGAAATTAAAAAAATCAATCTGTTTCCACAGCCCTTCAAAACAAAAACAGTCTTTAAATTGAATGGCGGTAGAAAAAGGGTAAAGAAGTTTTGTATAAACAAAAATGTTTAAAGCCTTAAACTTGTGTTTTAAAATGGTTGAATATTTAAGGTGAAGTTCTTAAAAGTTAAAAATATCACATCTCTTTTGTATAACTTATTGCGGTTCGTCTTAAGGTTGAGAACAAAATTTAATTTGATTTTATATCGATGATTTTAAGTTATAGTTATTATTTTCTAAGGCAACGTTGGCATTTTTAACAACAAGTAACTTGGCATTGGCAGTACTTCTTTCTATTGAGGGAAGGAGACAGCCATATACGATATAACTAGAGTAAGGACAATTACGCAAAGGAAAGTAGATTTGGTTTGATGCCGGCCCAGGCAGGGCCGGCAGTAGAAAGACGTGATTTGTTGTCGAGTTCGGTTAATATCAAAGGCCTTTCAGGACCTATATTATTTTCGAAAATACATGCGTTTAACCTGAACTGAAATATTTAAGTTAAACTTTAAGCAAATGGGCCTATAAGAAATAAGAAAGATCACTGAGAAAATTAATATTTTTTTTTTGCGTTTGCGAGTAACAAATTTCGTTTGCTGTAATTGTAAATCATTTGCTGGAAACGTAATACAATCCCTGCAAACGTATTTCATTTGTAGCAATTGTATTACAGTCGCCACAGAAAGTAATTCCATTGCATCAAACATATAACAAATAACCCATTCGTTCGGAGCTCAATTTGCCTGGGTTGATTACGGTAAATGGCAATGTTTCCCAAATTCAAACGACATGATGTTTGCAAGCAAATGTAATTGTTTATGGCAAACGAATGAATCGATTGCGAATTAAGCTTTTGAAATGCAGTTTGCTGCAAAAAGTTTTACGTTTACTATATAAATTACAATTGTTTGCAACGAATGAATCGAACATTTGGTTCGAATGGTTAATTCGTAGAAAGTAAATTTATTTGTAGCAAACGATTGAATGATTGCAGGGTATATATTTTTAAATCTTATTTTTACAAATTAACTTAATGCTTGTGGTAAACTTTTCATGCTTTTGTGGCGAAAGAATTTTTGATTTTAGGTTTCTTTAAAAGAAATTCGCTTGCAGAAATAAATTTACTATTTGGAAAAAGTATTTTATTTGTTTAATTCCTATCTAACCAATTTCAGGTTATCTATAGGGCAAGTATTGGGTACGTTTCAATACTTGTTTTGCTTTATCAATTTGGTATTGTTCTGAAGTTCAGCACTACTTGTACAAAAAATCAAATTTCAAATGAAAATATGTTGCATTTTAAAAGAATGCGATTCAAAATTGAAAATTTGTTGCTTTAAAAAATAGCAAAGTCAAAATTCGAAAATATTTGCATTAAAAAATAAAATAAATGCTAGTTTAAAAATCTTTGTATTAAAAATAATTGTTAAAATAATTACATTCAAAATAAAAGTTCAATTTTAAAAATTACCTACATCTCCGTTGTTCATTTCGAAAAACAATGCCGCAAAATTTTAGATGATTAAGTATGATGTTAAGTCAATTTCAGTATGATACTAGGTTAAAAATTGTGTTTTGCTAATTTTAAACGAGTTTAGCATCGTACTATCTCCTTTCATTTTCACATCTTTTTAGTATCCAACTGGCGAATGGAAAATTTTACTCCAGGTATAGCATAGACCCGAGGGTTGCCGGTTCGATCCCTGCTGGTGCCCAACTTTTTTTTTTGTAATAATGAAGTTAAAATGATAAAAATATAAACATTGAATACTTATTTAAAGCACATGTTGGGTTTCCATCAATATATAATTAATTTACAACGCATTAAAAGAATTATTGTGTTAAACAAAACGATTTTCTTAAAAGTTTTGATTCAGTCCTAGGAGCACATCTACGTAGTAATAGTTTAAAACAAAAACTGACCCAATATTTTGAATACTTCGGTCGTCCTCGTCATAGTTAAAATAATTAAAATACATGAAATTGTCTAAGCCACATCTCTTAATCAGTACATTTCCTCTGCTCAACTAAATGAAAGGAAAATGTGTGAAGTTTTCAACTGATTAACATTTTGCCGGAGGATTTTTATGGATTTATGTTTTTCAATTAAAATAAAATAATATAATTTCAGAATTGAGGGAAAACCAGCAGCCACTGTATTGATTGTGACAAACGTACAATTCATTAGCAACAAACGTGTTATTCATTTGTCATAACCACTTTGATCTTCTATAACAATTGACCCATTCGCTTGTCGTTAAAGTATTAACGTATACTCTAAAAGCACCATTCGTTTGCCACAAACAGTAAATATGTTTACAAAACACCATTATTCGTCTGACAGAAACACTACATTCGTTTGACACAAACACTCTATTCGTTTGAAACAAACGATAGAATTTTGCTACAACAGTATGAATTGTTTGTCTCAAACGAATTTAAGAGGTTGCTGCAAACGAACTGTCAAAACTGGCTGGCAAACGAAAAAGTCGTTTGGGCAATTTTTACGTTTGTCGCAAACGATTCCTTCCCTCAGTGATCAATTCATGAATATTCCAGTTATATAGACTTTTGCCTTCTGAAGCTTTTCCTTGAAATGCTTCTCCATACCCAAGTTTTTCGAAAAGTAGGCACCTAGTTATTTGTATTCGCTGACACACTCTATATTTTCGCCGTTATATTTCCACTTTTCATTCGTTGCTGTTCGTCCACCACCTCTACTAAAAATCATAACTTTAGACTTTTTTACGTTGACAATGAGGTTCCATAACTGACAGTAGTCATACACTCTATTGATCATGAGTTGCACATGAGTACATCAGAGCATTGCCTTCAGATGCACTCCTGCAAAGTCCACTTCACCACGAAAAAAAACAATGAAGAGTACAATTAAGGTTGGACTCAATGAACATCCTTGCCTTACACCAGATAAAGTCTCGAACCAGTCGGAAAGTTCTGTTCCGTTCCACACCGCTGCTTGTGTGCCTTTATACAACTCTTCTAGAACTCGACAAAATTTCCGTGATAAGCCCAATCTATACTTTATCAAAAGGTCTATAGCCAAGCATTTTTGTTTAGGTTTTCAGTTCCATATTTATAAAATTCGACTGGTATTCCATTCGCTCCCGTAGCTTTTCCATCTTGAAGCCTGCCAAACACAAGTTCTATTTCTTGCCAAGTGATAACCGGGTATACAATTATAAATATTCCAGTTTATCTGAAATTTTGTTGCTACGTCATTTTCCATGCTTTAGGTCAACACAAAATCAATCTCACAAAAGTGTACCATAACCTTTAGACAGTTATGTAATAATAAAGTGTAAAAAGTATTATTATTTGTATCTTCAAGATATTAGATACCTGGTCTTGATTTAAGATTACTATCGTTAGTAATATTTTCATTTTCGATTTCAATAGGTATTATGAGGTCAATATCAAGAGCATAAATTATTATTGTTATTATTATTGTTAGCCAAGTTTGATTGATAATGAATTGAAGGCGAAAAAATGCTTGTTATAGTTGTTGGCGGTGTAATTCTGGATCTTATGATTCGATTAGACACCCTACCACTATGATAATATAAAGTTGATTTATAGTTATATGCTAAAATGTAGATATGTATCTTTTGTTTTTATGATATATATGATTAAGAGCTTGAGAAATTTAATAACTCAGAGCTCACATAAGAAATAAAGTTGTTGTTCTTGTTAAGTGCATTAATGCTCGCATTTAATGTGCATAATATGTAGTTTTATATTTGAATCGGTTAATTGATCGGTTTTTGATAAGATGGGCATTTTTAATTTTAATAAAAAAGCAAGGTGCTATTACTTGAGACTTAAGTTACAACAGTTTTATTTAAATTACTGTTGTGAAGTAAGAATATTGCATAAATATAAAAATTTATTTAATAACGGAAAATACTATTTTTAAATAAAATAAGATTTAATTTTCAAGATAATGGTGGGAATGCAACGAAGTTGTTAAAGTGGATTCTGTTTACACATATTTTGTTATTCAATATAGTAAACTTAGTTTCCTTAGTGTCAGTTTTATAGTTTCAACGTTCCAAGTAAACTAAGTTTATTTCCTTAGTGTCAGTTTTAAAGACTCCAACAATTCGCCTAAAGAAATAATACACGACAGGCCTTTAAGAAAAACAAAAAGACCTAGCAAGCAGTGCTTACATAATATCACTGAATATGTTGTATACGTAATACGGAAACGCCAGCCGGCTAGCACAGGGTAGTTGTGATGAACAAATTCCTGGAGCACTTTCCATATTCCAAATACGCAAACTTTTGAGAGAAATAAAACAGTAAGGAAGTTGTAAGATGACCGCACTAATCTCATACAAGGCTCTAGATGGGGCTACAATAGTTTTGTAGGTCAAGTTGTAGGCATATCGAGTTTTCAAACCATTATTGAATCTGATATAATATTAGCATTTTAATCAAAACTAAAAAATTAATAATTTTAAATGACTACCAATAATTATTTTGATCAAACGTATGGATTTGTATTAAAGCGCATCCCTAAGCCATAGCTTAATTCTAAGCATAATTAGGCCAAAGAACTCTTATTCAATCACGCCAAACTAAATAAAATTGCAATTGCAAATCTAAATTTAATAAAAAAATAATAACCTTCCTCAGCTAAAACATCATATATATCGATATTTATGATGACGTCGTCAAAAGTCGATGTGTAACCATAAAATGCTTTTAACTCCTCCATTGAACTTAAATTAATTGCTAGCTATTTGCAAAAAGTCATTTATCCGTGCGTTATTTTCTACAATTTTCATTAATCTTAGTTAATTTTTTTTTTGATCGGTATCTTCACGCGGCGGCGCGGTGTGTCATGCGCATAGTGAATTTATTGCATCTAATAATTATTAATAACCATAACCATGTAATGTAATATAATGTGATGACTAAAATATGAAAAATAAATGTCATTGTTTAATAATAAAAATGAAGGTATAGGAGGAAGTGGGGCAGGATATCACACAACGAGCAAAACTAATTAAAAGAGAATATACGATAAAATGTATACAAAATGAAAGGAAATTCCGAGATATGTAAGAATTTACTTAAAAAATATTATAGTTTTTGTAAATTATTTATAAATAATTGGGCTTGATTTTCGAATTTAAATTAATAATAAAATTATTAGGTACTCGTAAGACAATATCGTAAGACAATATCCGAGAGTAGAATGAACTTTCAGTATCTTTTTAGTACCAGAAATCAGGAAATCCAATATATCTACCTAAAGCTGAATTATTATATTAATTTTCCTAGATACTTCTTCTGTATAGGAACGCACAAGATACGTGGTGGTATTTAAAATATTTTTGTGAATCCATGAGTATTTTTGTGTATAGGGTAAAGTCGGGTGATATGGCACCACGGGGGATATGGCAACCCTTTCAATATTTCCCACTTAATGACTTTTTTTTTAAACAATGACTTCAGAATATCTTTAAGTTTCACACAAGCTTCTAACGTTGAAATCCAAGAATGTTAAAACTACAACCGAAAATACAAAAAAATGTGATTTTTTTGTAAGATTATTTTTTTGTAATTTTGTAAGTTTAGTGTAGAAACGAAAGTTTTCGGTGTCATGTCTTCGTTTTAACGGAAAAACAAAGAGTGAATCGTGTCTGTTTGTTTCCATTACCGCTATAACTGCACATACCTAAATGTTCTTTTCATTTCGAATAACAGTGGCAATGTCCAAACGGTGATATGGCACCCCCCAAATTCAGCACATTTACGCTGGTGCCATATCACCCCTTCCTGATTCTTATAAATTTTTGGTTTTAATTTTAGAACAGTTTTGTTGTAAAGTATTTTGTTATTGAAAAAACAATGTAATGTATTTTGTTGTTGAAAAAAAATATGTTTACATTGTGAAATCCCCTAGTAGGTAATCCTTTTTCTTTTGGTTTATAAATTAGCTACAGATTATATAAATCTATGATTGAAATGATTATCCTTTTTACTTTTAAAGTTATAAGAAAAACAAAAAAGGAGTGCCATATCTCCCGCCTTAACTTTATACATTTGTGTTTACTTTTAAAAATTTTAAAGTTGAGAAAAAGTTGGGGACATTTGGCAGGTTTTTGTTGCTTATCAAATGCATTTGAACGACTAGCATTTTTATTAGAGCACACAAGCTGTTTGGTTGTTGATTAATTTGTTCTTATTTTAAGTAATTTTGTTAAGCAAATGGCCTTATTGCGAGTGTCTACTCCGGAAAAATCTAATCGAAAATATATTTCAAAAAACTATTCGGTAATATTTTCTGTCAAATTGCTATGAATTTATTGAATTTTTCTATTTAATTCGATCAAGAATTTCTGATCGACTTAAGTCTACTAGATTCTTCTCTCTAGACTCTCGCAATAAGGCCCTTAATTTTCTATAAAATAGAAAAATTCATATAAATTAATAGTAATCTGACAGCAATAATTTTTTGACGATTAGATTTTTGATAATAGACTTTAAGTCTATTTGACTCTTTAACAGACTCTCGCAATAACCCTGAGGCTACACTGGTAAGTACTGACAAGCAAGTTGCTATTACTATACAGACACATTTTTTTTTTTAGGTATTAGCTACAAACCTAATCAACTTGATTGTCTCCTGCATGGAATTTCTGAAGCCAGCAGAGAAGCAAGTTGAAAGGCAAGTGGACTCGTTCCGACTTGTATATATAAAGCGATTAGCTTTTGGTAAAATATTTGGAATTAAAAATATTCTTTCTGAAACAATTTTTAAAGGGGGGAGAGGCCAAGAAATTTAAACATTTCAAAAACAATAAGCAACTGTCAAATTTGATTGAAGGATAGCTATTGTTATAATCTGAAATTTTTAAGATTACACTTTTTAAGCGGGACAAGGCGATTTTGGGGCTTTTGGGTGGCCTTGGAAACAAATAGGTATTCTGTTACCGTTTTATAAGGTAAGGTAAATTAAATTGAAGCATTGCTATACGAACATAATGTATTGAAAAACGTATGAAATCTGAATTTTTTGAGATTAAATTTCTTGCTCGAGAAAAGGTGATTGTAGGGCTTTTAGGTGACATTTGGAACAAAATATTTTGTGTACGCCAAAATTTAGTTCCTTACCTATCTGTCAGGGTATGAACGGTCAAATTCCACTGAAGGATGGCTACAATTATGATGGATTAAAATACCTTTAAAATGGTTGAAAACCCCGACATTTTTGACCTTCAACCCATGTGACTTTGACTAAAACTTAAGACAGAATTTGGCGTAATTTTTAGTCGTCTGGTTTATCATTTGCGTAAACGTAAAAAAAATGAGTCTATGAGTTTATATTTTCATTTTCGTTATAGAACTACCATATTTTTAAGCAATTCATAAAATGTAACTATTCCTAATTTACGTGACCTTTTATTAATTAAAAAATATGACTTCTTCGTGGGCTATAGGTATAGGTCTTGTTTTATTTGTTTAAAATTCTATCACATGCGACATTTCGAGTGTGTTTAGGTACACTCTTCTTGAGGCAAATGATGTTAACCAAATAATAAATAATATATATTATAAATATATTTAATCTATTTTTTATCTCTTAATTTGCTTTTTTATTTTCTTTAAACATCTCTTAATATCTTCAAAAAGACGTTTAAAGAATTAAAAATTTTTAAATATTTTACTTTCAATCATGAAAATGAGAGAATTTTAAACAAATAAAACAAGACCTATAGCCCACGAAGAAGTCATATTTTTTATAAAAAAATAAGTTCAGAACCCCAATAGGCGCTCCTATACTAAAAGAAGAACGGCGCACCGTGGCCAGTAAAAATCTTGAAAGCAACTTGCCTGGCAAGTGGCAAGTCTCGACCCAAACTACTGTCTTGAGCTTTTTGACACACTGTACGTAAATCACCCTGTATATCTAGCATATCTGACATTTTGGCTTTAAAAGTAATTTTACAATTATTGTGTACACGTTTCGCTTCTCATTGATTTTAAAACAGCTCACTTCGACGTCGCTGTTTTGATTGAATGAAATAAGTTAATTTCTTACTTTTTTTCAAAATTAAACCTGTGTATATATTCATGACCTGACTGTAGGAAATAGGTTAATGAAATTTTTTTTTAATTTTGGACTAAGATAATTCTGAGTAACCTAGATACCTGAGAACGATGGAAATTTTATCATCTACTTATCTTCACAATTTTGTAAAATTGATGTAGTGTATGTGGGTAGCTCTTTCACCAGTCATTTTATTTACATAAACACACAGTCCTTTCTGCAGACACATAAGTATACATATTTTGTTTGTGATACCTTCTACCTATAGCCAAGTCAACGAAGACTCAAAATTATAAAATAAATGCAAAAAAAAGTGCTCTCTGGATTATTTTTTTACATGGTAGGGGTTACCCCAAGGTATAACATACCCAAAGTCCCCAGCCCAGGGCCGCGAGCTAAACTCAGGAGGGGGGTTAAAGGTATCCCTTTTTAGATTTTCGTGAATATTTGCACAACCTAGCATGTTAGCGGAAAAGTCTATACTACTTAATTCGAGACAATTAAATTGTCTATAAAAATGTATAATTACGTTTTTTCTAGGATCAATAATAAAGGAGATGCGGGCGGTAGAAAAGTCAACAAATCTGAAAAACCTGTTATTGTCTTAGATATTGAAAGTTTTCTGACCAATTTACCTGGAAAAAACAAAAAACGTTAACACACTTTCATTCACTGTTGTTTCATCATGTCGTGAGGCTAAGAAATGAGTTATAATTTCCTTTTTTTCTATATATCCGAAACTATACGAAAAAGTTGATGTATACTAAATTAGGCAAAATTTAAATAGCAAGAGTTGTTTTCATATGGCGCCAAAAAATGATAACGTTTTTTTTAAGGGAACACAATACAAAACTTATTTTCCATAGAGGGGGGTTCCTTCTCCCCCACTTAAGAGAGGAGGGGCATTTTTAAAAATAATATTAAAAAACAACGGCAACACTTACAACAGAAAAATTTACCGTTTTTGAAAGCCAGGACTCCGTTCTTTTATTTTATTTTCAAATCAAATTATTGATGTCCATAGTTTTTGTAAAAATTACTTTCAAACTCAAAATAAAAAAAAAAAAAAATCATTATTGGTAGGGAATTTAATTTTCTTTCACTTTGTGGTATTGACTTTGCCTCTATTATGCTTAGTTTCCCAAATATGGTAAACAAATTGTTTTGTTGTAAGTGTTGCCGTTGTTTTTTAATATTATTTTTAAAAATGCCCCTCCTCTCTTAAGTGGGGGAGAAGGAACCCCCCTCTATGGAAAATAAGTTTTGTATTGTGTTCCCTTAAAAAAATCGTTATCATTTTTTGGCGCCATATGAAAACAACTCTTGCTATTTAAATTTTTCCTAATTTAGTATACATCAACTTTTTCGTATAGTTTCGGATATATAGAAAAAAAAAAGGAAATTATAACTCATTTCTTAGCTTCACGACACGATGAAACAACAGTGAATGAAAGTGTATTAACGTTTTTTGTTTTTTCCAGGTAAATTGGTCAGAAAACTTTCAATATCTAAGACAATAACAGGTTTTTCAGATTTGTTGACTTTTCTACCGCCCGCATCTCCTTTATTATTGATCCTAGAAAAAGTGTAAATATACATTTTTATAGAAAATTAAATTGTCTCTAATTAAGTAGTATAGACTTTTCCGCTAACATGCTAGGTTATGGAAATATTCACGAAAATCTAGAAAGGGGTATCTTTATCCCCCCCTCCTAAGTTTAGATCGCGGCCCTGGGCTGGGGACTTTGGGTATGTTATACCTGGAGGTAACCCCCACCATATAAAAAAATAATCCAGAGAGCACTATTGTGGCAAGCAAAATTTCTACGTTGACTGTACTAATACATGTATTTTTCGTTTTTATCGACAGGTACTTTATATTAATATTAAATAAAATTAATTAACATTAATATTAAATAAAAAAAGGATTAAATGTTAATAAAAACACATGCATGTAATGCATTCTAAAGTAAGTTACTTAATTCAAATAAAAAGAAATCTGAGTGTCCTGCACCACATCCCCCTATTTGACCTTTTGGAAATGTGTAATCATCATCTAGCACAATTTATAGAATCTAAACTATTTATCTTGATCACAAACAAGTGTTTAACATATTTCTTAGATTATCATTAAAAGCTTTATAGCAATAATAGCCTTATGCAATGTACTCGTATATGGAAATACACGGCCCGGCTGGCGAGAATGTGTCAATTTGTGTTGGTGGAATTAATTAGTTTCCTCATTTGTTTATTAAAATGTTATCTAGGAAATAATAATACAAAACAACAAAAAAATCAAAATTAATTGGAGAACACACTCTGTGAGACTGTGACTGATAAATACAAATTTTATTATTCAAAAAATGTGCCAGCACATTTATTTAAATTTTTCGATTTCCAATAAAATACTATAAATTTAAGAAAAATAATCAACTTGAACAAAAAAGATCTTACTTATTTATACTTCAAAGTATACAATCGGCTTTTTAATTTTATACGAAAAACTGCTTTTCAGTGGATAGAAAATTTAAAAAGAAAAATAACAACCATAACTGCATCAGTGAGATAGAAATTAATTAATTAAATAATATCAAGAAAATACTACGCATCATAAAACTACCTACATTTTCTATAGTACACACTTTGTTTTTCTTTTTTCCTTTTAATTATTATTTTTTTGTTTGTTTTAAATTAAATCTTTTAAATTTAATAGTAATTTTATTCTCTTATATAACTAAAGTCCTTTGGATGTTTTGCTTGCTGTTGGATTTGTTAGTTTTAGTAATTTGTTGTTTTTGTTGCATAGTTGCATTGCAACGTCTGTTCTTGCTCATTATATATAGAGTTTATTTGTTTTTCGGTAGATGGCGCTTCATATGCAAAGCAAGATGATCACTCCTTGCAAAACTCCTCTCACAAACAATACATTTGAATGGTTTTGCACCGGTGTGCTTGCGATAATGGCGGGTTAATTCATCAGAGCGGGCAAATCGCCATTCACATTCAGGCCATTGGCAGGTATATGGCTTTTCACCTGAAAATAAACAAAACAAAAAACTCTATTTATACAAAATTTCAAGACAAAATTGAATTATTTAAAAAGAGGTAATCTTCACATTTTTGTACATCAAAATTGTAACATTTCAAAGATCAAAGGAAATATTATTTCATTAATGTAGGTTCTAGGCATGATGGTATAAAGAATACAAGGTATGCTTGACAGTTCTGGTCGATTGAGTCGTGACGTCATCGTGAGTGAGTGTTCTTAATCATGGTATTCTTTGGTTCTCAATTGTCAGATGCAAAAAAAATGAAAGAAAGCATACAAATTTGGTTTCGCAAACGAAATCTACCAAACAAAACAGACTGTCACTCGCAATGACGTCACACGAATGTAAGATGGCGAACTATTATCTCATATCCAGCATACCTTGTATTCTTTATACCATGGGTTCCAGGTTAGGTATATTAGGGGTGTACCATACCTACACAAGCATTTATACGTCTAGGAAATTTTTAAAAATGGTACTTCCAGGACCCCGCGGCCATTTTGTAGTTACATTTTTTTTTTCAAAGTCAAAAAATGGTTAAGAAATTCGCGTATCAAAAGTGGTTTCACCGACTTAAAAAGATTTGTTTTGGTTCTCTGGGGATGCTATTAATAAAATAGCACAAGTTACTGCCCCTTTGAATTTCAAAATTATGCCTTTTTTACTCGATAAATAGCTGAAACCACCAAACAATCGGGTTGATTTTTAAGCTTTTCTCGATTTTAAAGGCCTACACGGGTTTAGAAATGAGCGTAAGACTATCTCGTCTGTTGAACTCGAATCCGTCATCCATTTTCTGCCATCGGCTCTTAGTTTTTGAGATATTCTAATCTGAAAATAACACATTTTCCCCTATTTTTAAGATTTTGAAATTCTTTTCTTCAAAAAAAAAAAAAAACGCACCGATTCATCCATGAACATGAGTCATTGTCCAGTACTTTGATGAATTGGTGCATTTTTTTGAAAACAAAACATTTCATTTAAACACCTATTTGAACAGCTTAAATTCAAACATGAAGCCTGAAGGGTGCCGCTATTTTAAGTAATTAGCTGAATTCATTTTTCGAGGTTTAAACCGTAGTTTTTAATTTTGACAAGTAAATTGGATTTCACGATTTTGAAAATGAACTATTAAAGGAATCATAATTAGTTTATCTAGTTAGATACACAATATACACATATTGGGTGCCCTGTAAAGAATGGGTAACCCTCAACTGCCTCATAGTACCTAATGACCGTCCTGAAAAAAGTTAAAAAAGTTGTATTCCAAACACAAGAAAAGATAGGTGCATTTTTGTATGCAGTGTATTTTTTTTCCTAGCTTTACCGCGAGTACAAGTGAATGAATTCCACATTATTTGTACCACAACATATGTAAGTATTAGACAGTTATATATTTGAGGGAGTGTATTACATAACTCATAACTTAACTCAGCAAGATTTTTTAGACGCAAAACAAAAACAACATTTTTTATAATAATTTTAGCTTGTTATTGTTTTCGTGTTCAAATTTTGCTGAGTTGCGATAAACTCTCTCAAAAAACACGGCTAAAATGATTTTTTTCATTTGTACATACATATATAAAATAAACTGCATGACTGAATCGCACAAATTTGCTCTCGTAGCTAACAACTTTAAGGTAGCTAGAAAACGACGATGTACATTACACATGCATTTGTTCCATATTATAATATTAAATAAAACAAATTAATAAAATACAACTTTGCGCAAAATAAAATTTTAAATTCGAATTGAAATTTGTGAATGTTATTTCTTGGTCGAAGTTCGCAAATTCACTAAGCCGTTTTTTTCACCAAATTATTAACCATACTCTTAATAGTAATTCGTGTTTTTTTTTTAACAAAATCATAAGCGCCATTTTTGAGATAAGTTACTTTTTGCATAATGGGTGTATGGCAGGTAGGTACCGTTGCTTTTTGAGTTAAAACAAAAATAAATTTTTCGAAATCACCTAAGAACTTGAAATCCAATGTTTGAAGAAAATCGTTTCAGCGGCTTAGGCAGGTCGAGAATCGAGAAACAGACAGACAGAATTGCGGGACCTACATTTTTGAGTTCTCTATCATTGCAATTTTATGGAAACATAATATATCTCGAGTTCGTTTTTTTTTACGACTCGAAAACTTGCCCTTACTATTACCTAAATCGCAAGTAAAAAAAACCTACATACGTAAATATACTAAGTACGCGATCTAGTGGCCCTAGGTTTATATGCGGAATCAAGTTTTGTGTTTTAAATCAAATTTAAATCAAACAAACAGTAATTTAAATTATTTGCCAATCAGTCAACAATTTTAATTGCCTTCGTTTAAAATAAAATAAGAAAAAATGGATGCTAAGGAATTAGAAAAGAAAACAATGCAAGTCCTTCAACAAATTGAGGAACAAATGCCAAAATACTCGGAGTTTCAACAAAATCTTATGAGACTATAGACGCATTTAGGAAAATATATTTAGCAACTGGAACAGAAATATTTGAGGGTAAGGATGATTAGATATTTTAAATCATATGTATGTATATGTATGTATGTATGTATTTGTATGTACATATATATATGTATGTATGTACATGTATATGTATGTAAATTATGTAATTTGATTCTTATTTTTAGATATGCAATTAAAAAACTCACCGAGACAAATAGAAATACGAGGTGTATTTGCCCGAAATTAAAGTCCAGACAAAATACGGAAAAAATAAAGTAAAAAATCAATCTGATGTTGCCTATTTGGATATGGATAGTGCTTAAAAAAAATGTTTATGTATCTAGCGACATACAAACATGTATATATGTAATAATGAAAATATACATTAAGGACATTTAAACAAGTTATTATAATCTTTTAAGAAAATATATTTAGGCCGTGTGTCAATTGCGTTAAAAGTGTGTTAAATTTGATCCCATGGCTAAATTTTGACATTACTGAGGTGAATACAGTCGTCAGAATTTAACCTGCTTAGGAGCTCGCATACATTTTAACAAGTGCATATATTTTGACGTTTGTATTAAACTTCTTGCACATTCTTACACCATCGACCTATTATACCTGGACTGCTAGGAGCCAAAATTACGATGGTTCCCTTTATTAAAAAAAAAAAATCGATACACTAGCGGTATTTTGATAACGACTTAGTTTGTTCACAGTGGGTTGAATTTAGTATGTGACTTACACACGCTCTAATTAACTAACGCTCACAGCCAAAATTGGCTTATTAACGATATCCATGATAAGTAACTTTGGATTTTTCGAAAACAATTTGATCAACAATAAACACATTCTATGATTTCTCAATTTCAATAATCATGGAGTAAAGTGGGGTACACATAATTAAACCTATTTTGATGTGAAACACTCAACAGTATCAACAAAATTTGTGAACAAAGAACGTGTTTGTCAAACAGAGAGTACACACTATCAAACGTGAATAGATTTGTCAAACAGGACTGATAATGTTTACCCCGCTTAAGGCTTTTCCAAACCAACACCAAACATTCGGCGCGGCGGAGAAACATTCGGCGTTGGCTTGGGCACTCTCATTTATATCCATGTAAATAAATTTTGACTAGCTAATGCTTCACCTTTAAGGCTCTCCCAACCCAATGCGAAACATGCGGCGCGGCACAAAAGGCACTGTTGTCGCTTTTAATCGGTGAAACCATAGTCAATGCAACTTTTGTATCAGAATGACGACCGTCTAGCTGTCCAGGTATACTAGACCCATGACTGCCACTGGCAAAATGCAATTTCCGCGTTCAAGATCATACCCAAAGCGATTTGAATAGATTTGTGTTTTAACTTCTTCTGAAAAAAGCTATTGCAACAAAAATTCAACGTATCTGAACATTTCTGGTTAGGTTGGCAAATTCTCGGATAGGTTCCTTGACGCAAGGAACGTCAATGGGAAAAATATGTTTTAAAAAATTCCATTTAATGCAATTGACACAGCAAAACCCTTCAATTTTATTTACCCCTATAAAAATGGACCAAATTTAACTGGGATCTAATTAATCCAAAATTTTAACGCAATTGACACACGGCCTTAGTGTGTTCCTGTTCAGGAAAATGAGATCTCAAAGATTTGGCTTCGACAAAAGGTGAGGAAGCGAATCCAATTTTGTCCTCAATATTTCGATAAAGCCAATTAGATTTTTATTCTGAAGAAATCCTGAAAAATATCGACAGCAGATGTGCAATATATTTTAAAAATTGGATTTTAATAGTCGAGGTTATGATAGTCGACATTTGAATGGTCGACATAAAGATAGTCGACATTTTGATCAGATTATGGCTTGGTTTAGTCTTTTATCATTAATATGCAAAGTGAAATTTTCATTTGCAAATTAGCGTTTTCAGAACTCAGTTTCATCTTTAAATGTGCGTTGATCACCAACAAAATCACCAGGCAATCGAATCGAAGTACCATCTCCGCAAGTTTTTGATTTGATGCCATCCTTAAACGTAGATCTGAGTCCTAGTAGAATCGATGGCAAGACTCTGCACCAATCCTGAGTTTCATGACAACGAATGGCAGCTTTTAGCGATCTATGCCAACGCTTGATTATCCCATTACACTGCGGATGGTAGGGTGTAGTTTTGAGATTCTTAATGCCGTAAAATCGTGTTACTTTCTTGAAAAAATTGCTCTCGAATTGACGTCCTAAATCTGTAGTCACTCAGAGAGGTATGCCAAAACGAGATATCCAACCAGATATGAATGCCCTCGATACAGTTTCAGCCGTTATATCTGGAATAGGAAAAGCTTCCGGTCATCTAGAATACCTGTCGATGCATGTTAGGATATATCGACATCCTTGCGAAGTTGGTAGTGGTCCGACCAAATCGATATTAATATGATAAAATCGTGCTAAGGTGGTGAATCCGAGCCAAATGGTGGTTTTTGTGCCCCTGCGCTTTGCTTTTTTGCCATGGTATACTTCAAATGCATTAAATCGTGCTAGCTTGTCGCATCTTACATAATCTAAAAGTAAGAAGAGGGGACACAGTTTGAGAACACAACAGTAACAATAAGTAAAAAAACGACCGCATGGAATATATTTCAGAGAAGGGCAGTGAACTTAACACACAAAAAAAAAAAACTCATCAGTTTTGAATGAAACAATAAATTATAATAATCTGTAATTATATATATTTATAAAAGCTCTTTATTTTAACAATCAAGGTAACTCAAGATTCGTTCAACACTTTATCTATAATAATCTTTTCTAATTCACTTGATTCGTTCGAAAATTCTTTAATATGCAATGTCAACAATTACTGTCAATGATTTTTTTTCAATGCATAATTGATACAATCTAAGTTTTACTTTGCAAATTTGCAAAAAAAGAATTCAAATGAAACACTGTTACATTTCACTTTTCAAAAATAGTCTGAAAAAGGAGAATGGGCAAAAATATATGGGACCTGGTCTACCTAGTGCCCAGAAACGAGACCTTTGAAAATGATTAGGTACTATGGAGTTTACCAACGTACGAGTATTTGTTTTGTCCTAAACAATGGGAGTTGGCTAAAATAAGTGACCAAAAACACAAGAAAAACACTTTGCTAATTCCAAAAAAAAATATAGACTAATTGATTTATATTTTGTAATATTCTGCCTAAGCCCCATGGTTGACAGTTCTGTACCCTTGATGCTCTTGAACTAAGCTTTCCAACGTTGTATATCTCAATTGTGGGCACTAGATGCACAATTATTCCCATTCATTTAACTCGCTAAATGGAATTAAAAAAAGTAGAATTTCCATATTGTTAAGCGAATCATTGGCCAACCATGATATTATTCGCTATTATTTGCCATTGGTACAAAAGTTCCTTTATTTTGCGGTCTATCCAGTTCATCAAAAGTGACCAATACTGTCATTTCAATGGAACACTATTGAAATTAATTTTCGCTCTATTTGCAATATTTGTTGCCATATACTGCATAAACCCCATGGTTTACAGCTTCGTGTCCATACACAAAAATCATGTACTGGGACTAAGCTTTCCAACGATATATATTTTTCATTTGTGGGCAATAGGTAGACCAAAATGCCCATTCTCCTTTATAGGTGGAAAGTCTTTTCACTTTGTAATTTTTACTTTGCGGGGAAATATTTTTTAGCAAAGCTGCAAAGTGAAAAGTGGTTGATGAAATGGGCCCCGGGGTAGCATATTTCAAATCGCTGTGTAAAAAAAAAAATATTCTCCAACAAAGTTTTTGATTTGGTGAATTTGAGTATCGACATTTTTTTTTGTAGTAGGTACATATGGAATGGGAAAAGGTCTTGGCAAGTAAAAAACTTGATCTTCTGGACAAGTATTAGTTTCGTGTCAAGAAAAAAATTCGACGTATTAATCAAATTTATTATCACGATGATCGAGAAAATTCCAAAAAAGTGATTTCGTCAAGACATCCGTCAGTCTGTTTGTCTGTGCGTCCAGATGTACATCGAGCTAGAGCCTAAACGGATATATGTTTTTGATTCAGATTTGGTGTGACGTATTTGTATGTGATTCCCTAGAGGATATATTGAAATATTTGTTTTAGCTCATCTAGAACGTGTAGCTACCATACAACAATTTCAATTTTATTAACTTTTCTCAAAAATGACTTTAATAACGATTTTGAAACACAATCATTTCTGGAGTTGAGGTCACTTGTACTTTTTATTTGAATTATATTCATTCACTCCACTTAAAAACAAAGTAATTTTAATATTTTAATATTTAAATTTCTTTTTCTTTATTTTGATAAAACTTTTTCGAATTCTTTTTGGTGAGAACGTAATGACATGTGCAAGGCTTAATCAAAATCGTGAAAAAAAAACTAGATAAAAACGAAATCGTTGTATGTCAGTTACCCGTTCTAGATGAGCTTAAACAAAAATTCGAATTAATGCTCTAGGTAACTACATAAAAATGCTTCACACCAAATTTGAATCAAATTTATCAATCCGTTTAGGCTCTAGCTCGATGTGCATCTGGACGCACAGACAGACGTCTTGACGAAAATTGCTTTTTTGGACTTCTCCGTCATCGTTAGTTTTGATGCAAACCTGGAAATTTTGATTTGACACGAAATAAATACTAGGCTCTATAGAGCAAGTAAAAACATCGGGGAATATCACTCAAAAAACAGAAGGTACTAAGTAGTTTGGTAAAAATCAATGCTCCCTCCTAAAGCATTCAAATCGCTCTTACTAACTGCAGTTTCTATGAGCATATGATGGCTTGAAACAGGAATCAGGACAGGATTAATACCAAAATTTAAGAAAACTATTAAAAAAAAGTGGCTATTTAACAACAATGCTTATCTGCAAGTAGTGACGCGATTTGTAAATTAAGCCCGTATGCTACTACATTTTTTCCTCATTTTTAATTCATTAAATCATGACTTATTGTCAGCAAAGAGGAAAACAGAAATTATCTAGTATTTTTTATGAAAAGAACGACATTTTGTTTTGACAATTACGATGCCCACAAAAGTAAATATACACCAAAAACCTAGTGTTCTCATGAGCCAAGTGTATACTTTTTTTGTAGTCACAGTGTACTTTGAAATAATTTTTAATTTTCAATTTCTGAATAGTCAAAAAAAGCTGCCAGAATCTGAAATAACGTGTTTTTCCACAGGAACGCTACAAAAGTAGAGCAACAGGGACAGCAAACGGCGCCATATTTCTTGCCGCTCTTTTGACATTTCTCTTCAATAAGGTTTGCCATTTCATTATGGAAAGATATATAAGCCAACAACGAGTCAAAATCATTAAAATTTACTACCGAAATTCGGAGTCAGTGGCCTCAACGTTAAGAGCGCTACGTCCAATTTATGGTCGTCATAATCGTCCTAGCAGATCAACAATTGAGCGTCTAGTGGAAAAATTTGAATCCACAGGCACAGGACAAAATGTTCCCGTGCCAGTGGGACAAAGAAGTGCCCGCAGTGTCAAGAATATTGCTGCCGCTGAGGCTTCAGTTGCAGAAAGCCCAAATGTGTCTCTCACACGTCGTTCTCAAGTGTTGGGCATCTCTGTGACGTCGTTGTGGCGAATTTTGCGAAAAGATCTTGGTCTACATCCTTACAAGATTAAATTGACGCAAGAACTGAAGCCGCTTGACCACTAGAAGCGTCGTATGTTCGTGAATTGGGCTGAGCAACAACTTTAAAATGATTCGGATTTTCATCGAAAAATCATCTTCAGCGATGAGGCTCATTTCTGGCTGAATGGCTTCGTCAATAAACAAAATATGCGGTATTGGTCAGGCAGCAATACACACGTACTCCACGAGTCATCATTGCTTCCCGAAAAAATTACGGTTTGGTGTGGTTTATGGTCCGGCGGCGTCATTGGGCCGTACTTCTTCCGTGATGATCAAGACCGGCACGTTACTCTGAATGGGGATCGCTAGCGTTCAATGATAACCGAATATTTTTAGCCCCAATTGGATGATATGGGCTTGGAGGACATTTGATTCTAACAGGACGGCGCCACAAGCCACACAGCAAATGTCACAACCAATTTATTGGAAACCAAGTTTGGAGAACGTGTTATCTCACGAAATGGTCCAGTCGCTTGGCTGCCTCGGTCGTCCGATTTGACGCCGTTAGACTATTTCCTGTGGGGCTACGTCAAGTCTATGGTCTATGCCAACAAGCCAGCGACGATTGATGAACTTCGTACGAATATCGAACGTGAAATTGAAGCAATATCGGCCGATTTATGCTTGAAAACCGTCGGGTTCAGCGTCTGGACTTCTGCAAGCGTGCCCGTGGTGGTAATGCAAAAGAAATCGAGTTCCTTTGTTTTATTTTTAAAAAAAACTTTTGTAGCGCTCTTATTGAAAAACCCGATATGTTCATTTTTAATACATTCATTCATTTTTAATACAATAACTTTTTTACATTAATGCGGTTATTGTGTACGCACTCACTCATATCGGTATGTTCAATTATAAATTATTTGAACTACTTTAGTTTCATTTTTAATGCATTAAAAATGAGAAAAAAATGTCATCATCAAAAAGAATTTGAACTTTGATGGATTACAAAATAAGCAATTCAAAAGTCCAGTTTATGTCCATCTATTATTTCAAGACATAACTTATACACGACAGTGTTAATTTTTACTTAACCTACAAAAAAGCCAGAATTAGCTGCATTTACATTATTTGCTAAGATACATTTTGTTTAACTTCATCTTTAACAATAATTGAGTTACACTATTTATCTTATATGATGATGAAGTCTCATGACAAAGTGCCACTTCTTGCTGTCAGTGTGCCGTCATGCTTCCGACATTGACTTGAAAATAAGTCATGAACTGAATCAATTACCTCAATTAATTTAATCTTCACTTTCAATGATGATGCGCACTCTGAGTTCGTTATAATAGTTCATAGAAAATAATTATACCTACTCGTATACTAAAAAAAATACCCCCAGGAAGCAACAGCGGCGAGGTATGGATGACTATCAAGCTCCAAAGCTATATTTTCCATCGGCTTTTAAATCATTAATTCGGAAAATAGAATATAGCCGCTATAATGTTGCGGGTATAACCGATCAATTTGATAACCAATAATTATCCTATTATTCACTGAATAATGTCATGATCAAATGGATCTTTCTATTTTTATATTTGCCGACCAGAGTGTGGATCAGAGGTAAATTTAGTGCAGGGGTTGATGACAGGAAATTCGATACTATAGATACAACTCTGCACGATTTCTGACGTTTAATTTGGGTGGATATACTTTTTGAACAAAAAGGAAAAACAACAAAAACCACATTGACATATCGAAATGTTTAACGAAGCAACAACTTATTAGATAGAAAATATTTCATTTTGGTTTTGATTTATTTTTTCTTTTTTTTTTTTCAAGCGAATAACACCGAGCCATTTCAGAATTACTCCGTTTATGGAAAGAAAATTGCACTTCTTTGTCGGCGGAGGTGGCATGGCGGCATGGTCGTGCTACCACCCGTCCCGGTGCTCCACTTAAAATTCCTTTGCCTAAATGTAAAGTACAAGTAACACCGCCGCCGCCGCCGCCGCCACCAACTTAATGACCAGGGACGGTTTATCAAGTTTGTAGAAAATCCCCTTCTGGCTGGAAAGGGCGGTAGATTTTTTATTTTAATAGGCTTAGAAACAGTTTTTCAGTGCGGTATTAAAGCTAAATTTAGATAACCTGACCAAATTTGGAGAATTAGGTCTGGATTAACTCAAACGGTGCTTTTAATATTTCATAACCCGAGTTTGCTTAGTCGTTACGCATACATCCTTAATTGTAGACAAATAAATGTTGGGAGCAGTTACTCAACTTTGATTAAACTGAACACTGAACAACTGGGTAGCATTTTTAGAATTGTATGGTTTTGAGATTTTAATTAGAACCTCCTTTCGTTGACGAAATTCTAATAATAATAATAATAATAATTTGAACTTTATGCCCGTAAGCCCTAAGGTCTTTTAAATGCAATGAATGGCACTAGTTAGAAGAAATACAAGGAAAGGAAAGATTCTTGGTGGCACAGTGGATTGAGATATAGAAAGGAGTGCTACCTAGAATAAGGCTCGAACACACATGTCCAGGTTCCAGTCAAACACTATATCCAGTGTGCCATTGCCACCCGCTTCCTTTTTTCAGGATCCTTTCGCTAAATTACTAGTTTTCAGAAAATATAGCATTGCTTAAAGCTTGCAATTATTTAATTATACACAGTTAAATAGAAAAAAAAAATATGTGGGAGAATCTGTTACCCTAGGATCTTGTCATAGACTGCTCCGGCCTTGAATTCAAGCACACACAACCCTATTGCCATTTGAAGATTGAAACAATTTTCACATTCCGATCTGCTGACAAAATAATCAACCATACGCGGTAAATGGTTTAAGATACACATGTATCTTATATGTAGTATCTTAATGCTATGTTGCAGATAATTTACGCTCGCCTCGCAACGGCACCTGGTGATGCTATAGCATACAGGGCTAGCAAAATAGATGTTGACGACGGCGAACGGTGACGGGAACGTGGTGGTGGTGATGGTGGCCTGTTGGAGGTGGTTATAGACTTCATTATTCGTGCCCCACAATCAATTCATGTGGATATATTTTGTATGTGATGCCAAGACGATGAACACATGCATCAGCAGCGCTCCTTCGCCATCGTCTATGGATCTCTTACTATATCTTTGCCATATTTATGAGAGAATGATCCATTGGCCTATTCCCGACCAATTACATTATTTACCAAATGAGCGAACGCATAATCACAATTGAAACCGCCTTCCGATATGATTTGGCCCTCTTTTTTGTTTTTTTGTTTTGGTTTTCAAGTCTGAGTGCATATTTGAATGATTTTGTAATTGCTTAAACGTTCATTGTTTTTTTTTTTGTCTGTGAAATGAAAATGTATGGTGAATTATAATATCGTCTCTATAAGGAGAGAAGACAACAAAAAATTATTAGGATTGTGTAGATATTATTTTTATAAAAAGATAAATGAAGCGTGTACAGCTGGAGGAGGGAAATCAATTTTCAACAGCAAAATTATATGTTGTACATTCAAATAAGATGTTGAGAGTATTGTATGGTAGTGATATTTTTGAACTTGCATCATCGGAACATGTAATGGATGCATTATCATATTATTAGAAGAAATTGGAAAAATTTTCTCAAGAAGAACTTATACATAAACGAGTGTATTTGATAGAAAAAAAAAATGCACTCTTTGATGAAAAACACATTAAGTCCAAATGAATAATCTTAAGTGTTCTACTTTTGACCGATTTATTTAAGTAGTTGTCCTATAAAAGAATTTGAATTAAAAAAAAGTGCTGTAAAAGCTGCCAAATTCATTTAAAAATTAAACCATTTTTTATCAGATGGCATCAATAATTGTAAGGAACTGCAATTTAAAAAAAAAAATATGCCAGTATTACTACATTGGGAGACAAAAAAAATTAAGAGTTATAACTTATACTGCCGAAAAATGCCAAAAATGAAATCTTGATTTCCTGAAAAAATAAAACTTTCAAAATGTTGTTTTATTCAAGATTTTTCCTGGTGAACATAACCGAAAAGTCTTCTGTCCTCGGTATGTGTATCACAGATCACCTTATGTGGAACGATCACATATTTGATGTAGCCAAAAATGCAGCTAAGTGTTTAAGTTTTCTTCGGCGATGCAAGAAATTTTTTACACCTTCTGATCTGGCTGTTATCTATAAAGCCTTTATTCGTCCAAAACTCGAGTTCAATTCTCATGTTTGGGCGGGTGCTCCAATAACCTACTTGAGTCTATTGGATAGAATTAAAAGAAGAGCTATAAAAATGATAGGTGATAGAAATAAAACAGAAGCAATTTCACCTCTAGAACACCGTCGCAATGTTTCATGTCTCTCGTTATTTTACTGTTATTTTCACAAACAGTGCTCTAGTGAAATAGCCAGTTGCATTCCTTCTTTTAAACAATTCAACCGTAATACTCGTGCCTCTAGGAATGCACATCAGTTTACCCTTGAGCCCAACTTCGGACGTACTGTTAAGTATAGAGATTCTTTCTTTAGTCGCACTACAAGAATGTGGAATGCTCTACCTGACACTATTTTTCCCTGCCATTTCGATATTCAGAGGTTCAAAACCAATGTGCATCGGTATCTCCTTTTAAAGCCTTTCCTATTTTCCTAACTCTCGCACTATGTTTAAACATTTTAAGGGTAGTAAAAACCCCTTTAGTGCGCGCTTCATATAAAAAAAAAAGCTAGAGCCTATGCAGTTATACGGATTTGGTTCATTTCAAAAATAGTACCAACTGTTTTCTTGAGTAATATGCCAACAGATTTTTTTCAAATTTTTTTTAGGACCGAAAACAACGGTAGGTACCAGGTACTTGCCATACATACAATTTTTTGATTTTCAAATTTCTCGTTAACGACCAAACCAACTTCAACCAAATTTCTTGAAAATGGAATAATATTTTTTTTTTTAATTTTGTGTAAATTGCATTTTAATAAATACTCAAAGCTGGCATACCAATTTTTTTTTAAATGTATTCAATGATTTTTAAGAAAACCGGTTAAGGGTATTTTTTTAATTTTTTCTTGTTAGATGCGTTAATGTAGTTAGCTACAAGAGCAAGTTTGTGCGATCCAGTCGTGCAGTTTAATTTTTAGCCGAAAACGAAAATTTTTTTTTTTTAACAAAAATCAAATAATTATAATGGGGATAGGTATGCTATTTTTGGTATATTTTTCTTTCAAAAACTGGTTATTTTTGGTACCTTTAGTAGAACCATATTTTGCTCAATGTAAACGACTTCGTCAATTAAAAAAAAAATGATTTAAAGTAATTTTTATTTATTTTCTAGAATATTTGAAAAAATCGTGTTTTTTTAATTCAAAAATATCGGTACCTTCCATACAAATATTGAAAAGCCGTAAAAAATTATTTTGCATCACTTCTTAGTGTAGGTACTTTCTATTGAACAACTATTCATATTTTCGACTTTCCATTATTGTATAAACCGATTTTTTGTATGCATATGAGATGCTCCTAAGAAGTATAAGTAATATTTCATATCAATATTTTCAAAATATGATTCTATTTTTGAAAATGAATTTTTTTTTTTAATTTAACTTTTAGGTGTATATAAATAATTTCTTTAAATTTGTGTTTATTTTTTATTTAAGGTTATCAAAATATTTTTTTTTTAAACCGCTCCAGAGATTTTTAAAATTTATTTGCATAAATTGATATGAGTTCAAAAAATCCACTGGAATCTTTTCTGTCCAGCTCAAATTTTTATTACTATGGAATTTAAGCAATAAAAAAATGGACACGACTGGATCGCACAAACTTCCTCTCGTAACTAACAACTTTAACGTAGCTAGAAATTGCTGATGTACATTTAATATAGCTATTGGTTCCAAAATATTATGATAGCAATAAAAGAAAAAAATAAATAAAGTATTGCTATAAATTACTATAAATTTATTATTATAATGGCCAAGTATGATTTGTTTGATAAATATGAATTTATAAAACAAAAATAAAAAATCGTTGGAGCGGTTTTCTTAAAAATTAATTTTTATATATAAAATTTTTCGCTCATTTTCAAAAATAAAATCTAGTATGCCAACATTTAGTATTTAATAAAATACAATTTTACACAAAATAAAACAAAATTCATTGGCGCGTTTTCAAGATACTGAATTTTCAAAAAAAAAATTCAAAATTTTTTTAAAAATCCAAAAAGTGTTTTTTTGAAAATTTGTATACCTATGCAAAATTATTTGAATTGAAGGAGCTTCTGTATTCAAATTTTGGTTGTAGTCGGAGCAGCCGTCAACGAGAAATATGAAAACAAAAAAATCGGTTCTATGACAGTTAATATTATTAACCGTTATTGGTAAAATTTGTTTTCATCAAAATATTGACCATACCTTAAATAGTAAGCACACAATTTTTTATCAAAGTTCTTGGAGCCGTTTTTGAGAAAAATAATTTTTTTCTTAGCGGTTTTTCAACATTTGTATGGAAGGTGTAGCGTTATTTTTGAATTTAGAAAGATGATTTTTTTTCAAAGTTTCCTAAAAAATAATAAAAAAAACTATCTTACACTTAGTTTTGAAAATATTAACTAAGTCGTTTTCAAAATATTTAGTTTTCAACAAAAAATTTTTTTTTTAATTTTCAAGAAACTTTTTTTTTTTATTTTGGTTTACAGTAATGTTTATAGTTTTTAGAAGATTTACCATAAAAAAAAATGAAAATTTTCAACTTAACTGTGTTCGAGAAAATCAAAAACAAAATATTCAATTTCTGAAAATAAAAAAATTATTAAAAAGTAGCATTTCCTTACCTAAAACGCCGTACGTTTTTGATAAAAATGCTATTTTCCTTTTTGGCGAAAAAAAAAAATTGTATGGCAGGCACCGTTATTTTTGGTCCTTAAAAAATTTCTGGCCATATTAGTCAAAAAATATTATTCACCAAGTTTGAAGAAAATCCCTCCAGCCGTTTAGGGTACGAGCGAGGACAGATATACAGAATTGCGGGACCCACTTTTTTTGCGTTCTCTATCATCGTCATGTAAGGGAAAATTATTATCTCGGGTTAGATTTTTCGCAAGTAAAAGTAAGAATAAAAATAATAATAAAAAAAAAAACAAACTAAAGAGTAATTTTTCCGCACACAATCAATGGTCCGGGAAATAAAATCTCTGCCAAAAAGTACTGGAGTGGAGACATTTCCAAATAATCTGATATAATTATTAATTACACTCTTAACAACATTAAGGGAATTTTTGTATGGGATTTTTTGTTTCGCATCAACGTGGTAGAAGTACTATAGGTTTAATGCCAGTTTCAGAGTTCACCTTTACCGGAATAAGATGAAATCAAGTAGTCGAAAAATTGATGAATACAATTTCTTATATACTAATGCATAACTTGCCACTAAGAAATTCAAGTAAAAAAGATAAATTCTTATAAAATATTGACCATCGTGTGTATTTTTGGAATGCTTCTTTGTTCCTATTTGAACGTTTCTGTTTAAGAATACAATTTATAAGCATTGTTTTATTCAATAAATCATTTTAAAATTACTATAACTTTCAATTCAAGCTTCTTGTCAGTGCAACCATAGCACAACAACATTCACAACAATTATAACTCCAACTTCAAAGCCTTTAGGCGGTTAAACAAGAAACATAACCTAGAAATGAAGAAAAAAAAAATAATTCTCCTTGCAGTCAATCACTCAGTCCGATTGAATGACAAACACACAGTCACAATACCTACACATAGTTTCGCAAAGTACCTACAATACAAGTAGGTACCTATACAATTTTCATTTCTATGATTTACTTACTCAAGCCAACGACTTATAAAGTCTATCACTTAGACATTTTGACAGAAGCACAATTAGACGGCTAACTCCCACAACAAAGAGCCCTCGCTCTTATATTCCAAAAGGCTCAACATCAACATGTCTGCGTCCAAGCTTATTACTAACTTCGACAAGAAAACAAATAAAAACGATGACAGCCGCACTTAAGACGACAATCGAACCGGTAATTAAGGTTCAACAATGGCGACATAACAACAACGCCGTGTACAAAAATATACGTGTACTCTCAAGGTTTCTTATTACCCAGATAATCGTCTAATGGAGAGCCCAAACGATTAATGTTGTGGTCGAGCATTAAACAAAAAAAAAAAGATAAAAATTGTCTCGACGGTTTGGTGCTGAAAATCATGATGGACAACTACTCCTCAGCGCTACCCTATCATTCGAAGAAATCACATCAAACCCAATAATGAGCTGCGCTTGAGTATATCATTTTTATGGTTTTGATATCTCAGATCAAAGCCTATTTGAGAAAACGTCACAATCACCTCCTCCGCAATTCACGTGCGGTCAGTTAAACAGGAATTTTATTTACTCCTACAAACTGAAGAAAAAAAAGAAACGTTTAAGTAAACAACGATCCGACAGTGATCAGTTTTCATGTTGTGATCGACAATTATTATTAACTAAAAAAATACTGAAAAAAGCCCACTTAGGCCGGCCCTATCTTAGACTAACTAGATATTTTGATATTTCGAAAGATTTGGTTATTCGTCCGTGTTGGTGTAGATTTTATACGTCTGCATATAACTCGGATTTAATTGATGACCAATTAAAATTGAGTAAAGTTTGGAGCACTGGTTTTAATAAGGGTATTCAGTTGGAACGCATTACTTTCACAGTATACCTGCTCTACTAGCTACAGTGCTGTTCAAATTTTATATATGTATCTCAAATTTTGGAACATAATTTTCAATCCCATTTTTCGTTTGGAATTTGGGTTGGGAAAAGAAGAAATAGGGTGAGTTCGTAGTCGCAGAAATCTGCAGCAGATCTGCCGCATGCCTGCTTAGCTTCTGCAAATTGATTTTTTTTTTCTGCCCGCAGAAAGCAAACAGGCGGCAGTTTTTTAATAAGTTGAAGCAGTGCAGAATATAATTTATAATATTTTATGTGGACTATGCCGAACAATAAGCCAAAATCAGCTTTTGAACAACATAAGACAAAATAAAAAGAAAAGCTTTATATTCAATTATGGCAGATTCAAAAAATATTGCCGTTTAGTGTCGAAAATTTCGAATATGTTAAAAGTGATAGACAAATATCCTGATGGTATATTTTGAAGCCATTTAAGAATGACAAAAAACATTTGTAAGGTAATTTAAATTTGAATTAATGTACATTCAAGTTAAAAAAAAAATACCAATTACGTCAACAGTTTATAAAGAATGAGCTAGTAAATGAAATCAACAGGGCGTCCTAAGCTCTGCAGCTGAAGTTGGCCTTGTTCTTAACATTATAGAAGTTAGCAAATGGATCTATGTACATTTCGAAAACTATCCAATTTATTTAACGTAGCCAGAGGAACAGATTTTAAGTATTTTATAATAGTCCAATACTTCTAATAGTCCAATACTTCTAAAAAAATGTAAAAATATACTAGTTGATCCCATTAAATTTTTGTTTGAGTTTTCTATTAAATCAGGAAAATTTCCTTGTTTTTGGAAAAATGCATTTCTTACTCCAGTTTTTAAAAAGGGCGACAAAACTGATATCAAGAATTATAGACCTATATCGAAACTTTCATGCATTCCAAAGCTCTTTGAGCAAGTTGTTTGTGAAAGTTTAGCATTTTATACTAAGAATATAATATGTGAATAACAGCATGGCTTTGTGAGAAGGAAATCTGTGGTAACAAATCTCCTTACTTTCTTGCACAAATGTTCTAATGCATTGGAAAATGGAAGTGAAGTGGATTGCATATACACTGATTTTTCAAAAGCATTCGATCAACTAAGTCACAACATTATTATATTTAAACTCCAAGCTTTTGGTTTTCCGAATATTGTTATAGAATGGATAAGGTCATACCTTGAAAATAGATCTTACCAGGTAAAATTTAGAAACTGTCTTTCAGATTCATTCAATGCTCACTCGGGTGTACCTCAAGGAAGTCATCTTGGCCCACTTCTATTCATTCTGGCTATAAATGATGTTAAATCATGTATACACCATAGTGATATTCTTATATATGCTGATGATATGAAAATTTTTAAAACAGTAAAATCTAACAGTGATCGCATTCTCTTGCAAGCAGATATTGACAATTTTAATGTTTGGTGTGACAAAAACAGTCTTTCTCTTAACCCAGTTAAATGCCAAACTATTACTTTCTCTAGAAAACGAGTACCGAGTGCTTTTGATTATTCCATTTCACAGCACTCACTATTTCGTGTTCTAAGCTTCAAAGACCTTGGTGTTCACTTTAGTTCTAATCTAGAATTCACAGAGCATATTAATTACATTGTAAAAAAAGCAAGTTCCATGCTTGGTTTTATAAAACGGTGGGCTAAGGAATTCAACGATCCGTATGTCACCCTCTCCTTATACAATTGCTATGTACGACCCCATCTTGAGTATGCCTCACAAGTTTGGTCTCCTTTTTACGTTATTCATAAACACCGTATTGAAGCAATACAGCATAACTTCATTCGATTTGCTTTAAAAGGGTTACCCTGGACTGATCCATATAATCTGCCACCATATGAACATAGGATCCAGCTTCTGCAGGTCCAAACTTTATATCAGAGGCGGGTTAATAATGATTTAATATTTTATCATCAACTTATTACTGGTCAAATTGATGCTCCTGATTTGCTATCCTGTATTGGCTTGAACTACCGCGGGGGTTCTCACCACCTGCGAGAATATGAACTTTTTCACGTAAATTTTCATAGAACTAATTATGGCATGCATGAACCTCTTAACCGAATGAGTAAACTCTATAATTTAAATGTTTCCTCAATTGATTTTAACATGTGTAAAATAGGACTTAAAAAGTTATTTCGAACCAGTGCTCCACTGTCGTGATCGGTTTAATTTTTTGTTTTATTCTTAATGTTGCATTTTGTTTATAAACTAAATATAACGTAAACTAAACATAATTTTAATTTTTTGATTTCATAATCCTTATTTTTTAAATAGTTTTATTTTTTTTTCTCAATTTTGAATTTTTCAACTGCTTGCATTAAGCAGACCTAATCTCTTTTAACTTCCGTTGATACCTACTCGTTTCGCTGTAAGACAAGTTGCTGTGTTATTGTTAAACATAACGAAGTAACGATTTTTTTTTATATAATTATCTAACATCAAATAATTAATATAAGTGCCGATATGACTTTCAATCGTAATTTCTGTCGTACTCGGTGAAAATGGACCCCAGCGCGTGCGGTATCTGGGGGGGAAAGAGGCGTGGGCTTTTAAAAAAAAAAAAAAAAAAAAAAAAAAAAAATAGTCGTTAAACTATTGTTTTGTTTTAAAAGCAAGTTCATTAACCCTAGAAAGATAACCCTATTTCATGTCCCATAAGAGTTACATGTAATTGTTACGTCGATTCGACCTAGGTTATCTTTCTAGGGTTAAATGGCATTCAAATGCAAGCGAACGGGAAAAAAATTAAGGAAGATTTCATAAATTTGCGACAAAATTCTATACCATTTGTTATGGGTTGTGTAGACGGAAGTCATATACCCATTTTAATACCAACATATGACAAGATTAGTTATTGCAACAGAAAAGGAATTTGTTCTAGTAATGTTCAGGTGAATTGATTGAACATTTCGGAATTTTTGAGTCATTTCAATATTGCAGGCAATTTGTGACAGCAATAAACAGTTCCTAGATATTTTCTTCTGATTTCCTGGAAGCTGCCCTTATGCCCATGTATGGGAGATCAACTAACTCTGTCGTTGTAGTGGGTTCTGGTTTAATCCTTGTAGATTCAGCGTAGCCCCTAAAAACATACCTTCTTGTTGCCTACTGTGATAATGGATTTCTCAATCCTTTGCAAAAAAGATTCAATTACGTACACTGCTCTACTAGAGTGTCCATTGAGCAAGCTTTTGGCAGGCTAAAAGGCAAATTTCGGATTTTGAAATAAGTCGACATAAAAAAACTCATCCATCTTAAGTTAATAGCGTGCGCTGTTCTACACAATGTTATCATTCAGAAAGAAGGATTACATATGGATGAGTCTGAATTCGCACTCAACGATAACATTGAAAACCACACTACCGAACCAGAAATTTTCAGAGCTTCTGAAAACGAAAATAATGCAGCAAAACGAAGAAGGGATGAAATCGCAGCAATGTTCAGCGCTTAACAGATTCACGGATTCAATTTAAAACTATCACCATATATATTTTAAAGTTTTTATTTAAATAAAATTGGGCTTTTATTATAAAAACTTTGCATTCATTCATTCATAATTATAATGTAATGTATAAATGATGACCGCTGCACAAAAATTTCGACAGATTGGATACCACTCGATAGGAAAAGAAGCGTGGGCGGACAATTCAAACGCTGGAAAGATGACATCCAATGACATGACAATGTGCACATTATACTGGCGAAAGGCGTTTGACAGAAGAAGTTGTAGAAGTCTGGGGAAGGCTTATGATCAAATAAATATTTGCGTCAAAAAGATTTATACAAAAAAAAAAAAATTATAAATTATCAAAACTTGTATCCATAAATACATTGTTTGTATCTTTAAAATTTAAGAATTTAATGAGTGAATAAAGCTTGAAATAATAATAATAATATTATAAATGTTATTTATAATTGGGCTCTTTTGATCGTTATTTTATGTATGCGAATTAAATTAAAATTAAATTAAAAAAAAAGAAAATTATAATGTATGTATTTGTATATGTAGGTTCTAAGTTCAATTTAAAACAATTTGAACAAAAATTAAGGCACTGAATTTAAACTATAACAATTAGACGGAAATATTCATTTGATTACATCTCCGCATTATGAACATTTAGGTATATTTTGTATTGTTTATTTAAAAGGTCACGCAGTAGCTGCATTCTTTCAAGTTCCATATTAATTTTCTCCTTTTCAATGCTCACCATTTCTGCATGCCTCTTCTCATCGTTCTGAGCTTCTTCTTTTTTTTTGGTGATGTTATGTTATACGTTATGTTTTTTCCCGTGAACTTCATCAAAGGTTTAGAAGAATTCCCACGTCGTGGCACCTCTTCCTGATTCCTTATTTCTTCTCTTAATCCTTCTGTATATAGTGATTAAATTATCATATTTTTTTCTTTATTTCTTCTTTTGTAAACACAAAATTGAAACTTGTACATATACTTCCTTAAGTTCCTAGCCATTTTTTACTTACTCCTGTTTTAATTTTAATTTTTTTTTTTTTCAACAGAATGTTTTTTTTCTGCACAAACTACCCGACGTCGACTTGATTTCTACACAGTTTTGATGTTTACGAACGTATTTTGTTTTGCAGGCTTGCTTAGGTTCGATTTCAATTATTGCTTACGAACACAAACTTTGCAGATCTTAGTTAGTCAGACGATTAGGAATTCGCACATACTCTCTTAACTTTATTGAAATCACTTAAAGAATGACGAAGATTATTCTTCCTACAGTACAAGTTTAAGCTACCCCCTCAACCAATGGCGAACAAAAACTATTTGACAAACAATTTTTCCACAGCAGTGTAAATAATATTGTAGTTAACCAAGAGGTGCGTCCACCACGATTTGATAACCGCAAATATATTTATCCTTTTAACGCATTTATCATTGCGATGAGCGCATAAGCAATTTATGTGATATTAATTCTATCATATAGGCCAGCGATTAATTTAATCCCCGTAGGCGTTAAATTCATGTTTTACCAACTTGAGCTTATATGTTTTTTTTTGTTTTTATGGTTTTAATAGCATAAATGTTTCGTAAGTTTGTTGTAGATTTTTTTATGACAAAAAAAAATAATTCTTTTTGTTTGTGATCCCAGAGAAAAAATTTACAGCTGGAAATATCTAAGGCGAATGTCTAAGGTGTTATTGTAATTCAAGCAATAAATTACATGTTTTAATGTGGATTAAGCAATAATGTTAGAAAGAGGAAATCAAAATTAAAAACAAGTTCTTACGTCAAATCTTTTGTTTGTAGTAACAATCTTTTTCATACGGGCGATTCACATAAGATACAACAATAAGTTTGTTTGCAATAAGTTTTAATAGAACTTTAAGAATCTTAATTATTAATTTTGTAATTCTTCTTGATAACTTTTTGATAAGATTTTTAAATCGCTAACGAGACATTGACAAAAACAACTTAAAATAGGATTTTTTTGAACTTTTTGGTTAAATACAAAAAAATGTGGAAAACAAAATTCACAGATAAAAGAATTGATTATTTCTTTCAATTTAATTTCCCCAGTACCTATAGAATAAAAAAGAAGTAACAATCGAAGTGTGAATGGGTATTGATAGGCCATACTTCTTTGACTTGTATATAAATTTATTGGTTTATTGCTCTTTATAATTGTTTATGAGACTTTAATATTTATATTTTATATAATTTGTTTCGTAAGATAAAAGTCAATAGTTTGGCTCGTTTCGCACACATTCGGTTTCATTCGGTTCGATCTGTGTTCGGTTCGATTTCGCGGTTTCCGTCAAGACCTATTCACACACAGACGGTTCATATTCGGTTTGTGCTCATTAATAATTAAAATTAAATAAATTGTATAAAAAAAAAAAATAAAAATGCAGAAAAACCGAAAACGATCCGAATATGTGTGAACGCTACGTTTACTTTGTGTTCCCTAGACCGGAATACGTGCCGTTTTGAAACCGAATGAAACCGATTCGCGTGGAGGGATCGTTCGGTGCTATACTCTGTTTCTATTAGGTTTTTATTTTTCCCGTTTTATCGTTTCACACATATCAGGCACAGCCGAATACAAACCGAATAGAGACCGAACCGAATGAAACCGAATGTGTGTGAAACAAGCCTTAGCTGTACAAACCGACTCGAAACATTCGTTGACGGCAGTTTTTGTTTAGCTCTGCTTTCGGGTTGATTTGGGAGACCCTGTAACGTTTCGGGGGATGTGTATGTGTATTGTGTAGTGACTTGTATGTGGTGATGACCCTCTTCGTTAGATATTTATTTAAGGAAATTATTTTTTTAACATGAATTATTATTTAAATTGTCTGAAGTAAATGTCTGACGAAAGGGATACGCAATAAGCAAGCATCCCTTAAAACGTTACAACTTAAAAAAGAAAATATTGTCTGGAGAGCATGCGAAACAAATAATTAAAGGTAAATAAAATGGTTTGCTAGGAGGAAAATTGCATAACGCGTGGGATGACGCATTATTACATCACCCCACCCTCCCATATCGTAGTGCACAACAACATTTAACCTTTATTTGACTTGACCCTCGAGAAATATAATATACCAGAACCAGTCCAACTTCACTAAAATACCTGCCAAAATGTCGAAATGCTTTGAGTGTGCTGATTACTTTTGCAATACACTCTCCACGATTTGTGTGAGGTCAGAGTGGCGCCTTTACGCTGCTGATTGGGTCCACAAATAATCATTGATACTGCGCTGCGGTGGACACTTGGACCGTGTGTTGTATTAAAGTGAGTGCTTCTGGGCATTTCAAAATGTTTGTTACCTAGCACGATGATGCTGCTGTTAGCTGCTGGCTGATGATGATGAAGAACAAACAGACACCATAAGTGGCACTTGGATACGGTGTAATCACCGACACGCATGTTGTGGCGCGCACTATTCTAATGGGTTACTAATGGGCTCCACTAAAGTGCCCCTTGGGCTAGTTCAAGTCAAATGAAAACTTCATTAAATGAAAGTCGCCCCAAGATAATCAAGAGAAGAGAAGAGACATATTGATGATGTGTGGTCATATAAGAGCTATCTATATATTGAATCTTGAATTGGAATACTTCTCTTCTCCGTACACTGACTGCTCTGATGGAGTAGAGGTTTGGTTTAGTTTGATACATGGCGTTGGTTTTTGTGTGTTAAGTGCAAGTGATCGTTTCTAATTTGTGTGATTTAAAAACTGTTGATAAACCAAATGGTTATAGATAGATAAGGTGAAAATTGTGTGTTAAGCGCTTAAAATGGAAATCACTTTTGCTATGTTTGTTTATCGATCTATGGAAAATTTTTACTAGTGATACGATTTACATTAGCAAACTCGTCAAAGATACAGGAGTAGCATGGCAAGTCTAGAACGGAGAAACTAAAAATTCTGTGATATACAAAAAAACTAACTCAAAACTGTTTTATGGGGGTCCTTTTCGAACAGTGTTCTTCCCGTGTTCTCCGCCACCAGAATCGTGAAAAATCGTCTTTAATTTTATGACTTCGGTTTTGAAAATCATCGGAATTGATAATGGTTGTTGTCAAAATTTTGATTGTCAAATTGATAAGTGTAGAAAAGTGTCAAAACAGGAAAAATAGGCGGTCGTTATTGCAGTTTAGAGCTTCAACTTACGACAGAACTCCCAAGGACCGATGCCCATTCACGACAAAATCTCTCATTTTTCTATTAAAAACATCTAGGAACCTTACCACCGTAATAGCGACTGCCTTAACGGTTATTTATTATTTGGTGTGTTCAGAAAAGAAGATATCAGAGATTTCGCTCCATCAAAATTTGAGTAAGCACATCCGAAATGTTGTCCTTAGTATTAATACTAAGTTTGACAGGCAAACTGAGTATTTTTTCTGAGGAATTCTGTTGGGGCAACTGAGATTGCTAAGGCTCTCTGGAATCTTCTTTTCCTGAACAAGCATATTGCCCTTTATCTTAACAGACACAGCTTTTGACTATATCAAATATCAACCTCGATTTTCAATTTTACAACTTTTATCATCAAATTAAAGGTTCAACGTTTCACCGTGGTTCTTGGCGTAGGCAAGTTGGTGTGAACAAATTGGAAACATCTAGATAGGTTTCAAGAGGGCTGGAGAAGGCGGTTGGTTGAATCATCAAACTGACATGACATTTGAAATTTAAATTGCCACTGTTTTTTACGTGATTGTCAAAAATGTTGACAAATCAGTGTTGTCTGTAAGAAAATGACCATTTGTTAAATAATAAATTCCTTAAATAACAACTTTTTCTGAGTGGCGAGAAGAAATTTAGGCTTAGTCATTCTGGTTGGCATTTTTGTTAATAAAACTTAAGAAAATGTGTTTTCTTACTTCCAGCAGCATCGATTTTTGAAATTGAATTCAAGAACATAAATTATTTCTTCCTTTGTCACATGCGGATTTAATAGCGAAGTATTCCATCACAAGAACAAGTTCGTGCAAACCTGTCGTGCAATATTATTCTGTGTTCATATTTATCACCTCGAAATTGTGAAATTATTGTTTTCACATTAAATTATTTTAATTATTATTATTTAATAAATCAAATAAAATGATCACTTTAATAAATTAATAAAACTGCCACTAAAACCACTTTAAGATTAATAAATAAATCAGAAGATATTATATTTATTCAGTCGTGATCGTTAAAAGAAAAAAAATCATTTCATAAAAAAGAACTTAATTAGCTGCACTTGTCTATACATCGAATAAAAGTCATAAAGTGTTTTATTTTACAGTTTTTTTTTTTTTTTTTTGATAGTCAGTTAGTCAAAACTCATAAATAAAAGCAATTCAAAATCTTCTGAACCTATTAAATTTATTGATTTACAAAAGAAGTTGTTTTATCGTCAATCAATATCATAAATGATGCCGAAAAGCATTTATTTTTTTATTACTTAGATCTTTTGTTTTCATTTAAGAAAATGGTTTATTTTTAATGGCCAGACAAATTTCTTTATACATGAACGACAATAATTAAAGAATCAAATTAATGTACCTACTTGTACATGTGTTGTGTATCGAGTCTTCAGAGATAAAAGCGTTTTGTAAAGTGTATCTTAAATTTAACAGAATATAAATTAGCATTTGTTCAAAAACTATACAACAGATAGTATCAGCTCAGATAAGTAAGGCCTAGTTCACACGGGATTACCGCCGCACATTTTTTTAGATGTACACGTCCGATAAATGAGCAGTGGCAGATACATTTACATAGAACACTGTTAACACGGTGATTTGTCTGCAAAAAAAAAAACTAGGGCTGGCCACGAGACGAGAAAAGTCTCGGTCTCAATCTCGGTCTTGCATGACGAGACCGAGACGACATGAGACTACCTTTTAAGCAACCGAGACGAGACCGAATTTCAGTTAAATATTTATTTTCTTCTGCACATATTCTAACGATAATCGAGAATATTTCGTTCCAATAAATCGACAGTTTGTCCAGGAATCGTATTTTTCGGAGACGAGACCGAGACGAGACTTAATTATACGAGACCGAGACGAGACTGAAAATTTCCGATTTTAACGAGACCGAGACGAGACTTTCAAAAGTCACGCAGTGTCTCGTCTCGTGGTCAGCCCTAAAAAAAAACATGTTTACCTGTGAAGTTTGGATGTGTACATGTACAGCTTAAAAACATGCGGTGTAATCTCGTGTGAACCTCATCTTGATCATCAAAATCGAACATCTGTAGAGCTACATGGGTTCCTTGTAATTCAAAGTGTTCGGAAATTGGAAATACTTTTGAAGTGGAGACAAATTCTTTTATAGACAAAAGTAATGAAGTTTTAATACTTTTTTGCATAATTTTCTTAGAACCTTTTAGAAAATTAAACATAGTTTAATTAATTGAATATCTAGTATTTCCATATGAAATGAAAAAAGCATTTTTAGATAAAAACAAGCCTTAAAGCCTCAGGCAATGAAAAAATGCCTTGCCATTAAAAGCCTCAGTGGGCATCGCTGTCTACACGTGCCTCTATCATGCCACGGTTAGGTTTTGTTTCAATTTTATTCAAAATCGACTATAAGTCCAATCAAATTAGCAAAAATATCTACAAAATATGGTAAAAGAATTTTATTGTTTTACTTTAAAAAGTACCACTTAAGGGTTCTAAAACCAAAAAATTCAAATAAAAAACCCTCTACGTCGTCAGACATTTAAAAAAAAGCGTTTAGAAGCGTTTACTCGATTTGCTCGACAGCTTTTAGTCGTAGAGACGTAGAGTAGTTATGTTCCTTTACTTTTTTAGGTTAGGGGGTTCTCTACACTTTTTGTCTTAAAAAAACTTTTGATAGCTACTTTCAATAAAAAAAAATATTGTCGAAAAAACATCAAACTTTCGATTTAAAACATACAATATTTTTTATACATAAATTTAGCCACATTTATAAGCCAAATTTTGTAATCTTAATCTTAAAAATTGCAGCAGTAGAAATGAAAGCTAGGAACTTTCAACAGGAAAAAGGTTCATTTCAAATTTATTTATTTTTAAAAATATTTTTTTTCTAGTAGGCTGCTTTCCTGTTAAAAATGCTGACAACAGTTTTGTGTACCCAATCCTTTTTACTCGGGGTGTGTAGGTTTTGGGCGCTTTAAAAAAAAAAACTTGATATATTAATTTTCCCCAACATTACGATGATAGAGAATGGGAAAAAAGTGTGTCTCGCAATTCCATTTGTCTATCTGTCTGTCAGTCCGTCTGTCTGTTTGTATAAATGGGCCTGTGGGATTTTCTTTAAACTTTGAACTTGTGATTGGAAGGTGATTCCCTAGAGGAGAAATGGAAATTAATTTAAATTTATTTAGCTTAAATATAATAACGGTACCTGCCATACAACGATTATAATCAAAGTTATAATTTACCTTAAAAACGCCTCTAACGATTTAAAAAAATAATGATTACTTATTATTCAGAGTATGGTTAATATTTTGGTAAAAACAAATACCAGTAATGGTTATTAACGGTACCTGTCATAGAACCAATTTCTCGTTAACGAATTCACTGATTTCGACCAAATTTTGAGTCCTTACCAGTTTACAGAATTTTGCATGTACGAATATTCAAAAAAGGTTTGGATTTTTATAAAAAAATATTATACTCGCTTTTTTTGAAAATTGGAAACTGTATTTCAATAAATACTAAGAAATACGAAGGAGAATTGCCAAAAATGTATGGGAGCTGGTCTACCTACTTAACACCCATGTGTCATACATGGTTGGTCAATTAATTATATAGACGTAAGGCTCTAAACCATGGAGTTCAAAAGATATTGCTCTTCAAAGCACCGAAAAAGACAGTAATGCAACTCTTTATTTGGAGCTTGTCCTACCACCTACAGTAAAGTGTCGTACATCGTTGAAAAGATTATTACGTTTACTTCATTTTATTATATAGCCGTTAAGATGTACATCATGGTGTTAAAAAGTTATTTAGCCATCGAAAACGGCAAAAAAATATAATGCAATTCTTCATTTGCAACTGGTCTACAAACTCAATAGTAATCTGTCATACATCGTTGTAAAGGCTATAACATGTGCTTCATTTTATTATATGGCCATTAAGCTCTAAACCATGGGGTTAGTAGGGTATTTGGCTTCAAATCATCAAAAGCAACAATAATGCAATTTCTCATTGATAAATGGTTTACCAACTCATTAGTGATGTGTGACACGTCAGTGAAAAGGATATTGCATGTACTTAATTTTGTATACAACCGATAAAGTGTAGGCGGTGGGGTTCGAGAGGTATTTGGCAAAAATGCATTTAAAAGCAATAATGCAATTCCGCATTATGGAAGCTGCTGCATCTACTCAACAGAAATGCGACGTATATATCTTTAAGAAGTATTAGGCATGTACTTAAAGCCGTTAAGATGTAGACGAGATGTTCGAGAGGTATTTGGGCCTTAAAATCGGCAAATAGAATAACATTGCAACTTTTCATTGGAAATGGTCTACCGACTCAACATTAATGTCTCATACATTTTTTAAAAGGTAATTGCAATTGCATCATTTTATTATATGGCCGATAAACTCTAAGTCATGGTATTCAAGGGATATTCGGCTTCAAAGAACCAACAACTTCCAAATTGCATTTCCTCATTGTATATTCTTCTAACTACACAACAGCAATAAGTCATACTTCATATATTTTTAAAAGGCTATTGCATTATTTTTATTTTATTATGTATTCATCAAGCTGTAAACTATGGTGTTCAAAAGATATTTGGGAAAAAATGCAAAATAGCGCAATAACACCTTGCCGTGATTTTTTGTTTCAAATATCTTTTGCATCCTATGGCTTACAGCTAAATGACTACATAATAAAATAAAGACAAGCAATAACCTTTTAAAAATGTATGACTTATTGTTGTTGAGTAGTTAGAAGAGTATACAATGAGGAAATGCATTATGGAAGTTGTTGGTTCTTTGAAGCCGAATGTTCCTTGAACCCCATTAATTAGAGCTTATCGGCCATATAATTAAATGATGTACACGTCGTTACCTTTTCAACGACATATGACACGTTACTGTTGAGTAGGTAGACCACTTTGTCCATTCTCCTTTAATTCAAAAAATTGTATACAAAATAAATTTTTTAAGAATCCGCTTTGTAGTACAGTAACTATATACATTCTCATATTCGTCAAATCTGGTACTTCTGATTTTTTGCTGAGTTGTTCAGGTTATTGGCCTAGTAAATAACCTAAGTATTCGACCTCGCGCGACGACCGCTTCATAGTCAAAAATAAAAAAAAAACGATTTTTCGCGCTTTTTTCAGTCATTGTTGATTTTAGTCCTAAAGAAGTAATTTTAAATAAGAACATTCTTCTACAATTTTAAAGTATCCTACCTTTCTCCAATTTGAGCCCAAAACTGTCTCTGTAGACCGAATGGTTTCCAAACTACAGCATTTCAAAATTTAGCGATAAAACAAAAAAACAAAATATAACAAGTATAATATTATAAAACAGTATAATGGAAAATAAAGAATGGTTGACATAAATGCATCAAAGCAATGGAGATGGAGCGTGTAGGTTGAGCCAAAACAATAGGACAATCATACCTGAAGGGGGATCTATATAACCCCGTTATGATGGGAGGGGCAATTATCTAAAAAAATGACTTAAAGTAGAAACAACACTATTGAAAAACAATGGTAACACGTACTGTATTCTCCTATAGATTATCTTGAACCCAGAAACATATTCTTGAATTTTCTTTTTTAATAAAGTTATTTTAACCGATTGTTTTTAAGAAACTAACTTCCAAGCTAAAAATATTGAAAAAGCAATTTGCTCCAAAGATCCTGTCTCTACTAAGTAAATAATAGCAATACCAGATTTGACGCAAACGCTGCTTCCATACAAACGACAAGGTAACTAGACTATTATAGATGTTTGAATTTTTTTTTTGTTCATAAATTCATATTTATCAAACAAATTAGACCGTGTACTTTATTTTGAGCTCGAATTTCATAATCACATAATCACAATTAAAAATATTTGCCAACCCAGAAAAAATTTATAGACCAAACTTTTAATTGGTCATGACTTTTTTGGATGTTGGACATATCAGACTTTTTTAAAAACACGTCATTATTTAACTAAATGATTTTTGATTTTAAGGCCTTGCTCTGTTTCGCTGTTTAATAACGTTGAGTTCTATTCTTTTAACAAAAAAAAAAAAAAAAACTAATTAAAACAGGTCGAGAAAAAACAATTGAATTTTCTTTATGGTGGTTATTCAAAAAGTTGAAGTAAAAGATAGGCTGAGAATCACATTTCTGAGTATTAATTTATTTCTTATAAAGTGAAGAACGCATAAAATAGACTAAGCTTACTTTATATTCCACAATGACAAGTTTATGAAATACAAAAGTATATATAAACTTAAGTTAATTCTTTTCTGTTTTCATCAAATCACTCATTAAAGACGCCAACCTAAACTTAAATATTCAGTGCAAGGCATCGATTAAACAGCTATAGCTTTTATTAGATAACTCTGATTTGTTTACTTTTCTTACACGTGCTTGGAAATATGAATTTCCATATTATCTGATTGTAGATTAAACACAAAGATATGCATTTATTTACTTATATACACTCCAATTCACTCGTTTAAATACAGGTTTTTTGTCAATAAACTTTTAACGATTTCTCTATAACCTTATATAATTATGACAAATCTTATTATAGAATTTATTAAATGTAATATGGGGATTAATATTCAGGAAGAATTTTGAATCCTCCTAAAAACTTGTCAGTCTTATGGCTCTTTGAACAATTTTAGTCAAAAAATCGACCTTATTTTGTGTGTCGTTCGTTTAAATACACCTTGAAAAACAACCAAGTAGCTCAGAAAACCGTTAAAAATAGTATGCAAAAAATCAAATAATTAACAGTTAAAGAAATTTTTTCATGAATTTAAACATTTTTCCAAAAGGAAGTGTTCTAACTGAAGAGAAAAATGCTCAAATTCGAGACTATCAGGACAATGGTCATAGCAGTCGATGTGAAGGTCACAACATTGGACTTAGTATGCAGCTTCGATATAGGGAAAACGATGAAAAAACAACAAACCGCTAGCGATCATGGCTACAATACCTCAAGAAAGACAACGCATACTCCGAAAAGCCTCAAATTCAACATTATTAGTCAGCAAAATCAATGGTCAAACCGTAGGCAAAGCCACCAAAAATGCTTTTTATCAGATTATCCGGAAAGCCACACATTTCAACCATCTGAAAATTTAAAAAGATCCACAGAAATCAGGCCGGAACAGATCTGTTTCGTGAGCTTTTAAAGTTGAGTTACACTCAATGTCATGTCATGTTAATAGAAGGTATACCCGCTGGGACCATCCAAATTGAACTTATATTTATTTAAAGGTGTTTTCTTGTGATAACACTTGCAGTTAGGCTGCATAGCTTTCGCTCCGTCATATTTAACTTTGAAGGTTTTGAATGAACACCCACTTGTGTTGGCTACCACCGAGTATTACGTTTGGCTGGAATTATTGCAATTTCATTCATCTAGTTGACGGCAAAACAATTTATACATTAAAATTGGAACTGTAGGCTAAGCACCACTAAAAGGAATCTGGTGATTGGTGTGGCAGCCATGAAATTGCTATAATTCCAGCCAAAATTAACTTATTTTTTTAGTAAGAACCACCTGATGCCATTATCTTTCACACCGTATTTTGTATTAGGGCGCAGTTTAACTCAACTTTAAAAGCTCACGAAACAGATCTGTTCCAGCCTGATTTTGTTGGGTCTTTTTAAGTTTTCAAATGGTTGAAATGTGTGGCTTTCCGGACTATCTAAAAAAAGCATTATTGGTGGCTTTAACTACGGTTTTACCATAGATTTTGCTAACTGATAATGTTGAATTTGAGACTTTACAGAGTATGCGTTGTCTTTCTTGAGGTGTTGTAGCACTATTCGCTAACAGTTTGTTGTTTTTTCTTTGTTTTCCCTATATCAAAGCTTATTCCAATGTTGAGACCTTAACAGCGACTGCTATGACCATCGTCCTGATAGTCTCGAATTTGAGCATTTTTCTCTTCGGTTGGAACACTTCCTTTTGGCAAAATTGTTAAATTCATGAGAAAATGTCTTAAAATGTTTATAATTTTATTTTGTGCATACTATTTTTAACGATTTTTTGAGCTACTTGGTTGTTTTTCAAGGTGTATTTAAACGAATGACACACAAAATAAGGTCAATTTTTTGACTAAAATTGTTCAAAGAGCCATAAGACTGACAATTTTTTAGGAGGATTCAAAATTCTTCCTGAATCTTAATCCCCATATTACACTTAATAAATTCTATAATAAGATTTGTCATAATTATAAAAGGTTACAAAGAAATCGTTAAAAGTTTATGGACAAAAACCTGTATTAAAATGAGTGAATTGGAGTGTATATACCTAGCTATTTGCAAAACAGTGATGAACGGAAATTTAAAAAAATGTAAAATATTTTTTATTTATAAATATTCAACAGACAATGTCATTTACGTGTTCTCGATCTTATCAATTATTATGAGCGAAACTAATTCAGAAAACATACAAATTCTTCAACGGGTTAATTGGTATTGATTGGTTAAATTTGCATTTATTTGTAATTTACCTGTTGTATCAAATATCAATTCACAGACCTCTGGAAACAATTTATGACTTAGTTTAAAATTTGACTCGTACATCAGTGAAATTGCATAAATCACATAAAAACTTTGAGACCACCACAGAGAAATTCATGCCAACTTAGAATAATTATAAATATTCAAATATATTATACTGTTATCCATAAATCCAAAATAAAACACATGTTTGTATAGATGTAGGTTTTATACTCACATGCCAATCAAAATGCCATAAAAAATGTTTTCAACTTATTTACACTTTGGCCATCTGCTTCATGTTAATTGCCAATAAACATACAACCAATGGTTTCACATAGAAATTTAAACAAAAAAAATATTTCCAGCTTAGACTTTAGAATTTTATTATTAAGAAGATGCGTTTTCTTTTCCTCCTCGTTGAAGAATCGAGTAGGTAGGTATATTAAAATAATGTCTTATATATGTAATGATTGCTAGTGAAATTGTAGTTAGCATAATTTATTTATTATTTTTCTCGTTTGAATCTTATAGGAGAATAGGACCACGACACCAGTAACTAAATTTGCATCTTTTATAATGGAAGCCTTCGGGCCAGACATTTGGAATGGAAGGAATTACAGAACCTAATTTTTAAAAATGAAATATGAACATTTGTACGAATCGTTTAAATTTGAGATAGAAAACAAGTCCTAGTATTCAGAGTTGTTTGAATATGCCCAATGAATCTAGTGTATTTCTTGTGTGTATGCTTTTTTTTAAAGCTGTTATTTCTAAAAAGAGACAGAAAATAAAACAAAAACTATAGACTAAGCACCACTAACGGAATCTGATGATTGGTGTGGCAGCCATGAAATTGCATTAATTCCAGCCTATGTAATATTTGGTGGTAGCCAACACAAGTGGATGTTGTTCATTCAAAACCTTCAATGTTAATATGACGGAGCGAAAGCTATGAAAAGTTGTGCAAAATTAAATTTTGTTTTACCTAGAAATTAATATTAAGTCAATTAGCTTTACTTTGGTATCAAAATAATCATTTATTTTTCTTCATAATCTCTCAAAATTGACTATTCATATTTTCAATGATGGTTTCCAATGATAGCTGTAACTGGACCCTAATTGCAAATCACAAAGGCAAGTAACATGGTTACACAATTGAACCGCACGTCTAAACTTTATTACCAAAATGAATTTAGACGTATACCCCAAAATTGCCATATGTGGGATGACACAAGCGCACACGAGGTTCACCAGGTACACCGTCAAAACGTTACGGTTTGGTGAGGATTTCGGACAGGCACGTGGCGTCATTTTTTCAGTACTTTTTCGAAAATAACGTTAGTGACGTGGTCAATATTGAACCATATGGACCTAGACGAAATATGGCTCTAGTAGGGACTGGGCTACCTGTCACACAACGGATGCCACGATCGAAATTTTGCATGAACGATTTGAGGGCATCTATTGTTATTTATCGCATATGTGACGTAAAATGGCCACCGAGGTCCACTAGAATTCTTCTAGTGGAGCTTTCTGAAGTTACAAAGTCTATGCAATTAAACCATCAGTATCGATCGATGCCCTTAAGTTGAAAATAACACAGGCCATCCCTCAAATTCAACCGAATCTATGCGGAGAGTCATTGAAAATTGGACCACTATGATCCGTGCCACCGTAAAAAGCCGGTTGATTCAACGATGATATATTCCATACATAATGACATACAAAAAAAGAAAACGATTTAGTCAATAACTCTCACCAATGAGAAATGACATTTCAGTCTAAAGCTCTAGTCTAAAGCTATTATTATTCTTTTTTCAAAAATCGATTCTACATATTTCAATAAGTCTACTGAGCAAGGCGATACTAATTTGAAAACAGTCGAATAGGCTTAAGTCGAATAGACTCTCGTAATAAGGCCCACAGCTTGTTTTATTCCCTTTCAATTTCATCATCTATCCACCCTTATTGGAAAACTCTTAACATAAAATATCCAGTTTGCAATTTATAACATTTGTTGTTATTAATTGTCCTTCTCTATGTATGAAGTGTGAGTGCCTGAAAAAATTAAAGGCACAAATGTTTCCAAACATCATTTTCTCCATGTTTTGACGTGAGTGATTTTTGTAAACTTTGCCGCTCTCTTTCAATTCAAGAACTTAATACTCGTACACTCGAACCAGACCCAAGACATTTTAAAAATTTGAATGCTTTGTTGTCGAACAACATAGCGGTAAATCTTAGGATAAAATTTATTTTATGTTTTGTTTTTATTTTTTTTTTTCGGCAATGCTAGCACTATTGTCATAAATCATTGCCCTTGAATATTTCTCTTTGGTTGTTTGGATTATGAAATTAATGGCAAGTTATGAATTCACAACAAAAATTTAAGTTTGTGTTTTGATCAACTTACAATGATCTGTAAAACGAAAAAATTGGGTCTAGCAATTTGGTTCTCTTTCTGCGAGCTTGATACATATTTTTAAACTTGATACAGTGCCTTTGTACAGAAAAAAAAAAACATTCTGCAGAAAAAAATTGAAATGAAAACAGGAAAACATTTACATAATGTAGGTAGAGGGTGGGTCATCATTGGACCATTTTTCTTCGAAAATGAGCTGGGAACAACGTTTTGGTCAACAATGGTCGGTACTGAGCCATGTTAACCAACTTTTTTTTTACTAAAATTAAAGACATGGATTTAGACAACCTCTCTGGTTCATGCAGGATGGTCTAGTGCCATGCCACACAGCCCATACCACAATCGATCGCACCGAATTTCAAAATCGTGTTATCAGTCGTCTTTGCGTATCAATTGGCCGCCTCGGAGCTGCGATTTGACCCATTTGAACTTTTTTTTTGTTAGGAACCGTAAAGGACCGATGTTATACCAACAACAATTTTATTGCATTTTTAAAAAGAAACTTGTTTTTGGCCAACCCTGTATATGAAATGGCTTTGAAGTACATACATACATATATCATCAAGTTCAAGATATTTGTCTATCATATCATATTTTTTTCCAAATTCACCCAAGAGCCCTAAAATGACCTTTTACCGCGCGAAATTTGTATCTCAAATTTGTTTTGTTTGTTTAATAATCGTGATTTTTTACAGATAATTTTCTGCGCAGCGATGTTTACGAACACAAATTTATTAAAAAACTGCCGCGGCAGATCTGCCGCATATACGAACTCGCCCAAAGCTACATTGCTTATAACTGAGAATCGATTTTTGCGAATTATATAAAGAATTGGTATGAATATTATACAGTAGGTACCTAGACATATATATTGAATTGAACTTTTAGCCACTCTTTTCAAAACTATACAGATTTTTTTTGGATCCTCATTTCCTTAGTACGAGTATTGCATGTAGAAGAGACACTCGAAAATAAGCTTTTGGCTATATTTATTTGAATTTAACTAAGACAATATTTTTATAAGATTTGAAGCCCATTTTAAAACAATTTTTCTCTTCAAGTGAATAAATTGCTCGCTTTGCTAACAATTTTCCGCGCCGCTTACTATGTACTTATTTGCCTCGTATGTTTACAGGGCACTGCATATGAAGATTTTCAATCCTTGCATACATTAGTTATTAGACATAACTGAAATCTACTGTTATAATCGATAGTTTTATAAATTGTGTTTTTGTCGCCTGATTCTTTTGAACCCTTAATTTCCTTTTATTAAAAAAAAAGTATCATGCATCCCATTCCACACTTCTACAACCTAAGTTTCATTGAAATTCGTCCAGAAAAACATACAATAAATATTTCAAAAGCATGTGCGTGTGTAGCTGTTTTACTAATTTCTTCTATATGAGTTCTTTTGTGAAATGTGAAATCAAATATCTGAAGAATTCTATCAAACAAAAGAGCTGAGCAAAGAACTCTTAATATAAATTGATTAACTTTTTTCTACCGCGCGCAGTTTTTTTTTTTTTAATTTAAACATCATACCATCATCATTTCAAAGTTGTGAATTTTGCAAAAAAAATTGCACATGATCGTGAAACAATTGTCCCGAAAATAATATTATAGGCTCGCGACTTCTCTCATATCATAATGGAAGTGATATACAAAACAAAATCCTTATAGTACCTATGCTTAGCTCTACGTGCATCGTACAGAGTCAGCCTATATTCCACTCTTTCAATGAACCATGCAATTACTGACAGACGACCACGATTTGTTTTTATCCACAGGCAGGATACACTGCGTCATCTGCCACACTATAATCCTCCAAGTAACATCACTTCTCCCGACAATAACCACAAAACGATGGATAATGGCGTATTCCTTGGAAAGCGCGTAGGTTGTTTCTTCAGCACAAGTAACTACCCATAGTCTCCATCATCGCACACAAACATACACATAGGTACCTATGCAACACAGCGCCACGAGTGAAATCATATTGAAGTCAAAAAAAAAAAAAAAATATCGTGTACAAATGGATTTGTGTAGGCCGAGGACATAATCGACATTATTCTCCTTCTGGATGCAACGAAGAATACGACGACGTTCATTGCGCGTTGACAATGCACAACACTCTGTCTGCAGCTATTAGCGCACTTCATCGATTATTATAATTTCCCTTTTTATATATTTGCCTTAAGATAGGTAGGCTTCTTAAGGGAATGTTATGGAGTCGCAAAATAAAAATTCCATTGAGATGAAGATAATTATTTAATACACTATTATTTAAATATTTGAATTGCCTGCATTCTCTATGGTACTGATGATCTTTTTTCAAAACTTTTTTTAATGGTCCTTTGTACGTACCTACAGCATCTCAAAATAAATATGAGTGACGAATATTTCTTACTTGATAACCAAATATAGTAATTTCGGAAAACCAAGTTCATTTTATTTTCAAGTGGATTTCTCGCCTATTAGCCTATTTAAGTAATTGCCTTATTAAGCAATTGCGTACGACCAAGTTGTGTGGGCTTAATGTTTCCGTTCTGTTTACTTCCATTTTATTTTAACACTTAAAATACAAAAAAAATCTGATTTGATTTGTTAGATTTTACCATCAACTGTCAAAGAGATTTCACGTCAGTTGAGAGCAAGTGACATTAATTGGACAAATTACAAGAAATATGTGTCGAACTATTTCTTGTTGATGTTTTCTAATTTTGTTTAATGAAGTAATTTCACATTTTGTTTGACCTCATTTAGAAGGTTGATTTTGAATGATTTATATACAGGGTGTCCAGTAAAAAATGGAAAACCTTGCAACCGATTATAGCTGGCCTCAAGACCTTTCAGTAAAAAATATAAAACAAAATATTTTCCTTGCAGTTTTTAGGTTATAATAAAAAAACTAAATCCAACATGCCTCAAATACTTGAACATTACCACGCCGGTTGAATGATTATTATTTTTTTTTATTTTTATAATATTCTTGAATAATTGTACTAATAGATGTTATACCAAATTTAACACTTGCTTTTTTTTATAATATTTTTTTAATTTATTTCTTTTATATAAAAATCAAGTTTTTTATTATTTTCACAAAAGTTTGATTTTTGTATAAAAAAAAATAAATTTAAAAAAAATATTATAAAAATCTGCAGTAGCAAGTGTTACATTTGGTATAACATCTATTAGTACAATTATTCAAAAAAAAAATAAATCGGGTGGCACAACGGCTCATGAAGAACCAGGGCCTAGTGACTAACAACTCGCAACCATTCCTGTGTGCGCCTTTCGACAGGAATGGAAGGGACCTACAATTTTATGCCAAATCCGAACGGGTAGACGAGAAGCACTTATTCGTGACAAGTGCTACTCTTGGAGGATTTGTCAATTCCTCGCAAGAGGCAGTAGCCCTGAAAAAAAAATTTTTGTTTTTTTTTTTAGGTGGACGAGGCTGGGAAGCGATCCCAGACCTCCAGCGTGACAGTCGAACGCACTAACCATTACGCTACGGGCTACTACTACAATTATTCAAGAATATTATAAAAAAAAAAAAAAAAAAAAAACAATAATAATCATTCAACCGTGGTGGTAATGTTCAAGTATTTGAGGCATGTTGTAGGTACTTAGTTTTTTAATCATAACCTACTAAAAACTACAAGGAAAATATTTTTTCTACATTTTTTTCTAAAAGGTCTTAAGGCCATCTATAACCGGTTGCAAGGTTATCCATTATTTACTTGACACCCTGCATATGCCTCATGTCCCTTCAAAATTATATAGCTTAAAAGACTATTAGCTTGCCCTTGGCATTATTTTATTTTGCATATTTTTTTATCATTCTGTGAGAATTATTTTTTTTTTCAGCATTTATAACAAACAAATATTATATTAATTTATTTAATGGTTTAAAAACTATAGAGTTGACCATAAAAATCAAATTAAATCATCAATATTTATGGTTAATTTAAATTCCAAAAAATACACTTCACAAATTTAAATATCTGTCCGTTTCCGCCAATAAAAATGTATCAGTGCGCATAGCACTTTTATAACAAAAACAAAGAAAAATAAACTTTGTTTAATATTCATGAAGGGCTGTTTAATTTTTTTAAATTTTAATTTAACAACTTCAATTAGAGCTAGCAAACATGGCTATGCAGTCATGATTTTGTTCAGATTTGCATTCACGTGAACCATTTAGAATCTGGACTTGACCAAATGCGATGCGGAGTCAAGACTGACATTTTCTTGAGCAAATATTTTTTAATAGGTATAACATTTCTTTTGGTTGATTTTTTTTTTATTATTTCTTGTGGTTTAGCGCGATTTGAATTTATTTGACATTCTATTTCAACACGAGATTACAAATGATACACTACATATTTGAATATGCCATGGGAAACACAAAATTATTGGCATTATATTTGTTTTTTTTTTTTTTGTTCTTGTTTAATTCGAGAATGTTGTAATTTTTAAAGGGAATTCTTAATTAACACAAGTCAACGGTTGAAATAAAAATTTAAAGTGTTTACCTAATAATTTATAAATGTGCGTGCAGAAAAGTCAAGAGTACGTCAGAAAGTATAGTGTCCTTTTTTAGATGATATTGGATAGTTTTGTGTCAACTAAAAAGTTTACTGGATAAAAATGAAACATGTACTAAGAATTATAACTTTTTTATTTCCATTTCACTTGATAACCACTATTCACACGATTCTACCACTTTCATAAAATTCACTTTATTTGTTATTCTTTTTTTTTTCACCACAACTTTCCTTTCATCCCTTATGTTGAATTTTGGGAGAAAAGCATTTCGTAAAGAAAATCTAATAAGGAATAAGGGTTGTTGTCTCAGGTCAATATACAGATGGTTAATATTTTCACCAACAGATGGCTTTTTATAGTAACTTTTGGGACAGCATGTCAGAGCGTAAATCCAAGTGGTAAATAACATATAACCACTTGAATGAATCCGACAATCCGTTTATCTCATATGAATTGATAGCAGTTTTCAATGTACTTATCTTCATTTGAGAAAGTGAATGTCTCACAATTATTTGTTTGTTGTACTAGGACGGGGGCTTATTTTAAAAGTGTTAGAATTTATTTCAACCCCCTCTCCCCTTAAATTATTATAAATATAATTTTTAAGAAAAAAACCGTACAAAATTTCAAAGAAATCGGTTCACGTTAAAACTAGCACAACGAGTAGTTGAAATTTCCCATACGAAATACACGTACATAGGAACAGATTCTCAGTCGCTTACTCAAAAATTTGCTAAAAGTATAACAATTCATTAGAAACTTAAATTTGCACATGTACCTATAGTCAGGGTGGAATTAAAGGTTTCTTCATTCTTTTGTTTCAGGCCTTCTCTTAGAATTAAGTTATTTGTATTGTATCCTAAAAACACTACCTGATTAGTGTATTTGGAAGTCGCGAGAATCAATTTTATTCAAAAAAGTATATACATATTTCTAAATTCTCTAATAAAAAAAAAATATAAATATCGCTTTTTTTCAAAAATTTTGTTGGTGTCAAAATCGTCTTTAGGAAACAAATTCTTTTGGAAACATTCAATTCAATTAATTGAATTTGAAATTTCTGAAGTTTTCAATAAAAGACAATAAAAACGTCGTACAGAAGGGGAATGTCTATACCTCCGTTTATGCGGGCAATTTAATAAAAAAAAATGAAAATGAAAAGAATGAGAAATAAAAATTGTTAAAAATAACGTTAACACTGTTATGCCAGAGATCCACTCATTAATTTTATTTTTAAATAAAGTTTTTTTTAAATCAATAGTTTTTGAAAAATGAATTTTCGAACTCAAAATTTTGAAAAAAAAAAAAAAAAAAAAAATAAAAAAAAAATTTCAAAATTTTAGGTTTTAAATTACTATTTATGATTTCAAAATTGAATGCTCTTCTAGGACTTTTACTTAGTTAAATTTGTTTTTAAATTTTATTATAACTAAAACAAATTAATAGGTTTTCTCCTAAAACTAAGTTCAATCCGGCTAAATGATTATTTTTCTGCAATCTGTTGATCATCATAAACTTCGTATTTTCCTGTTTTTCTAAAAAGTTATGGTTTATTAATCTTATAATATTTTGAAAAGTTTTTCTTTTTCAAGAAACATCTGGTTCTTATTAAAAAAAATATTGTTTGATACTCTAATTTTTTTCAAATCTTTAAGTTTAAAAATTATTTTTTTAAAAACATTAAAAGAAATTTATTTAAATATAGTTTATAAATAAAAGAATTTCGGAATTAACACAAGGGATTGCGAGTGTTATCGTTGCTTTTGTTTTCTGTTTGAAATAAATATCTTATAACATTGCTCGTACTGCCTAAATGGGGGGGGGGATCAGACCCACCTGATGTGCATTCATAGAAGTACGAGTATTATAGTTGAATTGTTTTTGGGGAGGAATATGCAACTAGCTACTTCAATAGAACACTGTTCATAAAAATAACGGTTAAATAATGAATGAAATGAAACATTGCGGTTGTGTTCAAGAGATTATATTGCTATCGCCTATTGTTATCATAGCTGTGATACAAGTACCGAGGACTGAGTGCTTTTTGGTTACCTCAATGCAAGTGCTGCTCATGGATAGAAGCATTTTGGTGGGTTTCTTATTAACGACCAGTAGATAGCATTGAGTTTTTGAAGCATTAAATTCTACGCGGTTATTGATTCCCCATTGGACAATGCTATCAAGATAAGAATTTAATGAGCTCATCATACGCTGCCGTTGAAGTTGCACAACCGAAGGACGTGGATGTGAATCTACAACCGAATATGAAAAGCTGAGGGTACTGTCGTCTGCGAAACAGTTTCATTTATGAATAAAAATAAAAAATACAAATTTGGCGACAATAAAATCAAATTTAATTTTCCAAACTTTTTTGTCAATTCGTTGTTGCAAGAACCTAAACTAACGTGCGTATAATGTATTGGTACTATTTTTGTTTTCATTATTCAACGGGCTTATTACATTTTTTAGTCAAAAACTATCAGTTACCATCTATCTGTATATGCAGGGTTTAATTAGTGAGTGTATTGAAAATAACTAAAACTTCTTTAACGGCTTAAAAATCTACCGAATATTTCACTTTCTGAAACTTTTGATAATATTTCGAAGGATTTTTTGTCTCAAAAACATTATTTAATAGAGCTATTAATTACTTGCTGTCTATAATAGGCGTTGTTTTAAAAATTTTAGCAAAAAACAATCATATTGAACAAAAAAAAAAAAAAACAACTTAAGAAATGTCTAAACCATTTTCTTGCTTACAAGAGTAAATTACAAAAAAAAAAAAAAAAATAGAGCAATTATTATTGGCTTCCATAAAAATGATTTATTTACCACACAGGACAGGCGTAATGCCTTAGTGTTTATTTAAAACTCATTTATCTGTATGACACATGGCACACGTATGTGCGCTGCGCAATCACGGTGGCAACACACGCTGTCATTTGCAAGAAATAAATGAAAAATGGAGCACCAAACAGGGAGCCCCAAAGCAATCTGATTTTTTTCTTCTCTTTTTCCTTTTTTAAATGGCAAGCGCGAATATTATCGCCTGGATACTTTTTTTGTTGTTGTTGTTGTCTTTATTGAAATAGTACACTGGAAGTAACATGACATTTAAATTATTTATGTGTGTCGATAACATGTTTTTATAATGTTAGTGGTGACATTTAATGCTAGTTCTACCAATAGGCTTAACAAATCAACGCGGAATGAACTTCAAGTATATTTACTCTTTTTTTATTTTGTATATAAAGCAATCAATAATTTTTTTAATAAATTGTATAGATTTGACAAGGAAAATTACAATTGTAATAGGTAATTTTTATAATTAATATATTTTTTTTTAATTTATTGACATTGATGAAAATTTATTTATTTGATTGAACTTTCATTAGCTGCTATACAAGCTACACCTAATACAAGACACACTTACAACACGCTTAAACTAATGAGTCATAGTTGGAGATTGAAGGAGCCTTGTAAGTAATAGAATTCTGTATGAAAACCTTGATCAATTCTCCTTAGCTCTTCATAACTTGCCATGGCCATGATGTAACAACAACGAGAACGACTAAAAAGCGAAAGTTTGCCTGTATGATTTCAAGATCAAGCAAAAGGAACCCTACACTTGGAGCAGCAACAAGGAATTGTTCATTTAATCTGCATCATCATAACCCATCGAAAAACATAGATACAAATTTAAGATATTTTTATTCGAGACAACATAAATTCATTAGATTATTCTATTCAAAGGTAAAATAAATAAAAACACTTGCTTTTCAAATGATAATTCACTTAAGATTACTTTTGAAAAAAATCTCTTCAAAATTTTTGGAGATGCTGAAATATAAATTTGAAACGAGAAAACTCTCCAAATCATAAGATAAATTCCCATTTCCATAAGTTTTTCTAATGGCGCACTTCTGTTACAATCGTTTTTTGTTTTTGTTGTTTTTTCTTCTTTCTCTTGGTTACGATACGAGTAGTAAATCGAGTGAAGTTTATGAGGCACGTGACTGTATCAAGTTAAAGTTGAAAAGAAGAAATTTGACTCTACATCGTGAGCCTAATTGATAAAGTGTGTTTTATAGTGATTGGTTGGTTGGTTGATGGATTTTTTCAGTAGAAAATCTCTTGCATTATCTTTCGTGTTTTTTATTGAAACAGATGAATGTTGGGTTAAGAAATGACATTTTGTTGATACTAAATAATATACACATACCTATCTACCTACTATAATGTATAGTTTTATCTGGTAACCGTAACCTTTTAAGATGTAGCGGTAACCCCCCTTTAAACCAAAAAAAGAAGCAAACAACCGATTTTCAATTAAAAAAAAAGTGGTTTTATTTATACAACAAATGAGTTGTGGTTATAATAATGTCGAACCTCGAATGGGTTGTTCTTTTTTTTTTATTTTAATTTTATTCTGTACGTAACAAAATACCTTCAGACACGAATATTGCTTTAATGGACCATTTAAGAAAAATAACACAGTGAAGTGGAGCCGCCTAATGATTTTGTTTACTTGATTTTGAATTAAAATCGGATAAAACTGGATGTACATTGCATACACATACGTCCCTAGATTTGCTGTTTCAGTGAATAAGTAGTATAATTTTTGAGGGGTATAATAAATCTTTTTAGAAGAAACATTTTTAGAAGAAACATTTTTAATTGTCTTTGAGCTTCATACTTTTATGCACTCAAACTTAAAAATATAATTATTTCATTCATTCACGTGCAGAAAAATGTTTCGAGAAGAATGGTTGACCATTTTTTCGAATACTTGTCAGCACCAGATTATCAGGCAAATTGTAATTTTGTTTGCGAAAAACAAAAGGAGTAAAGATTTTTAAACACAATTATCTTAATTTTGGTATTAGCAATTCTGTCGCAAAAGTCCATTACCGGATCGTGTCAGCATCAATAGTTATTCATGGTTGAATGTCGAAAATATCGAATAATATAAGTTGTAATTTCAACTTCTGGTGATTTTGGGGTCATAATTCTGTATGTGCCAAAATTCTGTAATCCAAAATTATGTATTTTAAAAATCTGTTAATCCGAAATTCTGTATTTCATAATTCTGGAAATCCAATATTCTGTCAATCTTTTTTTTTGTTATTTTGTTGATTAAGAATACGTACATCATTGCAATACAGTATTTTTATTTTCCAGGATTTTAATACAGAATTTTGGAATAATAGAATTTTAAAATACAGAATTCTGAAAATACAGAATTTTTTTTTAATTTAGAATATTAAATTTACAGACTAATGAAACACAGAATTTTTGAGTCATTTACAGAATTTTGGTCATACAGAATTTTGGAATACAGAATAACGACCCGTTCTCTTTTTTAAATAATTATATCATACTCATTATGGCTGTTGCTGTTAGAAAAAACTCAATTTAAAAGTACAAGTGACCTCAACTCCAGAAATGGATGTGTTTCGCCGAGATATGACAGTGTCTGTCGTACCCTACTAAGACATACATTTTGGTCGGTGTTTACTGACTCATAAAAATTACAGCAAGAAGATATGTTATAAAAATCACACCAAGAAGATACTGTTAATTTTATTATTCTAGGGGAATTTGTTTAAATTCGTGCACCCAGAAAATATTATAAAAATCGGTGGTCAGGTTTTTTATAATAAGAAGATGAAGAAATTTAAATATAAAAATATTAACTGCCAACGGGTAATTATTTTCTGGGTGCACGAATTTTCGCCTAGAATAATAAAACTTACAGTATCTTCTTGATGTGATTATCGACAAAGTAGGTATTTTTTTATATTCCTGGCAAAAATGAGCTATAAGTTTTAATTTTTACAAATTTCAAATTTGTTTCGATTTTTTAATTTTTGTTGTTTAAAGTAATAATCACGTAATCACAATAAGTAATCATCACGTAGATTAAAAAAAATTAAAGTTTAAATTTTGTGTATAAGTATTTTATAAAGTAATTAATTCGTGTTTTGTACATTATTTTAAACAAATTATTTTTTGAAGTTCATTTTTGAAAAATTTGGAGAGTATTTAAAATAAAATAAAAATAAAAATCTGGCTTTTTTGAGCTATGTTCAAAAACTCACCCGCAATTTAACATAAAAAAAATTTTTCAAGAGTGAAATTTAAGTAATTTTAAAAAAATCACGTGCATAGGTAATGCAAATTACATAAATAAATTCGCTTTATAAAAAATACTTAATACAATTTTCAAAATCGAGATTTTAACTTTATTATCAGTAATTTTTAATCATTTTTGTAAATTAAGAAGAATATTCAAAAATTACCTAGTAAGTACCTACCTGATAAAGAGTACATTACGAGTAAAACGAATCAAAACAAATTGAACACACAATTCGCTTATTCTGAATGAAAAATTTGAATTTTTGTAATTAGTATTCGATTTGACACTGAGCTCTCATATCGGCCAAATCTAATTTGAAAGCGATTTTCTTGAACATTTATCTTATCAGGGGTCTCATGACCCCCGGATAGTTTTGGTCTCGACCTATGGCTGAGACCCACCATGTTATTAGTAAATTTTAATAACATTTCAAGTTCCTTTATTTTGCATTTTCAAGTTTTTAGCGATAATTAAAAAAAATATTCAAAGTTAGTCACCAAAAAATCCTTATTTTAGTATTATTTTAGTCCAGTAAAATTAGACAAAAAAAATGTCTTTACTTCGAAAAAAAAATCGACAAAGCTGATTTTTGGTGAAGAGCTCCATTTTGTTGTCCTCAACATTTCATGAAAAGTACCTTAAATTTGGGATGGAGCTAAACATTTTAGGGGGGGGGGGGGTTAAAATTACTAGAAAACTGAAGGTTCTTTTGAAAAAGGTTGTAGGTACACATTTAAGCTCATGATTTGGTGCACTACATTTAGTCAAAAAAAATGTAATATTGGGAAATATTAATAATATTTTTGGATGGAGAATTCTTTTTTGGGGTTATGTTTGAAAACATATTTGCTATTAAAGGACCAAGTTTTTAGAATGGTACCGGAAGGGTAGTGCCATAATTTAAAAAAAAGTAATTTCTTTGATTTTATTTAATAACTCTCCCGAGAAGTTTATTTGTTCACAAAATAATCTGAAAAGAACTTGTAGACAGAACTAGAAAACGATATATTATTGTGTTTATTCATTATTCATTCTTAAGTAACAGCGGTCCAAAGTTCAATTTTTTGCATATCCATTTATTATTTTGTCTTTAAAATTCAGTACATAAACAGTATTTAAGGATTCTTTTACAGCACTACCCAAAACAAAATTCTCCATCTGCACCCAAATGTTTTCGACCGTTTTTCTCCAAATCTATCAATTATACAAACAAAATGTTATAATCTTATTTGTGTAGAATTTTATGAGCTACAATGTGTACCTACAACTTTTTCAAAGGAACCTCTATTTTCAAGTACTTTAGAAAAACAATGCATTTTGCCCCCTTTACCTCCCTATAATCTTAAGCTCAACCCCACATTTAGGGTACTTTTCAGGAAATATTAAGGACAAACGAATGAAGCTCTCCACCAAAATTCAGCTTTGTCGGAATTTTTCCGAAGTGAATATCTTATTTTCCTAGACTATTTCCGGATCACATCAAAATATCTAGAAAAATACTCGCACTTAAATCATATGTGTCAAAAAATGATTTTCCTCGCATTTTTTGTTTTGTTTTCAAAGTCCATGCTATAACTCACAAGTTGGAATTTCCTTGATGTCATTAATTTTTCCTTTTGCATTCCTGTTTGTCATTTCAACGTGTTCGCACTTAAAGTGCGAAGACGAAGTAGAAGAAAAAATGCCAACAGAAGGCGATGAAGTCGATTGCACAGTGCACAAGGCAAGACCACCACAATAATAATACAAAAGCGCGTGGTCAAACGATGTTGCAACTTGCACATTGAAATGGAGTCGCATGACGGTATGGCAGTAGTTTTGTTGTGGATTGTGGTACACTAGCGAATCACTGAAGATATTCTTCTTCTGCGTTCATTCATGCTACACCATTATAATAGTGTGCCACATAGCACACGAACTCGCCAAACACCGCAAACTTAACTATACCATGACCAAACCTTTAATGATACCACACGCAGGCCATCGGGACACTTCTTTTCTTAACACTGAACTGAAGATGTTGATGATCATGATCACAAAGGACTTTGTGTTGTGTTGAATCAACAAACGGTAAGACGCGAATGGTTCATTCATAAAAATTCTCTTTTACACCATTTGGCCTGTCCATAACTTAGGCGTACAATGCGCGTGCATCATCAGTGTAGATACCCCGAGTGTAAGTACCACACAATCTGTATCTGACCGTGCAGTGCAACTTGCCTTCATCTCACTTTTTTTTAATTTTTTCCTGTTTGCTCTTCATTGTTATTATTTTTTCGTTTTGCTAGAGCCAGAGCACGTTATACGATAGAACCGTAAAGTTATTTTTTTTTTGTTATGGACGGACAAAGATCGGTTCGGTTGGCTTTTTCTTCCCGCCAACAATGCTACCATCAAAAGAGGAAAACACTTAACAAGATGAATGCTGGTGATATACTTGGTATATATTTTATTTTTTAGACTACGTGAGTATGTTTCTTGATGGTAATTAAATTTAGTGATGTGCACACGTTCAACATGCTGATGGTTATTGCCATCTTTCTGACAACAACAAAAGTCCTAAAAAATAAAATAGCACTGCACGGTCTTTTAGAGATTACTTTTAACCATCAGCGGATAAGAACTCTGGTATAGCTCATTCAACAGGTGGAATGTTGAAGAAATACCTTTTCACCAGAAAAAAAATTAAAATTTCAAAAAGCTTATATAGTAATGGCATATTGTGTGCGAGATGTTGGTGTTTAGGTCGCTTGTCTCGCCTCCAAACCGCAGAGTATAGATACCAATCTATCTGTGCATTTTTCGTTTGAGAGTTTATTTTTGTTGTCTGTTCACTAGAATTTGATCAATTCCAATTCGATTTGATATGTCACACAGCTGGAAGCTTACGAGCATACCGATGTTAAGTGACACGTCACATAACTATTCCCAATGTTACAACCAGGGCCAGATTTAAACCGAGGCGAGTATTTGGGCGACAAAAAGCTTGGGGAGCCTTAAGTTAAAATAAATTTCGAATTTGTATAAAATTGCATGAAGTACATTTGTTCATAATTCGGATGTACTGAAGGGGTTTTGACTACCCCTGTTATGATTAAATCAGTGTGAACCTTCCGTACTGATGCACATTTAGTTAAAGATTTCTGACTATTGAAATATGATGAGAGGGGCAATATGGAGCTAGTTATAAGGAATTCCACATTCGTGTAGTGCGACTACGAAATATTTTCGATTAACAGTTTAAATATGTGCAGAAGAAAATAAATATTTAACTGAAATTGAATTTTTTACTTAAAAAGACTCTCTGTAAATTTCGGTCCAAATATACAGACTCGTCTCGGTCTCGTCTCGGATGCTTAAAAGGCAGTTTCATCTCGTCTCGTGGCCAGCCCTAAACTTTATAGATTTTTTCACAGTGTTAGAACTCTTTTCTATCAATAAATGTATATGTACCTAAAATTATTGTGAGAGCAAAAAGTTTTATTCCTAAGTTAACTAGTTTTTAAATAATTTTCTAAAATTCGGTTAAAAAGCCCCGGGCGCCATTTAATCAACATAAAGTCAGCCCTGAACTGCAACATAAACACAAACACACGCACACTCATACAGACACACACCAACATATTGACAATCAGATAGAAAACTTTAAAAGCGACTTATATTCCATGGAACGTAAAAGATTAAATTCCAATTCGGTTCGGGTTCACATATCTCAATCAGTTCGTGTTCTGTGACACTGAAATGACACGAAGAAATACTATCCCACGCAAGAAACTCAATATTCGTTTAGTTGCGCTATCTGCTGTGTTGTGCTGTTGCTGTTGCTGCTGCACTGCGATTGCAACTAACGATTGATCGGGCGGTGGCGGCATAAATTTAAGTTTAGAAACCCGGCAAGAGTAGAATATATGTATGTAGTGGGTATATATTCATTCGGACACAACAGGTGTCATGCTGCGAACGAACGAACGGCACCGCACTTAGAATTAGGGATATACATTTCTATTTATTTGCATTTTGTTGCAACATTTTTTGATCGGCCACTGTAAAAGTTTCGCAATGTTTATTTTTTTTCTGTGAAAATTTGTTCTGTGTTGGAGGTTAACTTAATTGGACAACATAATTACACTAATAGTTATTTATTATTTAGGCTGTTTAATTAAATGAGGAATTGGCATATTAGGTTCGGGATAATCAGTTTTCTAGTCAAGGTTATAGTAAGTCCATTAATGGGAAATGATCAAAATATACCAAATTTGCTTGATCACTTATAAGAGGGCTCTATGGTATCTGTAAGCTCAGGCTAAATCTTGAGTACGCTGATGGAAAAATCTTTTACAATATGGCAGACAGGAATCAAAATATCGGCATAGTCATCAACTTTGTACTGTTTGACCCCACTATCTGCGAAGTTAGCAAAAGAATTGTTTAAAATTTAACAAAAAATGAAAGTTCCCGGTAGCACATAAAGAGTTTTAGAGTTCCTCATACTTTTTTTTTAAATAGTTCTTGCGAATGAAGTGTTAAAATTCGAAAAAAAAAGTTTTTTTTGCTAACTTCACGCAGCAAGGACTTTTTCGAGAAAGAGTTCTGAGCACCTGAATTTAAGAATAACTTGAAAAATTATTGGCCATTGCTATAAAAGTTCATTTATTTTGGGGTCTATTCAGTTCATCGAAAGTGACCAATACTGTCATTTCAATGGAACACTATTGCAATTACTGTTTGCTCTAATTGCAACCTTTGTTGCCATATACTGCCTAAACCCCATGGCTTACAGCTTTGTGTCCATACAAAAAATGTTATACTAGGGCTAAGCCGTCCAACGGTATACATATGTTTATCTCATTCGTTGGCAATATATGTCGATCAAAATGGCTATTCTCCTTTATTTTTATTAAAACACTAATGAATATACTATAGCTATATGATCACCATATATGTCAACATTTAAGAAACCGACACTTATTTTTTCTTTGGAAAACTCATATTTAGAAAATGACTATTTGACAATTTTGTTTACATTTTGTACAAAGTGATTTTAAACAGATTCTAAAAAAGTTGAAAAAATGGTTTTCCTACAAGCAAAAAAAAGATCAATTTTTATAAATTGTTAAGAATTTGGAATTATCTCTGCGACATTGCCTATGGCAGAATATAAGGCGAGAGACCGTGGTGAACAATTTTTGTTTTGAAAAACTCGTTTTCAAATTCTCTAGCCATTTAGAAAATTGTTTCAACTTATCGGAAATTTGTGAATATTTTTACTTTGGTGAAACAGAGATTTTATTTTTCACAAAATTCAATTGAAGATCACAAGTATAATTTTGTAAACACAAGAAAATGGTGAAATGGCCTTTATCGATTGTTCCACAAATTTTGTAAAAAAAAAAACATTATAATTTTGTTTGTTGGTAAAATTGAGCCCGGGTTGTGCTTAATTCATCCAATGACAAATTTATTCTCCTGTAAGATAGAGTTGAGCTCTCTGTCTAATGGATAGATACGAATATTCGAAAAGCAGTCAATTTCTGAACTTATCAAAAACAAGGAAATGGTCAAACATGACGTTTGGCATTGGCACACTGACTAATTTTACACGTGTTTTGAATGTGTGGTATACGTCATTTTTTGGTAAATTTGGAATAATAATTATTTAATTAATAAAATTCAAGTTTTCCGCCCACTTCGTAGGTCATTTTTTAATAAAAAAAAATCACTGGAAACGCTTGGCATTTGATGATGTTTACTAAAAAATATTTACAATTTAACTCTCTAAAACAGAAGCTCAACTATCTGTTTTACATTGCCATATATCGTTTTAACAACCAGGCTGCATTTTTAAGAGTAACCTAATTTTTGGAATTTATACAGTCTGTAGTACAATTAGTTTTCTTATGTTTTTTTTTACGTATTTATTTTTATTCTTTGTCTTGCTTTCTTCAGTTTATAACAACCCGTTATTATTATTTATTTATTATTTTCAGAAATCTGCCTTTCACTATACTTGTATTTTACCTAACAACAATCAGTTGTATACTTTGAATTATATAATTATTTTGTATGAAAGTTTGACTTCAAATCTTCTTTGACTATACTTTTGTAAATAATCAAATCTTCTTTGCATTTTTATTTTCCTAAATTATTTTTCTAAATTTCAAAGCCTACTAGTTTTCAAATAATTTATTTATTTTCTCACTATAAAAGGAGAGTCAAATTCAGTACCAAATCACTTTCGACTTGACCAGGAAACTGACAGGTAATATTTCAGAGGTATCTTCATACCGCTTTTTATTACTTGCCTTTCTTTCTGGGATTTTGGTGATTATAAGTCTTTTCCTTCATCAGTTACTGCCGACTTTTGCCCGCATAATAGAAAAGGAAAAAGACATATAATCTATAAAATACTAAGAAGAAGTTTTAAAGTTGTAAAGAATTTTGTATTACCTATTTCGTTTTGTCCTAATAAAATAAGTTTATTTAAAATTCTCCGGTGTCTAGAGTTTTCATTTTTGGAATTTACCCTACAATTTTGCTCTACCGACTACATAACGCTACATTGGGGCCCAACGTGGGGCCCATCGAAAATTCATATACCACACTGGATTTACGAAGACAAAGCGAACGCTTAAAACAAAATAAGAAGCAACAACAACAATCCACGAGTACAAACTACATGACACTCACAGCTGCCCAGCTACAAGAGCTTATTTCAGCAATTCAGACGCAGACGAACTCTTCACCCAATGGCAGTTTCAGCCGTTGCAAGGAACGTTTTCGTGGCCCAATCCATCGTGCAAGATTTCATTATCACAATTGCTATCTACAAAGAAGTGGAACACCGATGCCATAGAAGGTTTTCCTTTTCTACTTCAAGACAACGCTGTTCAATGGTGGCAAGGCATAAAGCACGAAGCAAAGGAATGGAAAGATGTCCCCTCGCTGTTGAGAAATGCGTACGCACCTACTAAACTAGCGTATCGCATCTTCCTAGACATTTTTGAGCAGCGACAAAAACCGAATGAATCGACCGACTAATTTAATTTGTGCCAAGCGAGCACTACTATCGCAACTTCCACAGTCAATTCCAACCGAAGCAATGATATTTGACATGCTGTACGGATTGCTGAGTCTGCAGATAAGAGACAGAGTACCAAGGGAGAGTGTTAAGACCTTTTCCGAACTATTGATCAAAGCCAGTGCTGTTGAGCTTTCAGCATTGGAAAAGACTGCTTCCCGGCGCGTCCATAACGTAGAGACAGTTCTAAAGAAGAGATGTAGTTTCTGTAACTACACTGGCCATACAGTGGAGGAATTCCGAAAAAAAGAAAAAACGCAATCCTGCCCAGTTGAGCAAAAACTACACTGCTACAAGTGCAAAGCTCCATGGTATGTCCGCTCCAACTGCCCAACCTGTAAGGAACTACCAAAAGGTCCCACAACCGTGTCTTTTAACAGCATCAAAACCACAATTGGTACTGACCTTCCTACCATACCAATATTCTCATATAGCGAAAGGGTATAGCATACCTGGATACAGCCGCCAGAACAAATGTCGCTGGAAGAGAATTGTTTGTGCACTTAATAAAGAACGGATCCAAGTTTACGCAAGTCATGCTGACGTCAGCTTAGCGGATGGAAGTTTAACAACCCAGGAAGTTTTCATCACCGAAACAACAATAAAAATTGGCAACCGAACAAAACCTATTAAGTTCATTGCACTACCCAAGGCAATGGACAACAGAACTTTGATAGGAATTGATTTCCTCGAGCAAAATGGGATGGTTTTAGATCTCGGACAGAGACTGTTGTACTTTGCCGACAACAAAAATAAAGTATTTTACTTCTTCGACACATCTCAGACTCTCGTTGTCAGAAAATCTCCACCAAAATCTAACGAAAACATGAAAATAACACCGCTTCAGAGGGGGCTTTCTAGGGAGAAAATTAACCACAATCTGTCAACACCTGAAACAAAAAGACCTGATCCTGTTTTCCAAGAGTCGTCACATTTAAAAGCACTCAAAGAGCAGCATTCAGCTTTCATCACTTGGTTTGACAGCATTCAATTTATATCTCCTATTGGTTGCACGCCAAAGATGGAAGAAAATTTCGGACCTGCTCCACCTCTTAAGAGGAAACGAACAAACTACATCAAGACCAACAACAGCTACTCACCGCACTCAATCCAACAAATTTTCAAGAGTGCTCTAAGAAGCGATGACGTTGCACCTGATCGTAATCGTGGAAACGAAAACTTATTTCCAGCTCTCATTCGAAAAACAGAAGAAGTTGAACTTGAACCATGGTTCACTGAAATTCTCCTTGCTGATATTCAGTTACGAGACAATGAAGCACGTGAACTTACATCTGTTAATAGAAATTGTTTGAATAAATTGTTAAAAAATTATGAAACTTGTTTTGATGAACTATCTGACCCAACGCCGTTTGCAGTTCATAGAATTGATACTGGTAAGCATGAAGCAGTTGCAACAACTCCATACCGTCTTTCACCCACAAGAAAAGCCCAATTAAAAACCGAATTAGAAAAGATGATTGAATCTAATATAATAGAGGAATGTGAATCTCCTTGGGCTGCACCGGTTGTCTTGGCTCCTAAAAAAGATAACACCATACGAGTGTGCATTGATCCAATCCATACCCACTGCCAAGAATTGATGATCTTTTACATTCTACAAAGAAAACACAGTTCAAAAGTACGCTTCACCTCCAATCTGGATACTACCAAATCAAGGTTGCATGTGAAGATGTCGATAAAACTGCTTTTATTACTCCGTTTGGTATGTTTCGTTTTAAACGCATGCCTTTTGGCTTAAGAAACGCTCCAGCCACCTTCCAAAGGCTAATAGATCGATTCCGCAATGGACTACCAGGTATTCTCTAATGGATATATCTCGACGACATCATAGTATATTCAGATAGCTTTGAAAATCATCTATCTGACTTGTAACAAATCTTTGAGCGTCTCCTAATCTTCAAACTTAAGGTCAACAGAGAAAAATCGAATTTTCGATGCCCCGAAGTTAAATACTTTGGACACCTTATCAGCAAGAATGGTATAGAAGTCGATCCAGACAAAACTTTAGCCATATCAAATCGAACAGAACCAAAAAACTCGAAACAAGTTCTCTCTTTTCTTCAAACCTGTTCTTGGTTCCGACGGTTTATTGAAAACTTCGCTGACATAGCCAACCCCTTAAGCAACCTCACCAAGAAAAACACCCTATGGAGATGGGGCCAAGAATAACAGAAATCTTTTGACACACTAAAATCCCTACTTATTTCTGCACCAATATTACAACAAGCTTGCGAAAGTCAACCATTTTGTTTAAAAACAGATGCCAGCAACTATGCCATTGGAGCTGTTTTGGTCCAGGGGGAGAAATCAAATGAACATCCGATCGAATATGCATCCAGACTCCTCACAAAATCCGAGCGTAATTATTCAACTACAGAACGTGAAGCATTAGCCATAGTCTGGGCTGTCAAAAAATTTAGTGGCTACATAGAAGGTGGTGAAGTCAATCTCATAACTGACCATCAGCCTCTTAAATGGCTTATGACCTTAAAGTCACCAACTGGACGGCTGGCCAGATGGGCTCTTCAGCTACAGCCCTACAATTTTAAGAACGAATACACACCAGGCAGAACAAATACAGTAGCTGACATGTTATCAAGGCCACCTTGTAATAATAATGAGCACACAGAAAACAGTTGCGAGATTTGCAGCTTTCAAATTGATATGCCCACAAGAAGACCTAAAGAGATCCGGGATGGTCAGTTTCAAGATGATCAACTTTATGTTATTATTGAATCATTTGAAAACAACGATGAGAATGTTTCCCATTGGACAACTCGTGGCTATCCTTTAAATGATGGCATTCTATATTGATACTCATCCGAATCCGATGCAGAGAATGCGCAATTAGTGATTACACAGCAGGAACGCTCTTCAGTACTCCATACCTTTCATGATGATGTTACAGCTGGACATTATGGAATTGACAGAACCTTTGCTAGAATAGCTTCTCCCAATTATTGGCCTGGAATGCGAAAGGATATCACGCAGTATATATGTAATTGTCTTCCTTGCTTAAGATATAAGCCAAGCAATTTATAATCTATGGGTCTACTACAAACCGTTTCAAGCAACCAACGCTTTGAGGTATTATCTGTCGATTTGTTTGGTCCTTTGCCAAAAACTGAAGATGGATTCCAATGGATACCTATAGCTGAGGACCTTGCCAGTAGATGGGTCGAGTTGTTCCCACTCAAGGAAGCTACAGCTGAAAATTGTGCAGTCACCTTATTAAATGAGATTTTTCTCCGTTACGGAACACCAAGGCGACTTTTAACTGATAACGGCACACAATTCGTCTCAGCTTTAATGCAGCAACTAGCCCACACCCTAGGCATACAACAGACTCTAACTCCGGTATACAATCCAGAAGCTAATCCAGTTGAGCGCAAGAACAGGGATTTGAAGACACAGTTAAGTAACCTTGTGGGAAACAACCATACCTCAGGGGCTAAAGATCTACCATCTATAAGATTCGCCATGAACACTGCTAAATGCCAGAGCACTGGCTATACTGCATCTTACCTAACATTTGGATGAGAACTTCGAACAATTGATGACGTCAAGCACGATCTAAAACGTATCATCCAACCTGAAAACTTTATTCCCCAAATTACTCCAAGACTTATTAGACTAACTGAAGTCAAGCACGATGTCAGAGAAACAACAGAAAAATGCCAAGATCATAATAAGAATTACGCAGACAAGAAAAGACGACCACAAATACAATTTAAAGTTGAAGATTTAGTCCTTGTGGAGACGCATGTACCTAGTAAATCTTCAAAACAAATAACATCAAAGTTTGTACGCAGAAGAGATGGACCACATACCATCATTCAACAACTTGGAAAATCCACTTTGCAAATTGCCGCAAGAGATAATGTAACTATTCCATTAGGTACATACCATGTTTCATCTCTAAGCAAGTTTACCCAGACAAACGATACAATCAATGAAGAACCTGTCCGAACTTTAAGAAGACGAGAAAGGCCTTCTATCAATCCTGCGACTCTCGAGAATATAAATATAAATATAAAAAAATAAAAATATAAATAAATAAATATAAAGAATAAAAATACAAATCAGAAAGAGCTTGTGAATTGAATATTTTTCAATTCACAAATCGGAAAGAGCTTGTGAATTTGATATTTTTCAATTCACAAATCACAAAGAGCTTGTGAATTAAATAGTTTTCAATTCATAAGTCACCTACTAGCTTATGACTTAGTGTTTTTTTAATTCCAAATCTCGCAACCCTGTTTTATAGATTATATGTCTTTTTCCTTTTCTAAAAAAGTCGGCAGTAACTGATGAAGGAAAAGACTTATAATCACCAAAATCCCAGAAAGAAAGGCAAGTAATAAAAAGCGGTATGATGATACCTCTGAAATGTTACCTGCCAGTTTCCTGGTCAAGTCGAGTCAAGTCAAGTGATTTGATACTGAATTTGATTCTCCTTTTATAGTGAGAAAAATGAATAAATTATTTGAAAACTAGTAGGCTTTGAAATTTAGAAAAAATATTTTAGGAAAATTGAAATGCAAAGCAGATTTGATTATTTACAAAAGTATAGTCAAAGAAGATTTGCAGTCAAACCTTCATACAAAATAATTATATAATTCAAAGTATACAACTGATTGTTGTTAGTGAAAGGCAGATTTTTGAAGTTCTTAAAATAATAAATTAATAATAATAACGGGTTGTTATAAGTTCATTTAAAATAAAAATGTTATTATGTTAAATTTAACCAATATATATCTTATAAATTAGCATTTTAATAAAATAAATACATTAAATAAGTATTGTATTGTATTGTATTAAATTGTATTGATTCCCCTAAGGGTTACAAGTTGTCCTTCTCCTTACTCTCCTTACTTGCCCTCCTCTTCTCCGCTCTCTCTCGACTTATCTTTTCTCACCTCCTCTAGTTCCTTTATCCACTCTTCGCCCCTCCCTGTTTCATCCATTATTTCATCACCGCCTGACCTGCATTTTTCTAAATAAGTCTATTACCTAAGATATTAATTATTTAAATATAAAACAAACAATATATTTTGAAAATTCAAAAATTCTATAAATACAAAAACAAGTAAAATATTAAGATAATATATTAATTTTGATTGATAATCCCATTTGATGGCCTATTAGCATTAACAATTAAATTATAGTATGTATTAGAATAATCTTTTTTATCCGTTTTATAATTACATACATATTGCTCGTGTTTAATAATTTGATTTACTTCATGAACTTGTAATTTAAATTAATGTTTTTCAAATTTTAAAATGTTTGCCTCTTCAAAGTTAAAAGAATGTCCGTTTTGTTTAACATGTTCATATAATGCTGCTAGATTTGTATTAGAAGAACCATCAAGAACTTTTTTGAATTCATTTTTATGTTGATTAATACGTGATCCTAGTTTTTGAATTGTGTAAATTATTTTCATTATAGTCAATTTTTGTTATATTGTTTGTTTTATATTTAAATAATTAATATCTTAGGTAATATACTTATTTAATGTATTTATTTTATTAAAATTCTAATTTATGTTAATTTATAGACCCTGAAGATGAGGATTATCCTTCAAATATATTGGTTAAGTTTAACATAATAGCATTTTTATTTTAAATGAACTGAAGAAAGCAATACAAAGAATACAAATAAATAGTTTTCTTATGTCTACCGCGATTCGGAAGTACAACTTTCAATTTAAGACGTCTTGCTTGTATACTCCTATAGACATCAAAAACTCAATAAATACCAATCATTCCTTTAAGTGCTGTACAAAAAAATAAACAATAAGATAAATACCCACTTACTGCATCCGGGATTCATTCTCAGCTCATTGCATCCAAATTAACTTGAATAATAAATAGCTGTAGCTAGATATAAAAATAAACTTTTTCATCTACACAAACTCCACTAAATAGCATTTCTATTCAAATTCTAAAGACATTTTGCCGTCCGCCTGGTTATATTTGTTTGATTTTTATGACAATCAACATCGGTGGTCTATTGGCCATCAGCCGAGCCGCACACCAAACTCATCGTGTATCTTTCATAAAGAATATAAGAGTCTATAATTTCACCCGTAATGAAGTGGTGCTTATAGCTTCAGAGTGCACCATATGCAAAGATGCTGATGAACTGAAAAAAAACACATCAAAGAGCTCATTGTGTGATTCGGTGTAGCGCTTTATTTAGCAGGTAAATGTGCACATAAAATATGTATATGATGGAAAAAAATATAAGCATAATATGGTATTAATTTTGTGTTGAGTTTGTTACAAAAGTGTCGCTAAATTGGTGTGGTTTGGTCATAAACTAGTAATAATTTGATGCATGTGTTATGTTTACTGCTTCTGTGAGATAAATACTGCTTTTAAGGGTTTTTCTAGAGGACAATATTGAGTTCAGCTTTAAATAAATGTTACATATTTTGTTTATTAATTTAAAAATAGATACAAATTCATAAAGAATGAAATAAACTTTCGCATTTGAGTACATAAAGTAAAGAAAATGGTAAAGCATTGAAGTTATGGAGTATTACCTAAGTGGGTGTTCTAATAGTTAAGGAATAGTTGATTTTCTTAAAGAGTACAAATTACAATTGAATGGAAATTGCTAAACTCGATTTAAAAATGTGTTGCTTGTGGTTATATGAGAAATATATTCAAACTTTAAATCCTTAAAAAATAATGTTTCAATTTTAATATCAAACTTAAGAGAAAGTAGCTCAGTGAAATGCATTTTATTTGTTTGGATGTTTTTCTTGACATTATTATTTTAAACCAAGAGTTTTCTTAAGCAAATTAACTATATAGTTAATAGAGAATAATAAGTTTCAATCAATCAACAGTTTTGACAAAATTGCTTACAAATACCACAACCTACGCCTCCCTGTCTTAACAAATACATATATCTTATATTCTGACATCAGACCGTTTGCACACAAAAACAAAATTAACGAGAATGAAAAATCCCAAGATACAATCGAAACTCTTCACGCATGCGCGCGCTATATACTGCAGGACAATGATGAATGGATTACCGCAGTATCTGACATTAGCACCACTATATTCATTTTGCCGCCTAGGAGAATGTCTCGGTTCTACGTAGGTATAGCCATTTTACTTCAACCGAGTTCACTTGAGCAAAAGAACCTACCAGATACAAATCCACTTATTGGATTAAGCGCACACTACAATTTCCTCTGAGAGATGGTCTCATATAGCGGGTAAAGTTAAACGTTATAGCCACATAAATGTTGTGCCCAATGCTCGCACAACGTGACATCTCACTGTGTGACACCATCACTCATGTTAAGTTGTTATTGCTTCTCTCATATCGTGGAAGAAATAATTGTTGTATGAATATGTAACAAGTACTCATAGGTAGACACCAAATGACATTATCATCATTTTGACTAGAATGATGTTTTGGAATGTTTGTAAGATTTAAAACAGATCAAGAACCATCAGTCACTTATGACATCAACTAATCTACTCTACATGCATAGTGTTGTATATTCTGAAAATGTGTTTTCGCTCTATCAAACTCCTGTTCAGACTTAATTTTAAAGTAAAGCCTATAAGCCTCCTTAAATTTGTTTACCTTCTTGTAGGAAGAGAACTATAAATGCTTTTTGTTTGCAAACAAAAAAAAAGTGAAGAATAATTTTGATAAATCCTATTATAAACCAAGCTCTAGGAACAGAATAAAACAGGAAAGGACAGGCGCGAACGCAGGGGGGGTTTGGGGGTTCAAACCCCCCACCCCCGAAATGTATGAATTTAACATCCTTGTCATACAATGCGCCTGGGAAAGGACAATACCTATCCATAGACATGACAAATCGTAGGAGCAAGAGTATTACAGGAATGTTGTTTGACTGATGAAAAAGTAAACTGAACCTTTTTCACAGTTTAGTTATTTAGTTATTTCAAAAATAGCTGACAAAATTATAAAAAATTACAAAAGGAATAAATGGTGCCATGAAATATAAAGTCTAATGAAATAAAGTCCAAACCCAAATTTTGGACTTTGTTGCACTCCTAGGTGTGAAATAAAGGCCAAAACTATTTTGGACTTTATTTCACACCTAAGAGTGCAATAAAACCTTATGGCTTTATTGCACAATTCTATTTTAGGAAAAAAAAAATAAAAATTATGAAAATATGTATTTTAAGTAACAAAATATTTATTTTTGTTTCAAACAAAAATTCTTAAGTCCAATTATCACAAATGTAAGGTAGTTTCATAGATTTCGGGCGAAAATTTTTAGTTTATAGTACAAAAAAACTTTGATAACAGACCAACTGACAACATAGAGGTGCCTGCCAGATGACTGAGCATACCCTAGGCGGAGCGACAGAGTCGCGTGAGCGGGACAGAGGACCAAAAAGGGAGTTAAAAACCTTGAACCCGCGAAGCGTGCCGCCCAAAGAAGTGTTTAGTACAAAAAACTTTAATAACAGACCGACTGAAAACATAGGCGCGCGAAATTTAAGAAACTGCCTTATTCGCACGCTTATGTTGTCAGTCCGTCTGTTATCAAAGTAGAACGATGGTTGAAAATCGTTTAAATGGTAACTTAATCATCTAAAAACTAACAAAACATAGGTTGAATGTTTGAATTTACGGGGTTATGTATGCTGAGTGTGTACAGGAAAGCGGTAAAGAAAAATGAGATGGAAATTGTAAAAAAAGTCCTTGAAAGATTTGCTGAAGACCCACGCCACTTAGCATTAAATAAAATAAACAGATACAGTGCGGTTCACTTGTTTAAACGCACCAAATTTATTGTTTTAAGTTTATTTTTTTCTTTCGTATATGTATTAATTATCACACCATTGCATTTATAACAAAGATTATTTAATTCTGAATGAAAAAAATCACAAATACATGCTTGGTGAAACACCTTCCGAATGGTAGGCATCCATTTTTCCTCTTTCTTCCACATGTAACTGTTTTTTGTGCCCATTTTTTGCTTAAAATTAAAGACAGACACTTCTCACAGCTTAAGATATAAAATTAGATCAAGTCCGCGCAACAGATAATTACTAACTAACCAAATTCACCTATGCGTCTAATCATGTGAATCAACAAAATTGTGTTGTTTTCACATGACTGAGGAGAAAAAGAGTAAAAAACCGTTAACTGTCTCTCACCAAGCATGCATTTGTTATTTTTTTCTTTGCGAACTAAATAATCTTTCTTATAAATGCAATGGTGTGATAATTAATACATATACGAAAGAAAAAAATAAACTTAAACAAAAAACTTGGTACGTCTAAACAAGTGAACCGCACTGTATCTTACATACGTACATCAATGTTACATACACAAGTTCCTTGAGTACTTGAAAGTAAGTTTTATTTCAAAATAAATTAAAATTAATCAGTAGTTATTTATTTTTATGCGTTCCAGTTTTGTAATGATGAAAAAAAATAAATACTTTAAAAAAAATCATCTAAATTGTTTATTGATCAAGTTTGCCACTGATCAAAATCCTGCGTACGCCCTTATTTCATTTCACCATTTTCTTGTGTTTACAGAATTGTACTTGTGATCAATTTCTGTTTCACCAAAAGTTGAATTTTACAAGTAAAAAATTTGTGAGCTTTCAAGTTTCTTGTATGTTTCCGTTTCACAAAAGAAAAAAAAAATCACATAAATATCCATTTAATTGTGAGAAATTTCTTAATGGCTCAAGACAAATTTACTTTCGGTCATATTTAGATTAGGAGTGATGATGAAATGTTTTAAATTTGAGTAGGTACAAGCTTACAAAACAAAATTATTCACCACGGTCCATATCTTTATATGGTTGGATGTTGTAGGACGCGGGTAGTCACTGAGTGGCGTCAACACGGCGATGTCCAGTGATGTAACGAATACTACACATCAATTGTGCTTATTTTACCTCCAAGTGGTAACCATCGGGTACTGGTCTCGCCCATCCGGACTTGATTTGCCAAACAAATAAGCGTGAGTGTTGAACAAGAGACAAAAATAGCAACACTATAAATACTCTGTCGGAAATGACTGGCTGTATAAGTCGGCTGAAGTCTTAGACGAGCCCATCAGAAGGAAGGTGTGCGGCGGATTAATTCATCAGAATCAACGGTGTCACCAACAGAATGGACGACAGAGACCTTACGTGAGCTACTCTGAAATATTTAGAGCTGAGGTCGGTAAGGAATTTCAGTACTAGCCAGGGTGCTGAAAAAGAGATGGTGGCGGATGAACCCTTCAAGGGTCAACGGCAACACTCATATCCCCGTAGTGGGCTACTGGTATCGGATTATCCGGCCTGCTGTCCTAAGGCTACACAAGGATCCGGCCCTCCGGGTCTGGGGTCGTGTGACGGGTTGGCAACCTACCACATGTAAAGAAATCAACCGCTTCGAATCGGCAACTACAGCCTCGGATAAGGAATGATCAAACGATGACGACTTTTGGCTATCGAACAAGGACAAAGATTGGATTCTGGAATGTTAAAACTCTTCTCGATAACCGCGAAGAAGGCCCTAACAACGCCAGATTCCTCCAACTTGAGAAAGAATTCCTACGGTACAACCTAGACATCTTGGGTCTGAGTGAAGTGAGATGGTTGAGCGCAGGGCAGGTGGATTCACCTTCGAAAAGCACTTTCTTTATTTATTCCGGAAAACCAGTTGGAAGCTCCCGATGTTCCGGCGTAGGTTTAATGTTGACTCCAAAGGCGCGGCAAAGTCTTATAACCTGGAAACCCATCAACGACAGGATATTGACAGCCAGGTTCCAGAGTAAATTAAGAAAAATCACCATCATCCAGTGCTATGCCCCAACTGAGGAAGCGTCGGACGCCGAGAAGGACGAATTTTACAGCCAACTTAGCGCGGTTTTCAGAAGCTCGCCGAATGGAGACATCACTATAGTAATGGGAGATATTAATGCTAAGGTTGGCCAGGACAACACAGCGTTGAAGCACATTCTGGGTAACCACGGTATCGGGGAACGGAACGACAATGGAGAGCGGTTTGTTGACTTCTGTAACGCAAATCAGCTAGTCATTGGAGGTACTCTGTTCGAGCATAAGATCTCGCACAAGATAAGTTGGTTATCCACAGATCGTCAATGTACAGCGAACTTAATCGATCACTTTGCTATTAGCAAGCGCTTTAAAAATTGTCTTCTCGACGTCCGAAACAGACGCGGTGCTGATGAAGGGTTAGCTCGCGATCACCATCTTATGCTTGCCAACGTTCGTCTTCGAATTGCTTCAGTACATGGAAATCGGCAAAACTTCCTGCGTACACCCAGTACAATACCGACAGATTACGTCTGTGGGTATAAGGCAGAGAAGCCAAAGCACGTGGCTTTCTGCAGATACATGGAGTAAGATTGAAGAAAGGAACGCGATTAGATCCCAACTTGCGGCTGCCTCAGTAGGTGAGAGATTTAACATCGAGTCTCAGTACCGTAGGAAAAGGAAAGAAGTGCAGCGTAGTGTCAGACGTGACAAAAGGAGGCGCGTAAATGTTCTCGCAGAACAGGCAGAGGAAGCAGCATCTAGGTGCGACAGTGGTACCGTCTACAAGATAACCAAGGAATTGGTTGGAAACAACAAATCCCGGAAACAAAACCTCGTCAAGGATGTAGACGGCACCCTGCTAGTTACGGATGAGGATCAGCTCAGGAGATGGAAGGAACATTTTGCTAGCGTGCTCAACCACATAGGTGATAGCGGAGGTGTTCCAGCCCCTAACCCAAATGAGCTATTCGTAGAAACTAGTTCCCGTATTCGCACCTGCCCTCCCAGTTTAGCCGAGATAACATCAGCAATCAAATCCCTCAAGAACAACAAAGCGGTTGGTTTGGACGGAATTCCCGCTGAGCTCTACCAAGCAGATCCACAAACATCAGCGAAGTTGCTACACCCCTTAATAGCACAGGCATGGGAGAACGAAAGTTTCCCCGTTGAATGGAACAAAGGGATGATCGTCAAACTGCCAAAAAAGGGAAATCTTACGGATTGCGGAAACTGGAGAGGGATCTGTGTCCTCCCCGCGATGGCAAAGATAATGGCGAAAATAATCTTGGAACGAATCAAAGAACATCTCGATTCTACTCTCGACAAAGAGCAAATGGGATTTCGTGCAGGCTCATCCTGCATTGATCACATCAACACCTTGAGGATCATAATAGAACAATGCGTGGAGTTCCGTTCCCCTCTTCATTTGCTCTTCATCGACTTCGAAAAGGCTTTCGATAGTTTGAATCGAGATTTCAGTTGGTCAGCTTTACGTAGGAGAGGAGTACCCGAGAAGATTATCGCCGTTATAAAGGCTACCTACGAGGGTGCATCGTGTCAAGTCTTACACAACGGAAAGGTATCAGAGGACTTCGATATCCATAGCGGAGTTCGTCAAGGATGTTTGCTATCTCCACTACTTTTCCTGGTGGTTATAGGGGATGTCCTTCATGCAGCTCTAGCCGAGCAAGCGCGTGGAATTCGATGGACGATGTTTTCGTTCCTGCAACATCTTGATTACGCTGACGATATTTGTTTGCTCTCGCACAACATTATGGATCTTCACCATATGGTGACTAATCTGGAATGCGAGGCAAACAAAGTCGGTTTGAGGATCAACACCGGGAAAACAAAAATCCTCAACATTTCTGAATCTTCTTCTCAAGTTGTCGTTGCGGGACAGCAGGTTGAAGCGGTGGACAACTTCCTGTACCTCGGTAGTGTTGTCTCAAAAGACGGCGGTGGTACGGATGAAGATGTTAACTGCCGAATCGGCAAAGCTAAAGCTGCTTTCGGCATGCTGTTCAAAGTTTGGAGGAGCAACGTCTACAGTACGAAGACCAAGCTGCGACTGTTCCGGTCGATCGTAGAGTCAGTGCTACTATATGGGTGTAGTACATGGAAAGTGACCGCCTCTGTCACAAGGAAGCTACAAACTTTCGAAAATAGATGTCTCCGAAACATCCTAAGGATTTTTTGGCCGAACACCATCTCCAACCAAGAACTCCTTCGGAGAACGGGCCAAAGTCCTATTGACATCGTTATTAGGAAAAGAAAGTGGCAGTGGATTGGTCACACCCTACGTCGTGGCGCAGACTCTATTGCAAGACATGCAATGGAGTGGGATCCACTCATCCAAGATGGCAGAAGACCTGGAGGCCAGAGAAAATCTTGGCGCAGAACAGTCGACAAGGAATCACAAAAGCTCGGTAAAAGTTGGGGAGAGCTAAAATACATTTCCAGAAACCGAACGAGATGGCGTGTAGCGGTAGTTGACACCCTGTGCCCCTTAGAGGGGTCAAAGATCTAAGTAAGTAAGTATATCTTTATATTCTGCCAGGCAACGTCGCAGAAATACTTCCAGTCTTTGTTTGTCAGTATTTCTTTGGAAGCTAATCTGGTGTTAATTTTTGTCCGCTACATAATTTGTTTTATCATGAGTCATTGCGTATTATTTTTTTAGTTCATTCTATTTATGCAAAACTCCCACACCGAAAAAAAAAATATGCACTTTGCATTGAGATTTTATGTGTCCGTATTTCGGTAATCAATTCGAATCTCTAAATACAAATTTGCTCATTAAAAATTTTAATTTGATCACGTCTAATTTGTTAAAAAATCAATAATTAAAATTTTGATAGAACTTTATTTTTATGATGCACCAAATGTATTCACCGCTTCTCGATTTGAAACTGGTGGTTAACTACTTTTATTCTAAGTCGTACAAATTGAATTTTATTGTTCACAATCTAATAACACTAGATTAGCTTTTCCGAAGTTGTTTGAGTGCTGAATTGGAATTCTGAAATATTTATCACGTCTGACTTTCAAAAGATATTCCCGTTTAAAATTCAAAAACTATTTTGAAAATTAGAATTGCACACAAAAATACAAGAAAATAAATTCACTCACAAAGATTATAGAGGAGAAACAAATATAAAACTTAAAATATTGAGTAGCAGAAGATGCATCAAGCGATAACAAAAATGCACACACAAAATACCTTCCTCGCTTCTCAGCAGCAATTAATCATGAGCTCCATTTCGCAAAAAATCATACATTTTAGCAGACTTTTCGAGGTGAAAAAGATCGTAATACAAAAATTTGAATAATTTCGCTAATAAGCAGGTGATTAATAATGCACACACTGGTTTTTTTTTTGTTTTTATAAAGGCAACAACAAAAAAAAAAAAAAAACAAGCGCAAGCTTTGAACTTCCTTGGAATTTCAAATTCAAAATGAATTATGAGTGAAGCTATCAATATTCGGGTTTTGTTAAATTATGACAATAAATAAAAACCTGCTGACAAATTGCATGCTATTTGTTAAAATTTAAATGCAAAAAAAATGTATTTATTAAAATGAGAAAAATGATTTTGAATCATTGTTTTAATTTTTTAAATATACACTTAGGATGAAGATTTGGATTTTTAATAAAAAACAAATAATAGGAATTATGATGACTGATAAATAAGACGGCAGATCAAATGCAAACAGATACAATTCGCTCAGAGCTTTTCGCATTAACAATATAACCTTTTATCCTTTTACAATGAATTATTGTGTCAAGACCTAAAGAAAAATAAATAACAAGAACAAATAACAACTGGGGTACCTACACAAGACCCTGGACTGAACATACTGTTAGCAGAAATTCACTCACCACCAATCTTTTTGTGCCAAAAACACATCGAGTTCAAACCCAACATCATTTACAAGTTTGAAGGAAAAATAATTGAGCCCATGTTATTGCCTTCCAATATGTGACAAAAGGCACAAAGACCCACCAGCTTATAGCTTATATTCTCGAAAAGTGTTAATTTTCACTCACAACGCAATTGTTATAGATTTCGTTAGATAGATTGGAAACAAAAACTATAATACACAACAAAACGAAAGAGTTGAGCACAAAACTTGATTGTAGCCATGGACACTTTTTAGACCGCTCTCAAGCTAAAGCAGTTGCAGTAGCAGTTTGGGCATTGCGTTTTGTCGATTTTTCCTCTTGATTATCAATCCAGGTCCTGCTGGTCATTAATTTTCCTTACACTTTAAGATACAAATTGATTTTTTGCACATAAAGTTATGGAGTGTATAAGAAGAATGGAGCACTGCAGCACTTTTGTAGAGCACGCGCCAAAACAATTTTTAACCCGTCCGTCGCGTTGTTGTCGTATTGTACGAGTATAGGCCAGTAGTAGTGGTGTGGCTATGTTACTCCTGGTTGTTGTTTGGTACTACGTGACGTTATTGACACGTTAGCGTTTTGATAATTTGTCAATGAGTGCTAAGCACATTTATAAAGTACTTTCAGACCCAATAATGTTGCCGCATGAATGATTTAACTATTTTTTCACAAGTTTATTAATAAAATTGGGCCAGTTTCTCATTCGAGAATAAATTGATTGAAAATTGTGCTAATAATTCCCACTTGGAGGTATAGAATTACTCTACACGTACAATCAATTTTTACATTCTTAGAATCATTTATTTTTAGGAAGTTGTTATTTATTAACACAATTGGTTGATCCAATTACAGTTCAGTGGCGTGAAAAAAAATATATTTTCTCATCATTATCAATCGATAATCAGCACGTCGTCGCCAGCCGTGGGGTAATTTAAAAAGTACCTCGTTGGAAAGGTTATTTAAATAAAAGAAAATAATAGACGATTTTATTTGGTCTCAGCAAGTACATCTCAATCTCATACCAGCAAAAAAAAAATACAAAAATAAATACAATTGACAGCGTATATTTAAGTCCACTTTATCAAGCAACAACAACTGTCAGTCAGTATTTGGTTGGCATTTTCATTTTCACTTATAGGCAGGCATTAAGCATACCATTGATTGACAAACTTTAAATAAACTTTATTAACTATAAATGTGTCTGATGTCTGCCTGCTGGGCCTGCCTACCGCATAGAGCGAATATCTGAAGTAATTGAGACAATATTTGTCATAGCTTCCATCGTAGCGTACAACACAACACACTGCATGAGATGGGATTTCTTATGGATGGCGTTTCTTGCTTTATGTTATATGGATATGGACTGACTACTCTTTGTCAACTCTCTGGGACGCGCTACACTAATCAACGGAGATGTTGAGTGGTTTTTACTTCTTTTGCTTTTGGTTGGCTCTGACTGTCATACGGCTCCTGTGTTTTGAGTTAGGTATAATATATAGTATGTCCGCCGGGAAAATAATGTCTATTGGCATTTATAGTATGTTGAGAGTAAATAACTACCTGATTTGTAAGTGCATACCGTATTTTCCATATTGGGCACATCTCTTTCTATTTTTTTTTTGTATTTTTCTCTTTCAATAAGCAATTGAATTTTAGTTGGTTTAATGGCTTCTGACGTAGAGTAATGTTACACACACACGATACGGTCTAGTGACATAAAAGGCTAGGTTTAATGTTGAGAAAGTGACTTCTGTGATAGAGATTAAGATTTTTGGTGAATTTCGTTCATATGAAACCGAAATAAATACTCAGTATTTTAAAATTGACCACTTAGAAAATAGCATTAAAACAGAAGCAATTTTTTTGAGGCGATAGGTATAATAGATGTGTTTCATTATCTTTTATCGGGATCTGGATCTAGATCTGGATTAACTTTTACATGTAATACAAAAACAATTTGGGATTCTGCTTTCTAACTGGATCTTTTTCAAGATCCAAGAATAAGTTTTAATTCTCAGCACCAGGTGACTATTTTGATTCTTAAATGTTGTCAGCACCAAGAAAAAAAAACCAGATCCAGATCCAGATCCCGATAAAAGATAATAAAACACTTACTTCAACTACTTTAACATTTTTATTTTTTGTTTACATGTCAATTTAAAAACGTCAAGAAACTCAGGAATACCTCAATCTTAATGCAAAACTTTTGTGGGATCTGGATCGTTTTAATAACACATGAAGATCCATATGGATCTTGGTGGATAATAAAACGCGGATAATATGTCATATGGATACATTTCATTTTAATGTTGGAAAGAGTAGGTAGTAAATTTTTTTTTAGAGTACAGATTTTTACAAATAAAGAACATCTCAATTAAATAAGGGATTGCAATATGTTTTTCATTAGGTTTTGTTATATTCTTCATGAATCTTTTAGTTGTATAATTTTTAGTTTGTTTAGTATTTAGCTCCAATTTTTACATTTAAAGTATATAAAATAATATAAATAGCCCCCACACAAATTCTTACATTTGAAACTAACTACATTATTCAACTGGAGTGGAGTGAAGTAGTCGGCGACCTACCCTCATCTCTTTACCAGATGATAGGTGAACGGTTTTTTAGATAGTGTCCAAACAAACAATTTGCGTATGCGTTGCCTAGAAAAAAGTGGGCATAACATAGAGTTGCCACGCTTTAAACTCAATTGCAGTTATTCATAATTGAATTACCAATTGGAAGAAAGGAATAAGTCCCAAAATTTTCAAAAATGACATTTAGATGCAAATGTCATCTCTATACGTAGACGTTCGGTCTAACCGTAAAGAAATAAAAACCATTTTTATAATAGAAATATAGGTGAAACAAATCCTGGTTTTTATTGCCTTTTTACAACTGATAAATTTAATTTTTACTTGCGATCGTAGTATAAGGAAAGTTTAGGATTCGTGCAAAAAAAAAAATTCGAAATAATTTTCCCTAACATTACGATGATATAGAACGCGAAAAAAGTGGGTTTCGCAATTCTGTCTGTCTGTCCGTCTGTCCGTCTATCCGTCTGTCTGTCTCTACCTCGACATGCAGCCTAAACGGCTGCAGCGATTTTATTCAAACTTTATAATTGAGGTTCTTATGGGATGCCCTAGGAGGGAAATTGAATTTAGCTCAAAAAATAACGGTACCTGCCATACAACCAATATACAAAAATTGATTTATTTCAAAAACGGCTCTAATGATCTTGTAAAAAAAAATAATTACGAGCTACAATAATTACGACAGTTAATATTTTGGTAGAAAAAAAAAAATGTATAACGGTTTTTAACGGTACCTGTCATAGAACCGATTTTTTGGTTTTTAAATTTCTCGTTAACGGCTTCACTGATATCGACCAAATATTTTGTGTAAGAGGTCCTTTACAATTTTAACAATTTTGCATACCAATTAAATTTAAAACAAAAATAATTTTTCGATTTTTAAAAAAATATTGGGTTTTTTTTTGAAAATTCAATATCTTGAAAATGAGTTAATGATTTTTTTTTTAATTTTGGGAAAAATTGTACTTTATTAAATACTAAAAGTTGGCATAATAAATTAAATTTTTTTAATTTCCAAGAATTTTTATATAAAAAAAAATTATTTAAACAAAAACCGCTCCAACGATTTTCTTAAATTTTTTTTCATAAATTCATATTTATCAAACAAATCAGAAAGCATACTTTTTTTCAAGCTCTATCCGTTTTAGCTATTAAAAAAAATTATATTAATTTATAGTAATAATTTATATTTTATGTAAATTGTTTTTTAAACTTTTTTTAATGAAATCATAATGTTATAGAACCACTATATATGCACATTGACAATTTTAAGCTAAATTCAAGTTGTTAGCTACGAGAGCAAGTTTGTGCGATCCAGTCGTGCCCACTTTTTTTTATTTTAACAGAGCACTCAGAGATAAGTAGTATACAGGTTGTTTAAAAGGCTACAACGAAAACAAGAATTGCTTCAGAGCGTGTGCACTTGGCAGCTAAAGAATGAGCTGGACACAATTTTGCAACAAAAACTTTCTTTTATAACTCTAAGTACCTACCTAAAAACTTTTTTCCGTTAAGTTTGTATTTTTGTTTTAAATTTAAATACGAGCTTTTTCAAACGGTATATCTAGTATCATCCGACTCGAAACATCGAGAACCTTATTTAATCTGTTTGTCAAAAATCTGAGAACAGTCAAATAAAGAAGTTATCCAGTTTTTTGCATTTTCAAAACAGTTTGGTCAGATGGATTTATTCAGTTATTCCAATTGGTGAATATTGATTACTATTTTATAATTATGCCTTTATGACAACCAACATTACAAAATGTATGTTTCATGTTGCTATTTTCTTCAACTACATGCGTTTATGATAATAATCTTAAATAACATTCAAAAATAAAATTTCTAATATATTTTAATTTTTAAAATTATGCATTTCATATTTTTACTTCAGGTAACCGAGGCAACGCGAGATCGCATTTAAAATGCTTAACAACAACACAAATCTGGCCTTGTACGGCTGATTAAGATTTTATATTTTTTCTCACGAGCTGCCCCAAAAAATTTAAGTTTTTTATCGATGCTTGTTAAAAAATAATGGCTTTAAAAACCGCTTTCAAATAAGTATGTTAAAAATAGATTTTAAAAAAGTCAACAATCATGTTGGACTCTGCTTCAAACTGAACCCTTCAAACTTTCATCAAAGGAGAATGGGCAAAAATATATAGGATCTGGTGCCCAGAAACGAGACCTATGAAAATGTTTAGGTACTATGAGTATGAGTATTTTTGTTGTGCTAAACAATGGGAGTTGGCTCAAATAAGCGACAAAAAAAAAATAAGAAAAACACTTTGCAAATTCGAATAAACATAGACAAATTGTTTAATATTTTGTAATATACTGCCTGAGCCCCATGGTTTACAGCTTTGTGTCCATACATAAAAATTATGTACTAGGGCTAATATTTCCAAAGATATATATCTCATTCGTGGGCATAGGTAGACCTAAATGCCCATTCTCCTTTGCCTTCAATCTCAAAAAATGAGACATTTTTTGTGTTGCAGATATCACTTTCTCATTTATTGAAGTGACTTCTGTTTCTAATGATATCAAAAACATACATAAAAAAGGAGCAACTACTTTTTTTTTAATCGAAATTCAGCGTTCCGTTTTAATCAATCTTAAATCGCATTTCTGGAAAACTGTACAATTTCTGATTTAAGCCCCCTTTACTTAGTATAGCAAAATTTTGCCTTCAAATTAAGTATATTTGTTAAAATAACATTGATTTTTAGTTTCAATAATTATACCTTCTTCTACTCTCCAAAAAAATTATTGATGCTAAATCAAAACACACGAGCAATGAACCTGTTATTGCGCGCACTGAAAACCATAAAATTCATCAAGTCCTTTGAACAACACCATCTACCTCTTCCCGCACCAATGTGTAAACATCTATCTTTACAAATGATAATTATGACATATGAACAAGACAAGGAAAACCCCATAGAAGAAAAAGTCACTCCAAAATGCACGACAGCACGTAAGTTACGCGCGTTACAGACAGGTAAGAGTGTCACCTGATGTTTTTAATTCTTTTTATGTTCTTTTTTTTTCTCTTGTTTTATGTTTGCTATAGAAAAAAAAAACTAACGAGGACATTTGTGTGAAGAAAAAAGGCTGTTACACTCTATAAGCAACCATTCTCCGGGTGTAGATAAATTAAGTTTTCAACAAGTTCAAGCCTTGTCGCAGCTAAAATTGGTTCAACACCGCCACCGTGCACATTATAAAAATGTTTCCAAAAGATCACAAAAAGTACCTACTTCGTTGCGTTCCTTCCTTTCGGAATTGAAAAACCCCGCTTTCCCTCTCGCTCTCTATAGACAATCCTGTTTGGCAATTCCATTTAATAATCATAATAATTTAGCGAATAATTCTACAATCATAAATCATGGGGGCATGTCCGATTAATTAAAGTTTGTTACGAACGACTCTTACTGTTGCTGCTGCTGCTCTCTTGCGTTTGCCGCGCACTGCAGCAAACGAGCAAACATACAGATACAGATACAACATGGAAGTTTTGATATCTCTCCAGCATGATCGGCTTTTTCAGCGTTTTTCGTTTCATATCACGGCATAAGAAAAGATCCGCCATAACCCGGCTATGCTTAAGGCGAAGGAGAGAATCATTACCTTTGGCATCATAGAGCTGCTAATCCAAGTGAATTGAAAATGAATTGAATATATTTAAGTCGCAGTAAGTGCTGCTGATGTTGGTGTTTTGTTGCTGTTATGAAATAGTTGGAAAATGAGCCTTCTAGTTGCACAATGATTGCTCCTCACTTTGGACATGATTGTGGGTTATTATAAGAGGAACTATAATGGACAATCGAGGTTAACGAATTGGGTAAAGTTTGATGTAAAGTTGGAGAAATTCTTCTGTATTTTATGGTTTTATTGGAAAATATATCAGTCAGGGTAGTGAAAAACATTATGTATTCAAATACTTCAATGTAGAATTTACGGTCTAATGGTAAAATATAAGTTTGTAACCTTTAGCTCCAAACATCGATGACATCGATTCAATTTTGCTTGAAAAAAAAACGTTATCCGCGGAGAGTATTTTGCGCCCCCAGCGGCCAAGGGTGTGGAAGGAGCCAAAAAAAACATGGTCCTATGGTTTTAAGCATTCTGAATCCAGCAAGATATTTTGCGTCATCGTCCGATGGTTGGTTCTCGATTTAAAGGCCAATTTATGTGGAATTTCGTTGTTATAATCTGGTAAGGAGGCAGCCCTCATATCGTTGATCTGCCAGTGTTACAATCGTGGCAACACTTCCTAAAAGTAAATTTAGGACGTGGAATACTAATGAAGTAGCAAGGTTGATGCCCTTAATGCCCTAACTAATTTTGTAGAACTCACTTTGCCTTGATATTAGTTATAGCAGTCTTTTCGTTTGAATAAAAAAATACCGATGTTATTCGCGAAAACTCTGCAAGTGGTTGTTGGTTGACAATTCAGATTAAGGTCATAGTGCTTATAGTCCAGGCAATTAATGACTTAACGTGGGCAAAATTGCAACAGAAGCTTTTTTAATTGATTTTTGATCAGTTACCACTACTGAACATAACATATCCAAAATCGGACAAAATCAGTCCATGGGTACACCCCGAAAAGCGGGTTTCAAAATGCCGGATTTATTGGTATGTTGTTTTTGGTTGTTATTTTTATTACGATGCGATTTTTCCTTTTTTAATTGTTAGATAATGGGAATGGTCCATGACTATTCTCTCATGACCCCCCCATGTATGACCCCCCTCCCCTAAGTCACAAACTGTTCAGAGACCTAGAGAAAATGGTAGCGGCGACCAATTATCACACATAAACACTCCCCATTTATGAGCCCCCACCCTTTTTTTGACAACACCCCCAATACATTTATTTGCATATAGGCCAGTCAATCGACAGTAAACACGAAAAGCGGGATGTAATTCTGTAGCTTATAATTTGCAGCTTCCAAAACCTTTACCAACTTGTGCAGAAAGTTTTCCCTTATAATTTTGGAAATATGCAATTTAGGAAAAAACCATCTACCATAAATTTCTTTGTTATAGAAATTTTCTACAAAACCACATAAACTTTAAATTCATGCATGATATATTGTTGTTGCTATCTAACTATAAATTCATGCATGATATATTTTTGTTGCTATCTAACTATACATCGAAACAAAATTTATAAATTAATTTAAAAGCTCTCAAAAAACAGGTAAGAAATTGTCCAATTCTGCAACAAATTTGTAATCAAGTACTCTAGAGCAGGGATTGGTAATAAGCGCACCGCAGGCCAAATCCGGACTGCGAAGGATATAAATCAGGACCGGTGATTCTTACGTTTTAATTCGAAAAGTACTTTAACATACAGATAAGATATACTACTTAATTATTTCCTACAAAAATCTTTTTATCGCTCATAATGTAGCTATCCAACCTGAACAATTTTATTCTTCAAGGTAGGAGCTCAGACGGAAAATGTTCCCAAAAACTGTTTTAACTTCAAACTATTTAATTATGCAATAATAGACACAAACAAATGTATAGCTACCTTATAAATAGAAAATGATTTCATTTTTGCGAATATTTTTCGAACATTTAAAATCGCTTACAAGATTGAAACAAAAATTAATAATATAATGATAATTAATGATAGGGCCAGTTTGTTCATAGAGGGTTAAATTTACTATGTGACCTTCATAGCCTTTAATTAACTAACGTTAATCAACCAAAAATGGCTGATAGCAACTCATACTTTGAAAATTTGATCAACAATTACATTTGAGGATTTTCCAGCTCCACTAATCATGGATTAAAGATGATTAGCTTTGAACGAACTGGCCCCTAAGGGTTCCAAGTAGGTGTAAGCAAATCCAAGCTAAATTAAATATGCTACTTTGACCACATCAATGTTGCAAACATTGCCCGCTGCACTTAGTTTACGCCATTTTTCTTGGAAAAACTATTAGTCCGTTTTGGATCGGATTTTGGAATTTTGCCTTGTAATATTAGATTCCAAATTTGTTGCACTGGACAATTTTGTACCTGTTTTTTGAGTGCTTTATGGGATAACTTCGATTTTCATCATAATTCTGTTTTAACTTTATGGCAAGATAGAAACAAAAATGATAAATGCATGAATAAAAAACTAGTGTGGTCTTTTAGAAAATTTTATAACAAACAAATTTATAATGGAAGTTTTTTTCTAAAATTGCATATTCCCAAAGTTATAAAGGACAATATCAGGAAAACCGGGGTTATTTTATCTTTTTTCAACTGTTGCATTTTTCCTGCAGCGAATACAGGTTTTCCTTACGCGTCTGGTTCTCCATCTCGAAGCTATGAAGGAACTTCAAATTTCGAAAGAATGTTACTAAGGATCTGCACCGGAATACATTTTGACCGGCAGCGAATGAGACATCACATCAAAGAACGTCTTTACATAGATGCGAAAATTATCCCCTTTGACAGGTACCTACTGCTTTCAGCAAAGGAGCTTGTAGAACGCACCACCAGTTACCCTATTCAACACTGATAAGAAGGATAGCCACCGAGCAGCGAAAACCCGAGCCGAGATACCTTAGTACGAATGAAATCATGGTCTAAAACATAATCACGGACAACGAGCAAGCCTTTTCGATCAACGCTGAAACAGGGCCAGCATATCACCACGGCTAAATGCCAACCCACCCCCCCCCCCACTAAAACCGCAACTTGACAATCGGGACGGAACACACCAACGAGATTAACGGACTTAGATACATATTTTTGACATCAAAAAAGAAGAACTACATCACGCTTTGCGATATCGGGGGCTGATCTCATAAACGCAGAGGGGGGTCATAAATGGGGAGTGTTTATTTGTGAAAATTGGTCGCTGCAGATTAATGTGTAAACTGTTTTTGACTTAAGGGGGGGTCATACATGGGGGGGGGGTCATACATGGGAGGGTCATGACTGAGAGAGGGGATCATGGATCACTCTTATAAGCTACTAGTGATAACTATACACATACATAGAAAAAATGAAAAATCGCATCGTAATAAAAATAACAACCAAAAACAACATACCAATAAATCGGCCATTTTGAAACCCGTTTTTCGGGGTGTTCCCATGGACCGATTTTGTCCGATTTTGGATATGTTCGGTAGTGGTAACTGGTCAAAAATCAATTAAAAAAGCTTCTGTTGCAATTTTGCCCACGTTTCATCAAATTTTATCTTAATTTGCCTGTACTATTTTATGGAACCCTTTAAAATTCATTTCCTTTCAGTACGCAAGGCGACCTAGGTTTACCTATCTAATTCCGGCTGTTTGATTTGAAATCATAGCTTTAGTCTTTTGTCATAATTAAGGGTAGTAGGCACCCCTTTAGTGCGCGGCATGATTAAAACAAAAAACAAAAAAAATGGGGTATCAAATGAAAGCTTAGATTGCCCTCCCTACAAAACCGGTGGTCGGCCACACTTTTTAAGGTTTTAGGGGTGAGTCCGACCATGCTTCTTAAGTTGATTTAAAAAAAAATGATTGAATACGTTTGATTTTAAAGCTAGTTTTATTTTCTTATACAACGTTGTTTATTTAAATCAATTCAAATTTTAAACGTAAAATTGAATATACTCCACTCATTTTTAAATAACTTAAATCAAATTTGAATTTAATAATTTATTTTTTTTTCATCTGTAATAGCTAAATAAATAAATAAATCTCTTTAAATAGTTTTTACCGTGCCTCTTAAAACTCAGATACTTTTTAGTGTAATAATAATTTTCTTTAATAATAATAACTTCCCAAATTTTTAATCTTGTCCATTAAAGCACATTTATTTATTACCCACTGATTTAATGTCCGTACAAGTTTCTTAATTAAAAAGTTTACTTATTATCCAAAACAACACACCGCCAGTACCACACAATTAACAAAGTGCAATTGATTAAGTCCGTCCACCCATTAACACATGTTAAACGTTCACCGAGACTCTGAGTTGAGTATGCACAGCGCAGCATACTGTCCATAAACACATAACTGTGTGCCTCTACATAAACTAAGGTACATTTTACTACCTTTACCTTATATTCTTATCTCAAACAAAACTACGAATCGTTCGGAATTTATCTCAAAACAATAACTCATTGCAACATACTCAGAGACAAAACGCGTAAAACTCTATTAGCCTAAGTAATTTTAAATCGAATTTTCCAATTCCGCTATACAGGTATGTTTATGTAGGAGTAGGTAAGGCATATAGGAGCTTGAAGCCAAAATGTTGAGCTGAATCATACATTTCAATCATGATATTGGTCTTGGAGTCTGAGTCGCAGCAGACTGTGCTGCCATGGACCAACGATAAAGGAGCCAGAGCCCACATTCTTTCCAATAGAAAAATTAACATAATTTTTCGCACGTCCAATGCAACAAACCGCGCACAACGAAGTGTGGACGTGCTGCGCGGTAGATCTCTATAACCAAATGTAAGACCATGCAGATAGTTTTGGACGATGGATATATATACTCGTATTTATATTTGTTTGCCAACAATAACGACAACGAGGCGACGATGCCGATGCCGAAACATGCAAGCTGCCCCCATTAAGATAACAGCGATATATCTACTCTACACATGCTGAATGGTGGACACATTCGGATGTAAGGAATTATCATTGACACAGTGTGATATCTATAGCTTTCATAATTATTAATTTTTTTAAATTAATTTGTTTATATAGTTAAAATAATAAATCATAGTAGTGTGTCATATTGACAATTTAACAAACGAGCAAAAAATAGAAAATGCTTTAGGTTTTGTCAAAACACTCGCACTTACCTGTGTGAATTCTTTGATGGGCTTTCAGGTGTGAGCTTTTGGTATAGACTTTTGTACAACCTGAAAAAAAAAGAAAAAAAATTATTTTAAATGGAGTTTGGAAAAACAGAGTTTGAGTTAAATGTTAATATTGTTTAGGAAAATGAGATTTCGGAGGGCCTCAGCAATCAAAGTTTCCTGAACAGGATTTTTCAGCAAAAAATCTCAGTTTGGCTGTCAAAATACTGAGGAAAAAAATGTTTATATTCGCTTGCTCAACTTTTGACGGAGCAAAATATCCGATATCTCTTTTTCCTGATGCGCCCATTGTTGAGAAAAATGAGATATACTTAATATTCAAATATGTGAATTTGCTTTCTCATGTCCTTAGACCAGTTAGGGCTCTGTGTTTTAATTTTCCTGAGCTTTGCTGATTTTGAAAAAACATTCAAAATGTGACTTAGGGTCGCTGGAACTGGAAGTCAGGGCCATTTTGAAATTGAAGCAACTGATGTTGGCCACTTATATTTAATTCATGTAAACAATCGACCAACGCAGCAAAAGCAAACTTTGAAGCCATTTGTAAGCATTATTTCCCCCCAAAAAAATGTCAACGCATAAAGAGAGTCTGTATCTAAAAGTACCAAGCACTTGTTGCGAACACGGAAATCTCTTCACACGCAAATATCCGCACATCAGACATAACAACTTCAATACAAAATAAAGCAACAACAACATCCAACTCGCGGAAGACTTGGCCCAGCTCCATAGAATGTTCAACTCAAGCACCGCATCAGTTGAAACATTTCGTTATTAGACCTAGAAATTGCCTTATTCTGCATCGTCTCTTGTAAATGGCAATACATATCGTGAAGCAGCTCGCTGTCTCCCCCGAATGAAATTTGTAACATTGCACGCCACCGCTACTGCTGGAGCTATCCTCCTCCTCAGGGGCGATTCCTCGAATTCTACTCTGGTCAATCGCCGAACAAAACTAGTTGTATGTGTTTCTTGTGTCCCATTCATTTCAAACTGCGCGGTATTCTATTCAACTTGACGGAATTGTGCAACACCGTAAACAATGTCACGTAGAACGAGGTACGCTGACGTTTTTTCCATGTCTTCTGTCTGTCGTCTGTATACACAGTTGTACAATTTACAAAATATATTCTTTTGCAAACGCGGCTCCTTCAGAATAGGTATAGGTATACTGGATGGATGCCCAAGGCGTCACCAAAGGTCACTGCTGTTTTTTTTTTTATTACCTACTCTTACACCTGTTTTCTATTTTGTTTTTTGTGAAAGTAGAAATATGTGTGTGTGACGTTTCTTGTGGAAATGAATAGAACAATATAATAATATTTGCATTCGGTTTTCAAGTTTTAAACTCAACTCTTTTGTTTTACACTGTTTTGTGTAACAAACGAAAAATTTGCTTTTGAATGGGCAAAGGTTTAACTTATTTGCCACCATTTTGTACGTGACTGATTTGAATTCGGTCAACGGAACATTTTTTTAAGATCAATGTAAATAACAGCTACTCAGGAAAAAAAAAAAAAATTGTAATGTCGCATACAGAGAATGTTCTTTTTGGTTTCGCTTAAAGTAGCTAATACATTACGAGGGCGCATTTATAAGCCATCCGTACCTATATAGCTTATTTTGTTGTTATTTATTCTGTCATTCTAAACTAATTATGGAAAATTTCCACGCTTGTAACAGCGACTCTAGAACAAATCAATTCATCTTTCAATCGATTGCGTGCTAAAGCGTTTTACGGTATTATTTAATTTTTTTATTCTCTCTCTAATTCACATTAAATTTATTTGATGATGCCAGACACGTACGTGTTATTTTACTCACGTCCTCGACTGAAGTACGTATTTATCCGCGAAGAGTGCTAGAGTGCTGGTATATTGATTGTTACCTAGATTGTTTTGGTAGATGTATCGTTTGCTATACCTATAAGAAGTATCTTTATTTGAATATGGATTGGATATAAATATGTTTGTGTCTGGTTTTGGTAATTGTATAAAATGCGTGTAGATTTTTTATTTTGGGAATAATTTTTCTAACGGTAAAAGTTCATTTGAGATATTAAGCAAAGTGATGGGTAACTTAAGTTTTTTTTTTTGGGTGTTAGTTTGAATGTGTTTGAGATAATTGAACAGTGACGCAATAAAAAATTGAGAATATTTTTTAAATATGTTCATGTATTCTGTGAGTTTAGCTATGTATGTTTAAATTTGGATACTTATTTTATAGAATTAATATAATCATTTTTTGTAGACATTTCAGTGAAATAATTGAAATGAGAGAATTTATAAAATAATTGTTTTATTTTCGAATAAATCTTGGCACTGATGGAGGAATAAAGTGTTTTCAGAATTGGGTGAAGTATGGCTTATGAATATAAATAAAAAATTATTTTACTTGGTTTGCATTATTGAAATGATAAAAAAAGAAACAATAAAATCACAATATATGCACGCCGTATTCAAGTTTTGATGGAATATTTTGGTTATATATGTCAGATATATCAGTTATCTTCAATAAATACATAAATAATTATTGAAGTGTTCCAAGTGATCGTTGCATTAATTTTTATTTTTGATGATAATTACAAAAAAAATCCATAAAAAAAACTAATTTCATTCGAATTTCGCATCAAATTAAGTATGTTTGGTAGGAATTTTTTTTCTAAATATTCCTCAAAATTAAAAACTGATGTGACTATTACTTAGAGCACTTCAATAAGGACTCAGAACCGTGTAAATCACATACATCAAGTTAGTTGTTTTGGAATAAGAGCAAGGTTTATTTCACACTTTTTGATTTTTATATGAATTCCTGATGAAATCGAATGACATTCATTTTTTATGGAATTTTTAGAAATTGGTTTTCTCTTTTGTATTAAAAATTTAACACTTGAATATAAACTGCTCGTCATAAGTATCTCCTTTTGTATGCGAAAGAGATCAAAATTTGATATGACACAAGAGAGACTGTTAAATGTACCATAGAACAACTTATGTTTGAGGTCCGAGAAAAAAAGTTAACGGCAGATAAGAGAATAAATGTTAGCCCATTCACTTTTTTTAAGTAATTTTATCGCGTCATAAGGTTAGAAGCACATACAAAATTGAAGAAAAACGATGGTTTAAATTTGTTTTAAAATTTTTGTTTCGACAAATTTATTAACTTAAGAGTGTGTGCTGCCGCCAGCTTAAAAAAATCGATGTTTAAGAGAGTTATACAGTGATTTAAGATAGTCAAGTGAAATTTTAATCAAGACCTAATTAACGGTGTGAATCAGTCATCGCATTGCCTCGATTTTTCGTATACTTTTCATGTGAGCCATCCCAATAAATTTTCTTTTATTTTGAAGTCCGGCGAATAGGCAACCAAGGCAGCAATGGAACATTGTTCCTTAAAATACTGATTTAAACACTCGAGCTGCATGAAAAGGAGCATTATTTTGTTGAAAACCAATGCAGTTTGTCCGAAAAGATCATTGATTCGCGGAAACAATGCTTCTGATAATGTTTTGAAGTACCAAGATGACTGGAAATCAGGCATCTTAGTACTTTCAACTGGCCAAGTTCATTGTTCCCTAATAGGATATTGCGGCCCAGATCATTACGCCTCCTTTTCTGTTGTGATGAAGGTTCAGAAGTAACTAATTTTTACTCAACAAGATGGCTTTAGAAATGTTTCCAAGATATAAGAAAAGAGGAACGATTTCTGAACCGTTAACACAACAGTGATGGAGGCGTAATGACCTGGGCCGCAATATTCTATTAGGGAAAAATTAACTTTTTAAATTTATCAGCTATTAAAATTTATCGACTATGTTTAGTTCTTTCTACGAGCTTGGGACATGTTCGCCCAGACTCGGCTGGAGTTAATGAAAGGAAAAGAGTTGAAGTTTAGTATGCAACTAATTAAAAAGTATTAAGAATTAATAAAAAAAAGTCTTTTTGTAAGCAATTTAGGTAGGTACCACCAACGTAATTTATTATATTAATATTTGAAACCTCTTTTTTGTATTTTATTTAATTTTATTTTATTTTATTTTATTTTTATATTTACTTTGCCATATAGAGCAAAAAAAAAAGATTCAAAATGCAGACAAATTGTTGATAGTACGCGTGTTCAGTGTTCATGCTACACAGAGTTTCTGAAGCTCTTATTGGATCCAAATTTGAAGCACATATTCAAATGAAAGTATTTTATTTAGTTGCTCGTGTCTATTTTAAGCACCAGACGGTACAAACATACAACACAGATTCATTATATTCTGAAGAACATTATTTATTTTGTCATTTGCAACAAAGTCTCCCCCATACATATCTATGAACTCATTAAAAATCCCCAAAGACCCCATCACACATTCACACTGGCATACAGAGCGCGGGACTCTCCGAAACCAATCACACAGTGTTTACGGAAACTTCATTTCGCTGCAGTGACAGTGCCGCAAATTCTTGGAAATTATCGACAATCAACACCGGCTATCATGACAGTCTCGAGACTGGTCGCAACAGATAAGCCAAGCACAGTCACATGAAAATCTATGCGAATGCGAATATTCGAATACGACTTTGGAGAAGTGCCAACTACTACAACTTCTAACTATAAAAGCGATCCCCTCTGGCGTTTGCCTGGAATGCCTTCATGGCGCATTGATTAAATGCCACTTTACTCCACATTAGCAATCAGTACGTCTGTGCAGCTTAGTGCATTTACAAAAGAGGGGGAGACTAGCCATAGTCATGCCAGAAGCCAGTATCTGATGTATCTACCTGCTACTGGACGACAAGTGGCAAACTAGCAACGCGATATTCCCAACATGCCCTAAGTGTCAACTCTAATACAGATTTATGTCTAATGCGTTACGAATTTCTGATCAGGACAATTATTCAATTCAGTCGAATGCACAGTTGTTTGTGCTGCACTTATGCGCATTTGTTGCACATAGGTTTTCATATTTTCAATTCCAGAGCTTCTCTGCGCATGCGTTGCGTATATGTGATGTTTTACCATTACCATCATGGATCGTCCAATGTCTAATCGATCGATGATGGAGGAGATCGATTCATTAAAAGAAATTCCGAAATTCCAAGTGGTATAGACGCGTTGCAGCTGGAATTGCAACTTTTCGTTTCGCGGTGCTAATTAGATTGTTGGACGTTTTCTTCTGCTCGTATCAAATCAATACAAAGCTGTGACTTTGCCTCATTAGCTGCGAACGAGATAATTATTTTTGTATATTTTCATGATACTACGAGTAGAAGCTAAAGTTTTGAGGAATTGAGGGAACTTTAATAAAATCAGAGGTCTTGTCTGACCGCATGTCTGGCGGTGCACTTTGTCCGGTTATTTTTTAAACGAATTCAATTGAATTCAAAAAAAAGTTACAAAAAGCTCACAGCTAGCACCAGATTGATAGTTGGTTAGAAATATAATTGATGATGAATTTTGAGCGTGGAAAATTTCAATCGAATGTGTGGCAACTGCGAACTGTAAATCAAGTTATGAAATATTATTTTTTTTTTTTGTATTATATTGATATTCTATCTATGGTCAGATGGAATTTGTTGTCATTATTTCACCTATTGAGCCTAATTAATTTGACATTCTTTTGCAGATTGCTGTTGCGAGTTTTATTGCATCACTGTATATTTTGATAACCATCTTCACTTTTCAAAGTAAATGAATAAAATCTATTTACAAAGCAACGATCGACAACAACAAAAAACAAACAATTAATTAATTATTCCTGACTTCGTGAGATTCTCCTTTTTAATTTTTCCTAGGGGACCTTAATATTAATAGATACAAACTTGCTATTGTATAACAGATTGCACGATTGAATCAGTCGTACTATTTGCTGCACTGTTGTTCGAGGTTAAGTGATAAATACTGACAAAATGAGGTATTGCTTTATCAATAAAAACTACATAATTCGGGATGGAAATTTCAACAGCTAGCTGGTACTTGTATATACATAAATATAACTCTTGACTCTTTGCCGCTTTTTGGGCTAGCAAAAAACTAGAACCATTTTTTTATGTTTTGGCTACAAAAATTCTTTTCAGACATACCATTTACATAATTAAACGTGTGAAAAAAAACTAAAGAGTACTTGGAAAATCATTTTCTTAAAAAAAGGAGGTTTTGTAAAATGTTAATGTGTTGTAGTACAACTTACATAACTTAAGCCGACTACCTACTTTAACAACTTCACCCTACTTAAGAGAGTTACTAGCGATGATAAGGTACTGACTAGAGCTAGTAAACAAAAGTTATAATTTTGAAAAAAAAAATGAGTCTGGGGTCGACCCACACTTGTAACTTCCCATTGGTGAACTTGAAGACCATATACATATTTACCGTAGGGGCCAGTTATAGCTATCATTGAAAACCATCACTGAAAGTATTAATTGTCAATTTTAAGAGATTTTGAAGAAAAAATAAATGATTATTTTGATGCCAAAGTAAAGCTAATTGACTTAATAATTATTTCTAGGTAAAACGAAATTCAATTTGGCAGAAATTTTTCTTATAAAATGACTTTTAATTTTTAAATGATGAACTACCTTACCAATGATCATTGAAAAAATTAAAAGTTACGTTATGGGGAAGATATGGTTCAAAATGATTTTTTTTTTTGAGGAGAAATAATTTTGAAGTTGTAAGCTATATTTCTGGATTAAAATATTCAATGATTAAACTTTCAAAGGGTCTTAAAATCAACAGCTAACTTTTTCAATGATGATTTCCAATGATAGCTATAACTGGCCCCTTAGTGGTGGGTGGTAGAGTATATATTACATAATTATATATTGTATAGTGTAATAACTTTGGGTTTTTGGATAATCAGTATATAGGTAGGTATAGATTTAGAGATTCAGGGCTAACTGTGACATTACCTATATTTCATACTTTTTTTCCTAACTCTTCTCGGTATTAAGGTATTAATGATTTAAGCCAATTATTTCAAAACAGACTATTGGCTAAAAAAATACCAAAAATCAGGGGAATGTAATTAAAAAAAAAAACATGGTTTTAAAGAATATAAAAGTGTCATAATGCAAAATTTAGATTTTGAAAGAGATTTTCATGGTAAGAATTTTTCGAATTAAAACATTTTTGAAAAATTTTTCTTGCAACATTTTTATTTTTAGCTTTTTAAAGGGTTGTTTTAAAAATCTCAAAATTACACAACATTTAGGTGGTATAGGTATATAGTTTTGGTAGAAATTTGAAATCACTATCATTGTTTGTTTTTCAAAATATTTGAGTTGAAAAACATTTGTTAAGAATTTTTAATAGTTTTTGTTCCTGTATTTTTGCTCTAAAAAAAAACTGTTTATTGAACAGTTGTTCACTACGTCATTATATGTAAAAAAATAGACTGGGTTCGGAATCATTTTTTGTTCTTGAAATGTTTGAGATGAAAACTTTTTTTCAACAGTTTTTCTTAGTTAAAAAAAAAAGTGTCTGTTGAATTTTTTTTAATATTTACCAGTTTGGTATTGCGTAATTATGTGTAAATTAAAATTAGTCTGAAGAGAATATCTTATTCTGCTCTCGAGATATTCCAGATAAATGACATTTTACAGCTCCTTTTTAAATTGCTGTAGTAAAAAAACGGTTTATTTAATTTGTTACAAAACCTTTTCAGTACGTTATGACAATATTATCTGTAAAATAAAATTTATCCGAGGTCGATATTTTTATTCATCTTTTTCAGATATGGTGGACGAAAAAAGTACCCCGAACGTACGTACATACACACATACAGACATCTTGCTAAAAACGACGAATTCTGATTCTAGAGACCTCAAAACGTGAATATATGTCAACATTTTCAATTCGACGAATCGCACCAATTACAATAACTTCCAATTGTAATATCTAAATTTTTAACTAAAAACAGATTTAGTTAATATTCTCAATTCAGCACAGATAAATTTCCTTTATCTGTAGAAGGCTTTTTGAAAATCTATGACAATTTGAGGTTACCGTTCGGTATTATATAGGTACATATATAATCTGCATTAGATTCATTTTATTTTGTATTTATTTAATTTATTTATTTGATGCAAAAATAGTAGAAATAACATCTTTTCGAATTAATGACAGGATATTTTCTAAGTAACGAAATGTTTTGTAGACATACCGCTAATGTGGAAGAGGTACTTTCTACAACGTTGACTTAAAATCAAAACAAAATAAAAAAAACCAATAGCAACACTATACTATAGTTTTTTTCAACACCAAAGTTGATTCTTTCTTTGTATTTTTAAACCAAACAAAAAAAAATTTAAAAAAAATTAAAATTGCTTTTTCAATACTATTTTTTTTTTTAATTTTACGTAAGTAAGCGCTATGAGTGCAAATATCTGTGATTATTGGTATAAACTGATGATAACTCCATACGAAAAATCAAAGGGCACGGTAGTGCCCAGCCAAGTTCTGGCACTACATCCTTCTTACAGGATCAAACTCAGGCTATTTTCGCCCCCCTCTCTAACTTCAGTACCAATAAAGTCAGAAACTTCAAGCAGCAGCATTTGCTAAGCTCACCAGGATCAGGCAACTCACTAAATTTCAATTCTTTAGCATTACTGGTTCCCGAGTTATAAGACTGCAAATATCGCAAAAACCGTAACTGACTGACTCACTCACTGACAGATCATCAAAATTATGGAGCATACTTTACGACATCGTAAATTCTTGTGATTTCGCGCAAGGGTAGGCCCTGTGGTGTATACAAAGGCAAAAATCAAAAATTTACGATTTTCAATTCAGGGGCGTGGTATTATTTGGAGCCCTTCTAATTTTCTTGGAATGATGAAATTTGGTACAGCGGTAGGGCTTAAAGTTCAGGCAAGAGCAAAATTTTAAAATTTGAGAATTTACGTTCAAAGGGCGTGTTATTCGCTGATTTTCCCAGAATTGTTACTAATTATATGGATCGCTTTGAATTGTTGCAGAATAAAATTTGATAGACTGGTGGATCATTTGGTCAGTGTGTACAAATGAGATATTGGAAAATTTTAAATTATCCATTCAGGGGCGTGGCACCCGCCCATTTTTTCAGAATTGATATCAACTATGTAGAGAATTTCTGATTGTGGTAGAATGATGAAATTTGGTACAGCGATAGGACTTGACATTAGGGCTGCCAGACGTCCCGATTTTGGCGGGACAGTCCCGATTTGATCCCTCACCCGATATCTGTCCCGATTTACAAAATGTGCCGATTTTGTCCCGACTTTCCACTTTTAATTTCCATAAAGGGCAATTATTGTTTTTTTTTTTTGACAAAAACAAAATTCGAGGTTTTAATCAAATCTAACATTACGATAATGTAGAATGTCCAAAAACTGATTTTCGACAAAAGGCGTCCGTCGGTTTGTTTGTCTGTGCGTCCCGATTTATATCGAGCTAGAGCCTAAGCGAATCCTTGGATTTGCTTTAAATTTGGTGTGGAACATTCTATGTTATTCCTTAGGAGTGAGATTCATCGGTCAAGGTCATACAAAAATGTCTGTTTTTGCAAGTTTTCTAAAAAACGACTGTAATGGTTTTGATAAAACTTCAAACATGTAATCCCTAAAATAGTTTTTTATAACACTGCTTAATTTTTTGACAAAAAAATAGAAGAACTGAAATAAATGTTTGTGTTTTGTGTGAAAATTACCGGTTTCTTACTTAATTTAAAATATTCACCAATATCTCGTTATTGGCTTTTTTGATTTTGTCAAAATTTTGATATTTGGTAGGTTCTTAAGTAAGTCGAAAAATATTGGCCAACATTTTAAACAGCCTAACATTTATTTAATTTAAAACAGTTTAGTAAAATTTTCTTAGTTTTAAATATTTTAGAACTTGTAGAACATGTCCAGAAAGTGCCACTAGTGCAAACAATTAGGAAACACCTCATTTTGACATTTAGAAACGTTAAGAGAGGTGTCATATGGATTGAGTGCAATGATAAATAAACAAAATAGATTTTAGTTTAAGTTAAGTGTTATGTTATGAGATAGTACGATGCTAAACTCGTTTTAAATTTATGGATTAAAAATGATTTAAAATCTTAAATCTAAAGTCGTCATTGCATTTAAGATTTGTATAAATAGATTTTGTTGATGTCCCGATTTTTCTCGGTTTTTGGGCCCTGGCATCCCGATATTAAGCCCATTTAATCTGGCAGCCCTACTTGATATGCAAGCAAAAGGAAAATTAAAAATTTGAGTTTTTAAATTCAGTGAGCATGGCAACAACTAATTTTCACAGAATTAATATAAAATATTATTGAGAGCACTTCCAATTGGTTCAGGATTATGAAATTGGGTAAAGCGGTTAGTTTTCAGGTGTAACAAAGAAAAAGTTGAAATCATGAAATGTTTCATAAAAAAAAAAAATAAAAAAATCGGCTCATGAAGAACCAGGGCCTAGTGACTAACAACTCGCAACCATTCCTGTGTGCGCCTTTCGACAGGAATGGAAGGGACCTACAATTGTATGCCGAATCCGAACGGCTAGACGAGAAGCACTTATTCGTGACAAGTGATACTCTTGGAGGATTTGTCAATTCCTCGCAAGAGGCAGTAGCCCTGAAAAAAAACTTTTTAGTTTTTAGGTGGATGAGGCTGGGAAGCGATCCCAGACCTCCAGCGTGACAGTCGAACGCACTAACCATTACGCTACGGGCTACTACAATGTTTCATGTTGTGGCGTTTCATCGATTATTATCATTACAATGGAGCACTTCTAACTTAAGAAAATTGGTAGACGGGAAGAACTTGTAGTACATACAAAAGGCATAAATTAAAAACTTACTTTTCCTTACCAGGCTCGTTTATTTCACCCACTTTTCCTGATAAAAAGAACCTTTGCAAAAAGTAGTGAAATCACACAAAAAACATAAATGTTTAATACCCCTCTCAGAAACATTCCGTGTAAATCCGTTTGGAAATGAGATAAATTTCAAATCCATTCCCTGCATTTTTTTACCGGGCTAATCATTATCAATTCTCCAAACAAACGACTGTCTGCTACTATGTATGCCAAGAAGACCTTTGATCTCAATGTAAACCCATCAAAGCTTAGTTTCCCCATCGCTGATGAGATTATATGTACCTACTTCATTTCTAAACAGAAGTTGCAAGTCAGCTTCTCCCCATTTCTTATCGCAAACCAGAAACCAGTACCATTAACATTAACAATGATGTCTAATTTTGGCCGAAATTTTCCTCACTCACTTTGCTTCCATAAACTCATCAATCGCGCCTACTTCACATCCATCCATGGTCTGTCCTGGCTCTTTAGCCAAAAACTCGTTCAATGATGTGCTCTGCGATGGCGATGGGATGTGATGTGATGCGATAGATGGGTGCTTTGCTTGCACAGCGTTATGACTAAATTGATAGCATCGTAGCCAAAGGGAGACCCTCTTATAAAGTGAAATCACCGTCTTCAAATGTAGACAACCCGACAACGAGAAATGCTCATACAGGGTGTCCTGATTGAAGTCGTTTTCAAAATTATACATTTGAAGGATTGACTGTTACATTTAACAGTTCTATAAAGAAATAAATGGAAATTTAATAATTTTTATCATTTTCTTACGAGACACCCTATCGTACTGTCATTGAGGTTTTTAAATAAAACGAAGAAGCAGATCCTATTTCAGCCCACTGAAACTATACGCACCGCACCGCAGCGCAGCTCGAAAGATGAGCGGGAGCAGCCTCTCGGTTTTGTGCATTCGCATCATGTGTTTGTTTGTAGAAATGTAAGTCGTGGTTCATGCCTCCAGAGGTAAATGGTGCAACTGCATCTTCTGCATGGTGCAGTGCAATGCGAAAGCTTAAACAACAACGATGATGATGATGGCAATAGTGTAGTTGACTTAAGCATGGATGGTAGCAGCATGTCAGATGGACGGTTGGTGCGGTGTCGGTGTCGGTGATGGTTGTTTGACGATGCAGTCAGAGCTCAGACTGTAATGCCCATGGTAATCCATTTACGCGGAAGTACTTTGGACATTTAAGGCCATTATTAATTGATACGGTTTAAATGCTAGATGGGATGCATTATGGTGAGGAGAGTAGCTATATAACTTTAGCGTTTTAGTTGTTTTTTTTTTATTTTGTTTCATTTATGGTGAGAGATTTTTATAATTCATTTCACGTGTATGAGCTGGTTAATTGAATTGCGTTAAAGCCCCAAGGAATTGCTTCAATTTTTGGGTGGTATAGTGTTTCCTTCAGCTTATACCAGATAAGACTTAAGTCGCTATACTAATTATATCCTTTCTAAATGTTTTCAAAATAAAATAAAACAAAAACTACGTTGTTATACAGAGATCACGACTTTGTGTCATTCGAAAATAAACTTGATTAGAAGTTTCCTGATGCTATATTATATAGGCGAATGGAGCGAACGGTGATATCTATCTAGGCACGTGCTCAAATGAAATTACTTTGTAGACAACCAGAATCAACAGTTTGATTGAATAAATTGATATTGGAGAAGTAAATTGATTCGTGAATAACATTTCACCACCGCACTTACATACTTTGTTGGCGATGATTATTCTGGTTGCATTCTTAATAATCTGAAATATTTCCTAATATTGAAATAGACAGCTTAATATACATAGTTTATTTTTCTTGTGAGTTCTTAAAATACCAATTAAAGATTGTTTATTAAAATGAAAAAAAAAAATATACAATCCTTTTATATCTCATCAATTTTAATATTTTAGCCTCAAAAATCCAATGTAATATTTTCCTCAAGAATAAAATTGCTTTTTTATAAAATTTTATGACGCCTGTATGGCTTACAGTAATGATATAGACATAGATATTAATTTACTAGCTATCCGCGAAGACCATTATCTACCCTTGGCGGTAGAGCTAAGAGTTCGTGGTGAAATTGAAAATTTGTAGTCTTCCTCGTGTCTCTTATTATAGCTGCTGACTTTTTTGCACTATTTTAATTATTTAAGTAACAATGCAAATTGTTTTTCCTTGAAGCAATATTTAAAAAGAAGTAGAAATAGGTAAAAATAAAATAGATTTATTCAATTCTATCATTTGTACAAAAATCCGTTGCATGTAAATGTTTAAGTTTTTTTCCTTCACAGATTTTTTCTAAAAATAAATCAGATATTTAATCGACATTGTAACACGTATTGCTCTTATTTTTAAAAAACTGTTTTTTGGTAAGTTCACCTACAAGGAAAAGTATTGGTTTCGTGTAAAAAAAATCAAGTTTTAATCAAATCATTAATGAACAAATATTTATAAAAAGTTTAACCAATATTTCATTCCAATTGGAACAAAAACAAACACAATACAAAATCAGAGAACAAAATATTTTGTTCGCACTTTTTACTTTTTTACACTTTTCTATAACTATTTCAAAAAGGAAATGAAATACCTCAATTTTAAACAAAATGCACGACTGGGTCACACGTATTTGCACTTATGTTCAAGTAACTTATTTAAAATTTCAAAAAGTGTGTATAGTAAAAAAAGTTCTAAATTGTTTTGGAGAATAATAATATTTTCCTTGGGGACTAAAAACATTGGTCCTAACTCCTAAAATAAATCAAAACAATTCTGGGCACAACAAAGATAAATCTAAAGCAACAGAAAAAAATGATTGTTTAATTGGAAGAGTAACTTCTGAAGTTTTACTGACTATTGAAAAATTGACCCTAAGTAGGTATACCAAATTTGAAAAAGATCTACTCATCCGTTTAGGGTATAGACGTATATGGATAGACATACTGTCAGAATTGAGAGAACAACTTTTTTTAATAATCACACGCATAATAGCAGGTTTGATCCAAATATCGAGTTATTTTTTTTTTATAATCCGTTGGTTTTCTTTATATTTGGCGTTTTTGGGTTATTTTTGGTCATAAAAATACCAAAAAAAAAAGGCACGATTGGGTCTTACGAACTTGCTCTAACAAATAGAATGTAGCTAGACATTGACGTATATAGGTACTTTTATGTTACTGGATCGAAAATCTGATGTTAAAAACTATTTTAATTCAAATTATGAAATCTTAAGATTTAATACAAAAATTGAATATTAATTTTCTATAATTGCTTTAATTCATTAGCTTTAGTTATTTGAGCTAAAAAAAAGATGCAAACTGATTTCCCGAATTAATGAATTGTGTTTTTTTTTATTAATTTTTTTATACATAACATTTTGAAAACGTTTTCAGAAAAAAAAAACTGGAACGCAAATTTAAAGTAATCATTTAGACTCAATAGACCTAAAAATTACGTATCACAAGTACGCACTACATTTGTGGAAATTCAAAAAAGGAAATATGCAGTAAATTGTAGCTTTTCTGTAGTAAATGAGTTGTGAAACAAAATTTGTAGCTCTACTATTTAAAAAAAAAAAATTATGTAGTGCTAAGTTGATATCAACCTAGCACTACACTTTCTGGAATTCCAAAAACTAAATAAGCAACACCGTTGCCGTTCTAGCGTCTTTGTCACTAGATCTAGCGACATTTCAATTTGTCCCGCGACAAACAATATTTTGATGTCGCTAGATTACTGGAAAGTTTTCTAGAAAGAATTCCAGAAAGTGTAGTACTAAATTGATATCAAGTTAGCTCTACATACCATTTTTTGTTTGTTTTAATATTAAAAATAGTACTAAAAAATATTTTTTTGAATTTTATTCTTTCCACAACTAATGCACTGTTAAAAAGCTTCAACGAACTGCTTACCAGTGTTGCCGCAAGCTGAAATGAAAAGTCACTAGACCAACCTCCAAAGTTGCTAGATTGGCTATAATTCGGGGGACAAAAAGTCGCTAGAAATCGCTAGCCAAAAACTAGTAAATAAGTGTTTAAAATAATTTCTCTTTGAATAAATTATTATTTTTGTTTAAAAATTTAAAGTAAATTAACAAAAAACTAAGGTCTGTAATAAATTTAAACAGTTAATTGCTTAAATCAGACTACTGCGCTCAATCGAACTCGCACATTTTGCATATGTTTTTTTTTTATGTCTGTGTGCCTATGTATGGTGAATTACAGTATCCAATTGTTGGAAATAGAAAATGTAAAATTAATTTAAATGCCAGTAATGTAAAATTATCAGGGCCACTACATAAAAAAATAGCAATTGCTTGTCACAACTCACAAATGCTTACATTCAAAAGTAGCTAGAAATAATCTAGCGTTGATATCAACTTAGCACTACATACCATTTTTTTTTTTAAATAGTAGAGCTACAAATTTTTTTTCACAACTCATTTACTACAAAAAAGCTACAATTAACTGCATATTTCCTTTTTTTGAATTTCCACAAATGTAGTGCGTACTTGTGATACATAATTTTTAGGTCTATTGAGTCTAAATGATTACTTTAAATTTGCTTTCCAATTTTTTTTTTTCTGAAAACGCTTTCAAAATGTTATGTATAAAAAAATTAATAAAAAAGAATAATAATTGTACTTTTTTGATGTTTGTTATGTTGTGGTACGAGTATACATATATACAACATATCCTATAAAATATTTGATTTTTCTTAAAAACATTTTCATTTGTTGTTCTTTTTCGACCAGAAAAATAAATGTTTCATAAATTGAACATTATTATGCGTTTTATTTGTGTTTAAACTATTGAAAAGGTTAAAAAAAAAATTCGAATGAATTTTTTTTCGAGAGTTTTTTCTAGATATAGTCTTTCGTGATTTTTGTACGTTCTCGATTTTTGTACATTCGAGATTTTTGCGTTTGAGATTATTTTTTGGATTTTTTCGAGATTTTTGTCATTCTAGAAATAAGGGTAGGTAACCTAACTTGAAACTGGAGAACTCAGCCATTAAAAAAGGAAATTCAAGTAAGCACTACCTAGCCTTATTTAAAAAAAAGTACGACAAACATTTTATAGATTTTATATCTCTCCACAACTGATTTACTTCTAAAACGCTTCAAATAATGGCATGCTAACATTTTTGAATTTCCTTTTTAAATGGCTGAGTTCACGCGTGTCAAGTTAGCACTACTTACCCTTATCTAAAAAAAAATTATGGACAAAAATTTTTTGGAATTTTTTTTCTCCACAGCTAATTTACTACTATAACGCTTCAAATAACGGCATATTTACATTTTCGAATTTCTTTTTTTATTGGCTGAGTTCACTAGTGTCAAGTTAGCACTACCTACCCTTATTTAAAAAAAAAAGGACGGCAGACATTTTATTGGAATTTTTTTCTCTCCACAACTAATTTACTACTGAATAGCTTCAACGAACTGTCTACTTAGTTTTTAGAATTCCAGAAAGTGTAGTGCCAAATTGATATCAAGTTAGCATAACATACCATTTTTTTTTAAATATTAAAAATAGTACTCAAAAGTATTTTTTAAAATTTTTTTCTTACCACAACTTATTAACTATTAAAAAGCTACAATTAACTGCATTTTTACTTTTTTGAATTTCCACAAATGAAGTGCTAACTTGACATACATCTTTAAATTTCATAAACTCGTTTTTAAAAAAATTGATTTAAAAAAAAAATGATTTTTAAAATCAATCGAAATTTGGTGGTCATTTGTTTTATTGTATTATGATATGAAGAGTACCTTTTTCGAATACTCCGTAATCAAATAATTATATTTTACTAGTATCGGCCAGTGGCCGAAAATTCGGCAAAAAAAAAGTAATTAACACACTTTTTGGAGAAGTAAGAGAAATTAAAAATAACAAATAAGTTGGATTTTTTTTTATTGCTACGGCTTAACACAGTAGATATACTTTTTGCAAATAGTACAAAGGTGAGAAAAACATTTAAAAATACATGGTATACATGTGTATTCTACAGAAAACTACTTCTAAAAAAACATACGAAAATTGTTTTGATGGATAAATTTAACCACCGTACATAATTTTTAATTGTTTGTTGTCTTCAGCAAAGATATTAATTTCTTACTTTTGTACTTTTTGCAAAAAAAAGCCTTTACTATAAAGAATTCATACATTTTTAACTTGAACAATACCTGATTTTTGCGTTGTTTAACTATGCCAATATACCTCAAGATATAAGCCTTTTATGCGAACCTTAAAGTTTTTTTTAGACTTTGTTTTGCTGATTTTTTGCGTTTTATAAATCTCCAAGAAGGTCCTTCTAAAAAGCTAATATCTTGAGTTATATTGGTGAGATAGCCAAATATTTAGATGATTGGACTTAATAAAAATGACAGAGCATCATAACATATATTTTTAAAATTTATTGAAGTGGTAATACCCCTGGGAAACAAATTGAAAAATCGCTATTTTTAAAACCCCCACCCTCACCAGAGGCTTAAAAAAAATCTGCCAAGCTTTGGTTTTCGATAACACGATATAACCAAACAAACCCTCATACTCATTTTTTGGTTATCCATCCACTCTTAAAATTTGATGTCTGCTCTTAGACTATAACATTAATATACTATGGTAGGCAAAAACAAATAGATACACCGAATCTTGAATTTTGGAACAATTAGGAGGAATCCAGACACCTTAAAACTATTAAACTAATCGCAAATTTACGTTGAAGTGTCAAAACTAATTTAATTTGTATTATATGCTCTTTGGGCAACTATTTCATCAACTATTTCATCAACCACAATCAGAAATACCCGTACAGTGTGGACTTGGCTACGTCAAATTTGGCCCCAAGCATAAAATGAAAAACAGCCCCAAAAATGTATAAGGGAAACAGCAAAAACAAATAAAAGTTTAAAATTTGTGAATTGGGGCCATTTTTCATGGTTTGGGACATTTTTTCATTCTTAATTTTGGGGGTGAAATTTCATTATGAAAAATGGCGCCAAACTTTTATTATTTAACCAAAACACAAAAACGTTGATCACAGACCAACGGACCACTTAGGCGCCTGCCAGGCGACTGGCATACCCTAACGGAGCGATGGAGTCGCGTGAGCGGGACAGAGGACCCAAAAAGGGAGTTAAAATCATTGAACCCGCGAAGTTGGCCAAGCAAAGGTACTTTTAAGGCTATCCCAAACTGACGCAAAACACTTTTTGTACGATTGTTATTTTTCTGTTGTTGTTGCTTCTTATAGGTATGTACTTATTTTGGGACAATTTTTCATTTTTTGTTTGGATTGATAACCAAAATATAAGTATGAAGGTTTGTAGGTGCATATAACGCAGTATCAAAAACAACCGTCTGGGAGGTTTCTTTTTCAGCCTTTGGTGGGGGTGGGGGTTTGAAAATATTGATTTTACAGTTTATTTTGTAAGATGTATTACCACTTCAATAAATTTAAAAAATGCTCTGTAATTTTCATAATCTTGGCAATCCGACCAATAGAACTCAAGATATTACGATTTTAAGCGAACCTTAATCGATTTTTTTGGAGACTTTGTTTTGTTGATTTTTTGTGTTTTCTTATTCTCGAAGAAAAAGACGATAAATTTTTTTTTTCTATAGTTAGCGCGTGCAAAAGGGGTTGTGACTACCCTTAAGATGATATACACAGCACGAGCGATTAGGTTGATTGGAAGGGATTTAAAAGGAGATACCGATGCACATTGGTTTTGAACGTCTGTAGATCACAATGGGAGGGGAAAATTGAGCTGGGTAGAGCATTCCACATTCGAGTAGTGCGACTAAAGAAAGAATCTCTGTTCTTAACAGTACGTCCGAAATTGGGCTCAAGGGTTAACTGTTGGGCATTCCTAGAAGCGCGAGCATTACGGTTGAATTGTTTACGGGGAGGAATGCAACTGGCTATTTCACTAGAGCATTGTTTATGGAAATAACGGTAAAATAACGAAAGGTCTTCTTAAAAAGCTTATATTTTGAATTCTATTGGTCGGATTGCCAAGATTATGACGCTTTGACTTATAGAAAATGACAGATAATACATTTTTTTAATTTATTGAAGTGGTAATACCTCTGACAAAATAAATTGGGAAATCGCTATTTTCAAACCCCAGCCCCGCCAAAGGCTGAAAAAGAAACCTGCCAGACGGTTGTTTTTCATACCGCGTTATATGCACCTACAAACCCTCATATTTATATTTTGGTTATCTTTTGGTCTACTTTTTTTAAATACTGACATACATACACACAAACAAATTATTTTTTGATATAAAAGCTTAGTCTAATATAGTTCAACATTTATATATTTCTTATCGAAGTTGTTTTTGAGCAAAGATATTTAAAACTGTAACTTTCTCTGTTGACGGGCAAATTATGAATTATAATTTTTCACCAAAAAATCCAAATAAATAATGGTCACCATCTCCAAAAATTTAAGAGTTCTAATCCGAACCCTTAAAATGATAAATATCTTTTATCTGGTAAAATTCAAATGTCCATTCAATGCTTTAACAGCTACATACACACATTGGTTTCTGCACATCTGTGGGTCAAAACCTTTCCAACGTTATATAATTTATGTAGTTCCGTTGAGTATTTACAGAGAAAAGTGTACCGTTAGGTTTTGCTATACGCGTATTAATATATAGATTAAACTCGCAGTATTTTGTAGGCAAAAAAAAATATTCGTCTATTATAGTTTAGTGCGTTTAACTGTCACGTTGGAGGTCTGGGTTCACTTCTCAGCCTCGTCCACCTAAAAACCAAAAAGTTTTTTCAGGGCTACTGCCTCTTGCGAGGAATTGACCAATCCTCCAAGATTATCACTTGTCATGAATAAGTGCTTCTCGTCTAGCCTCTCGGATTCGGCATAAAATTGTAGGTCCCTTCCATTCCCGTCGAAACTCGCACACAAGAATGGTTGCGAGTTGTTAGTCACTAGGCCCTGGTTCTTCACGAGCTGTTTGCGCAGCCATTTTATTTTAATATTGGTCTTATATTTTAAGTTAAACACTTAAATAATTAAAAATGTTAAACGTGATGATTTTATGCTGATTCCTTCGGCAAAACTATATATTGAAACGAACATTTTGTATTGATTGAATAATAAATGATGATATACGAGAGGAAATCCATTTCATTCACTATACCCTTAAGTTAATTAATTCTTGATTGCTCAGTATAACGCACTTTCTCTAATGAATTCAAAATGATAAGAACTATTTTTGAATTTTGTACTCTGCTCATCTCTTACAGTTTTTTGTTGCTATATAAATACATACAGGACATTATAAAATGAATTTTTGTGAACATTGAAGGGACCCAGAAACGACTATATAAACAACGCAGAAAATAGAGGTACTTCTAGCTTTTATACCAACTTAAAAAATGTTTGTTTCCTTGCCTTTAAGCCAGGTAGACACAGTTTTGTTATCTAATCAATCAGAAAAATGATTAAAAAAACAAACTAATCATAAACTTACCTAAAAAATCGCAGTGATGTATCCGCCGCTTTTCCAGCTCCGGATTATTCCTCCGATTATAACGAACTGTCCTTATCGACGGTGATATGATGCTCGCCAGATGTGCAGGAGTATTCTGTTGGATGTTCGATGAATTGCTCGAAGAGAGAGTAGTAAGCGTTCGACTGTTAGGCGGGCCAATAGGTGGGCTGAGGTGATGGGAATGGGCGGAATTTGAGCCGTTAGAAGTGTGCACAGCAATAATAGTAGGACCACTTACTCCAGCAAGTGGATGTCCTTGCTGTTGTTGTTGCTGTTGCTGCTGCTGTTGATGTTGATATGGCGGCGGTGGTGTGGCACGTCTGTTTGACACCAACGAACTACCCGGACTTCCTGGATCCGAACTGGGTGGTGTCAACGGTGGCACATACATGAGTCTTGACATTGGCGGTGGCGGGCAGAGATTAGCGGCTGGCACAACAGCTGCATTTTGCACTGGATACTTGTTGTGGTAGGAAGGCTGCAATATGGGAGACAGAGAGAGACAAATGCATTAAAATAACATTAATTAAAATGTCTCGAGAATTTGCTATGCAAAAATAAAAACAGAGGCAATCGACATGTTTGTAGCGCACTCACCTGTGTGTGACTCTGCCAATTATAAGCGTAGCCACCTCCATTGTTTGAGATGTTGTTGTTATTGGCATTGCTGCTATTGCTGATGTTGTTGTTATTGGTGCTGGTATTATTGTTATTGTTATTATTTGTATTGCTGTTGTTGTTGTTGCTGCATGCATTACTAGATTGCGGTGGCATTTGATGATGTTGGCCTACATTAGCATTCACATTGCCACCGCCTAAGTAGCTATTTAAATGCGGCGGCGGCGGTGGTGGGGGATAGCTGGATGCAGTTAATAGATATGAGCCATTATCGCTATTGCCATTGCTCGAACTACTACTATTATTACTACTTCCACTGTTGTTGTTGTTGTTGTTATTATTATTATTATTATTATGGACTAAACTATCATTGTTATTATTGCTATTACTACTAGAACTACTGCTTCGATTGTGGCTAGGACTATTGCTATTGCTATTTGGATGTTGCTGCTGATGCTGTTGTTGTTGTTGTTGTTGTTGCTGCTGTTGTTGCTGGTGGTGCTGATGTTGATGATGGTGTGGATGCTGCAGTTGCTGCTGGTGCAATTGTGGGTGGTGCATGGGGCCATGGATTATAGAAAGTTGGGTTAGGGTATCACATTCTGTTCCACTACCAGTATTTGTTAAACTACTCCCACTTCCTGTTCCTAAGCTTGGATGATGCTGATGCAGGTGGTGATGCTGATGCAAGTGATGTTGCGCATGGTGGTTTGGGTGTTTTTCGGTTTTTATCTCAAGCGGACTGAGCAATGGTGTTGAGAGGGTTTCGAGTAGGGGATCTTCGACATTTTCCATTTTAACTTGCGCCATTGCATTGGCGCCCAACATCACCGCATTTTCTGGATCGATGTTTTGTATTGAGCTGGCGATGTCTTCCCAGAGGGGCGGTCGCAGGAACGGATCATCCATTTCTGAAGATGGTGTGCAGAGAGCCTCTTTATTTTTGGTTTCTGAAGAGTAAAATAAAAAATAAATCAAGGTTAACAGTAGGTACATATGATGCGGTTAAAATTTTATAAAGCTTACTAAGAAAAATGTTAAAGAAATTAATAACAATTGATCAAAGAAATGAGATGACTGGATAATAGCACTAATATAAATTTTATTTTATTCATTTGTATCTTTCTGGAAAAATAACCTTTTGCTTAAAAAAAGAAAATATTAAGATCGTATATGTATTGATCGCAGATGAGTAAATCTCAATTACAGAGGCATCTCCAAGCAAATTGGGGCTCTCATTGGCTCTTAAAGATATAAGGGCCTATTACACAAAGTTTATTTTGTAAGACTTTAAGATGCTTTTTTAAAAATACTTTGAATCGAACCGAATTGAAGGTAGTTATATCTCACTTTTACCCAATATGTTGCTTAGCTAACAATATTCCCACTTTTTACCTTAATTTCATGTAAGTTATGAGCAAACACAACACCAAGAGTGTCCACTTATAGGCTTTAACTTTAACATTAAAAGAAAAAATGAAGTGGTTAAGCCTTGTCGCTTGAAGGAAAGAGGACCTTGCATAAAATCTGGTAGTTCTGATTTGTTGCTAAGTTGATTATTTTTTGTATACAAAGCAGTTTTGATTTGATTTTTGAAATGATTAAACGCAGTGCAAGCGTAAGGGGAAATTGGAAGGATTTTAAAGGAGATACCGATAAACATTGGTTTTGAACCTATGAATATGAAAATTGCAGGGACAAATAGTGCCAGGTACATTTAGCCGCACATTCAGATAGTGCGGATAAAAAAAGAACCTCTATAATTGAAAGTACGTCCGAAATTGATTACGAGGGAAAACTGATGTGCATTCCTAGAAGTACGAGTATTACGGTTGAATTTTTTTAAAAGAGGAATTTAACTCGCTATATTGCAGTAGGACACTGTCTATAAAAAATACCGGTAAAATTATTACAGATATGAAAGCTGTGTTCAAGACATACAAATGTTTCCGTTATATTTCTATCCAAAAGACTAGAAGGTTTTTGAGGCAATGCCCAAATATACATGATAATTTTACTCGAGTTTTGGAGAAATAAAGGTTTTATAATTTACACCCAGATCAGAAGGGATTAAAAATTTCTAGCATAGCCGAAGAAAACATAGACACTTAGCAGCATTTTTAGAGACGTCGAATATGTGATCGTCCCACAAAAGCTGGTCTGTAATACACATACCAAGAACTGAAAGCTTTTCGGTTTCTTCGATGCAAGTTTCATTCATAGATAGCGGCACGGATTCTGCTTTAATGACAGAATACAGCATTGCGTTTTTGAAGCATTAAATTCCACTTGATTCTCCATTGGAAAATGCTGTCGAGATCAGAATTTAATGAGCTTGTCAAACGCTGCCGTTGAAGTTCCACATCCGAAGGACACGGATGGTGAATCTAGAAACGAATATAAAAGCTAAGGGGACTGTCGTCAGCGAAACAGTTAAATGGATAAGAAGTTTCAGACAGCGTATATCATTAATGAATATGATGAAGTGGTTCGGAGACAAAATGGAGCCAGCATTTACTTTGTGAATTTCAGAATTAAAACCATGCAACAAGACTTGTATTGAACGGTCCAAAAGAGATTCATTGATACCAAATGCATGCATTTTCGATAAAAGAGCTTGATTCCAAAATCTATCAAATGTTTTTGAAATATCAATCGCAATAATGTAACTTTCTCCAAAACGATAAGGATTTGTGCCACTGTTCGGTGAGATATACTATCAGATCACAAGTGGACCTATTGCTACGAAAGCCGTACTGCCGGTCATTAAAAAGCTTTCGTTCTCCGAGATATTTCTTGAGCTTGAAATTAATAAGCGTTTACATGACCTTGGAAAGAAAGGGACGTATGTTCGATCGGTCGATAGTTTAAGGAAAGGAGAGGTTGTTTTTGAAACAGGTTGGATTAATGCAGTTTTCTATTCAATCGGAAAGAAACCAGTAGATTAGGACAGAAATGGAAAATCTTACGCAGTGGTTTTGCCAATGTTGACTTTGAGGAAAACCTCTTCAGAACAATAGGAGGGATACTATCCGTGACAACGGATTTGTGTATATTGAGATCTTTCAGAACTCTAGTAACTGCACGAGTGCGAACAAATATTTGTCCCATAAAATCGTTTACGATCTCTCAAGTACACGAGGTGTCATAACCCTCACTGGCATCGTCGAATTAACATCTTGCGAGCTAGCAGTAGGTGTGTCATTTAAGACGAGCATTGGAACCGTAGACGAAGTAGTGTTTTGAATGTTGTTTCTGGCAAATGATCAACAATTTGTACTACTATTGGGACATTGCAGTAGTCTTTGGTCATGCTCTTCGAATGTGACCATTACAGGTATTTCTGGCTTGTTGAAGCTTCTTCTGGTTTTCCTCAGTAGTGTTGGCTTTGTAACTGCGGAAACGTACTTGACTGACCCTAATAACATCCTTACAGTTCGAATCAAACTATGAGTTTTCTTTGGGTTTTATGTTGGCCTACTGAAGAAGTCAAAACTTTTCAATTTACGTGATTTGTTTGGATTTATTGCCTCAATTTTGAGCTCAAAACCGTCTCTGTAGGAGCAAAAATTTTCCAACTACAACTCTTCAAAATTTGGCAATCATTAATTTATTACAACAAATATAGTATAATAAACATCACTGCCTATTTACGTACTATTCCGTTTATTTCGAAATGATAAAAATTGTAAATATTTAGGTAATATAATTTATTTATGAAAAAAAAGATATAAATATACTTTTTTTTGTGGATTTTAATTAACATCTCCTTAACAGGACTCACATTTTGTCGGATTAAATTAAGTGAATTGTGAAAATGACCGATACATATTTTTAACTTTCAGAATTCTTAACTCTTATAATTAATTATTTTTGTTATAGACTTAAAACAAAAATACATGAATTTTCCCAAATATAACTTCTAATCCGACATATTGGACACTGCGCTGATGTGATTTAGTCTTTAGAACTTAAAATGCACATATTTTTTTATTTTTATTTAAAAATTGAAAGAGATTGACGGAATTTATAGATCAAAATTAAGGGCCAACCTAATGTTCTTTTATGTGTTCTTACAGTTAATTAACGAAATTTAATCATTACCTTGCTTAGAGCTAGTAAATCATGTTGATTTACAAAAAAAAAGTCCAAAAGGAAAAAAAAAAACTTTATTCCAGTTTGGTATGTAAATTAAAACTAAAAAATAAATGTTCCTAATTGCTCAATTAATTTGTCTATCAATACCTGTCCAAACAGTGTAACACCCACTAAGTTCTATTTTTTTTTTAAAGAATATATAAGGCAGCAATCGATCAGTTGTTTTCTAAATCCAATCCGAAAAAACGCCTTCTAGTTATCAAGTGATAAATCAAGCTATGCTTAGAAATCAATTAATCAGTAGACTACCCCGCAACAGTCATTCCTATAAAGGTACACTCTACACTCAAAATATTGTTTCAAGCGATTATGCGCTGCGAGAGTCTGCCCATGAAATTAATTTCTTTTTTTACCATTAAAAGGAGCCCCGGCGAAGTTTTACTGGCACAAGCTAATATTTACTCTTCACGCTTATTTCCATTCGAAATTCGTATCTAAATATATCTAGAAAATTTCAACTTGGTTAAAATTTTGTGTTCAATCTTTTTTCACAAGTATCAAATTTAACACCTGCATGTAAATAAATAAAAATAAATATTCTGAATATACCTATGTACTTTGAAGCATAAGTACACACAAGTACAATTCATATGGTTTGAAATTTCACAGTTAGATTATTTTTTCAATTCAAGGTAAAAAAAATTGTTGTGCCTAATCACTAGATTAAGACATTCTAATTGATTAAGTCAACTCTCTGACGATCGACCGACGATATATAGATAGTCTGACTTACCAAATAGGTACTCCTTCCCGGTGGAGTAGCCACCATCGTAGCATTGGCTACTCGCGTATGCGCAACCATAGCCGGAACTTGAGTTAGTCGGTGAACTGGACGGATTATCTATACTATGATTTGGTTGTTGTTGTGGCTGCTGGTGGTGTTGCTGCTGCTGTTGCTGTTGACTTGACTGATGTTGGTGGTGATGTTGGTCGTGGTGGTGTTGGTGCTGGTGGTGGTGCAGATGATGATTGCTCTGATCGTGGTGATGATGGTGGTGAGGTAAGACTTCTAGTTCAACGTCAGGCTCGATTTTATGCAGACGTCCCATTAGCTCATGCCGATAATCCAATTCTGGGGACTGTAATGAGAAAAAAGCAATTTGTTATTAAACATTATTCAGTCACTTTTTAACATAAAAGGTTCAATATCAAAGTCATAATGTTTTTGGTAAACTTGATTACGTAACCTGCGTCACGTTAACTTGATATTAAACTATGAATGTGAAAAAAATAAAAAAAAAATATTCTAGTACATTTTCATAAAACTTCATTTTGTTTACGATTTAAACATAAGACCTCAGCCAATAGATATTAGATTAAAATTCAATTACCAATGACACACAGTAGCTCAATATTCTTAAAATTCAATCAACCACTTGCGTAGGCGTCAAAAGTCAGAACGCCATACTGACCACAAGCATTCATGCTTAATTTATGTACACATTTAATCAGCCTTCTTTGTCTCGTTTTCTATGATTGCTCCCATTCTATTGCTTCAATATTACTTTTGATGGCTGCTCTGGTGGTCCATATTACGTCGCGACGGGACTGTAATGTGGAACATTTATTGTTTACAGAGTTTTTTGTAAGTTAAAATTGCTAAACGCCACAGGGTAGACATATATTCAGGTAAATTATTTCATTTTTATTCTTTATTCAGATTTCCTCTTTCCGAGTTAATTTTTCAAATATTGTTAACAAAAATATAAAAAAAAATACCCATATGCTTGCTTACGTTTGGGTACAAAAATTTCGTGTTAAATCCAAGAAAAGTAAAAAAAAAACTATAATACCACATAAGCTCTCTGGATGGAGCTCCAAAAACGATGACAACAACAAGGCGAAGGAATTCGAATTAAATATCCCATTTTGGTTGTCCCGATCGAATTTATGAGTATTTGTCAGAATCAATTAGAACAGCATACACGAGATATACAAGAACAAACACCCAAGCAAGCTAAGGCGACAAGCTTAAGAGATACCTCGTGCCCGAGGAGTCACTTCGTGCGATAGTGGTGACAATAACTTCCAAAGCGCACACACGCCACCGACCGACACTGACACACCGCAACCACCCGCCGGCCGCCTGCCACCGCCGCACCATGCCAGCCATGCGTTGGCCCAACACCTGGTTAATACCTGAAGATAAACTCGTAAAATTTATTCCAACACGATGCTCTTATACACAACATTCAAACATACATTCGTATATAGCGCTACATTTTATAGTATTTTAAGCCGAGATCTCTTCCACAGATGTATCGCTCCAAAGAAGGACCTTGTGCTTTCTGTTCGGAAATTAATTCGATCACTATGGGACTTGTTAATTAGACCGGAGGACGACTTTGAGTTCTTAAAGTGTGTTTGCTGTTCGGCGTGTTATTTTGTTATTTTTTTGTTTTATTTGTTTGTTTTGTATATTTGTTAAAGGAATTTTGTATTCGAATGTGGTTGTTATGAATGGACAACGTGCAGATAAGATGAACTCTATTGTTGAACATGAATTTACATTTTATCGATGTTCATATTGCCTATGTAGCGGAGGTATATATGAAAATGTAGTGATGTGTGGTTGTTAAGGGGCGCCAAGTAACTACCTACCTTTTATTGATTCCATTATCATTTAGATTCTAGCTTGTACTCTTAATGGAAACTATAACTTGCACAAGGTCGCAAGTGTTTGTTTTTATTTTTTTGTTGCTGAAAAAATATCATAGTTTTATTGAAAAAAAGTTTTAAGGTGTTTTGAATATTTTTGTTTTTCTTTTTTTAAATCGAGTTTAGTGCTCAGCTCTTTTGTTTTGTTTTGTTTTGATTTTATTTTTATTTTTTCGGGGTGTTAAGTTTATGGTGTCATTTGATTAAAGACTGTCAATTTATTGATAAAATGTATTAAGATTATCATTTTTTACCACTTCAGTTTTATATTTAAACACCTCTCAGTGATAGAATTTCAAAAAACAAAAAATCTTGAAAAGGTTTCGGCGGTAAATAGTTTTCCTTCCATTTCCTAAGGCACTTAAGATATGAAAGATTTATGTTGTTGTTGGTAAATATTTGTAAAGAATAAAAGAGATTAACGCACTACTACGAGATAAAAGCTTGTTAAATTTGTTTTAATTTAGAACCCATTTCATTTCTAAGATAAAGATTCTTATTAAAATAAATTAAATTCTATAATATTTTTTTCAAAAGCTGTGCTTTTTTTTGGAATACTGTTATCGGAACAAATTTTAAAGTATATTCTTTGTGTCATTCGTGTAAATCAATGAAGAAAATCTTAAGCATTTAGTTTTTTTTTTTTTTGATTTGTGACACATATTAGTATAATCGGTAATGTGCATCAATGTTTTTGATAGTAATTTTGTATTTAATCGTCTTTTTGATTTTGATAGATCATAGCTGTAATTGATATGCTTCATTGTAATTTTTTTATTTTCTCCCGTTTCGGCCTGTTATGATGGTAGATGGTGCATCAGTTAATTGTCATTATAAATAATCTAGTATGTACTGTTTGTCGATAATAACCCACATCTACTAAGCGAGGTAATGTCACTGAGATTATTGAAATTGATTATTGGTGAAAAATTGTGTATTGAAATTTACCGTTATGTGGAGTATTGCAGTCGCGCAGTTATCGAAACAAACACAAAGAGAACAATATGTAAATCTATATCGGAAAATACATTTTTGAATTAATTTTTTTCAAGAGTTTTAAATATGGTTAATTTGAGCCTTAGCTCAAAATGTCACTATCTAGTTAGATGTTGAAATTGTCACTTAAAATGAAAAGATCGTTTTTATTTTGAGGTTATGTTACAATGCTAGGTGATGTTTTAAAAAAAAATCAACGACTTTCACCGATTCTTAAGAGTTCTAATCTTCTTGGGATTTTACTATTTTAAAATATTTATTTCTTTGGTAAAATCTAAGCATATATATGACACATAATCATATGGCGTTCAAATTTCACAGAATTCTATGATCTTTAGTATCACTGGCCGAAATTCGGAGTCACAGGACTCTAAAGTCGAACAATTTGTTTGAAATTTATTATATTTATTGAAAATTAAATCACAAAACATTTTTTTAGTTTTTATTTTTTTTTTTTTAATATGCACAGTGATCGGCAGTGCAAAAATAAAAATGCGTTTCTCAGGTATAATCTGCATCATCTCTGAACCTATGGCTTTCCAACCATATACAATTTATCGAAATTGGTTGGATACTTTTTTAGCAAATGGTACCACACAAATTTTTTAAAGGCTATTTATATATATATAGATTAAACAATAAATAACATATTGCTAAAATGCTTTCAAGTCGAATTTTAAAAAAGGGTAGGAATCCTAAAAGGGAAATAAGGAAAAGGCCAAGATCCTATTCGTTTGAATTACCAATCAGAACTGATTTTTATTTAAATTATTACTTCTATTTATACTAATAAAAATATGTGATGAAAATAGTCAATGAAACAATGATAAATCAAATAACGATAATGAATATTGAAAACCGATTTAATGGATAATAATAATAACAATAATAATAATAATGGGATGGTCGCTTCAAAAGGTACCTACATTTTAAAATGTTTCAGAACATTTAGTTTTTTTGTTTTAAATGAATATTGGGAAAACATTTTGTTTGGTTTCGTTTTAGTATCTTATCGGAAGCTTAAATACAAAATTTTGACCATCAAAAATATGACCTCTGTAGGAGCAATATTTTGCTGCCTTTTGTTGTGAGCAGATTTGAAAGTTTGCAAGTTCTCTTTCTGATTAAGTGGTCCTGAGATGGGTTTCCTCCATACAGTACTACCAAAAAGCTGTTTGCGGCGTTCAAAATAGCACTCAGATCAGCGTGATCGTTTAAAAATGTGGAAATTATGAATGAGGTCAGAATTTTTCTCCCAGAGAAATTTTTTTTATATAAAATATATTGTCCTTCCTTTGAACTGAAAGTCGATTATATTTCTTTGGAATTTGACTGGGTCTCGAAAATAAACGTCTGTTGCATTTTTGAGGTAGGTTAGTGTTTCAAGTACAGTCCATTTCGTTTCTCATATAGTCCAATCAAATTAGCAAAATTATCTACAAAATTTCAGGCGGGGAATTTTTTTTATTTTATTTTAAAAAGTACCTCTTGGGGATTCTAAAACCTCAAAATTCTAACAAAAAGACCGCTATTAGTCGTTATTTCGTCGCTATTTTGGTCTTCAACAAATGTTTGATAGCTCCTTCCTATAAAAAGAGGTTTTTTTTAAGTTTATCTTATCCAATGTCCTTCCGAACGAAAAATCACTTCAGATACTTTTTATAGAACATTAAATTTCCTACGTTTCTGTACATTTAGATTTTATGTAAGTCAAAAAACTTTCAAGATAGAGCACGAAAAAGTTTCTAATAGTATATAATAGTGTCGATTAATTTTATTAAATTTTTCCCCATTATAGATTAAGAAATATAAAATTACCAACATATTTGTGGAGAGAGTTATACCTATAATTTTTACAATTTGTTTCTTGAAAATTTAAAATTTTTCATCAAATTTTGAATTTAAAATAGTAAATATAAAGTTGACGGGACTTTTAAACACCCTTTTAGTACGAAATTTTTTGTCCCTCCCCAATAATTTTTATTTAAAAATTTGGCCACATTTGAAAGCTTAATTTTGAGATCTTAATTTTAAAAATATGAATAGCAGAAATGAAGTTAGGATTTTTTAAAAGGAAAAAAAAGCCGATTAGAACAAATTTTATTTTTAAAAATAATATAAAAATATCGGCTTTTTGTGTCTTTTAAAAAATCCTAACTTCATTTCTACTGATCAGATGTTTAAAATTAAGGAATCGATTGTCGAAAATTTGGATTTAAGCTTTCTATAAGGTACTTTTTATGATGATAAACAAAATATGTCTTCTCCAATTTCTTATTAAATTCCCTTAGGAGTCGTAACTAAATAAACTGGATTTTTGAAAGAAAAATATTGAACCTGTATGGGTTTTGCCGCTTATTCTTTTTTTTCTTTTTTGGAAATTTTTGACTCATTATTAGGGCTGGCCACGAGACGAGACTAAGCGAGACTTTTGAAAGTCTCGTCTCGATCTCGTTGAAATCGAAAATTTTCAGTCTCGTGTCAGACTCGTATAATTAAGTCTCGTCTCCGAAAAATACGATTTCCGGACAGCCTGTTGATTATTGGTACGAAATATTTTCGATTATAGTTTGAATACGTGCAGAAGTAAACAAATATGTAACTGAAATTGGATTTTTAAATTTATTAGACTCTCTGTAAATTTCGGTCCAAATATACAGTCTCGTCTCGGTCTCGTCTCGGTTGCTTAAAAGCATGTCTCATCTCGGTCTGATCATGCGAGACCGAGACTTTTCTCGTCTCGTGGCCAGCCCTACTCATTATGCTTAATGTAAACTTTACTAAAAACTTAATATTTTCTTATTATTTCCTGTGTAACTCTTGAGTGTCGGGGCAGCAGGGGGCGGTCGTGACCCCATGACAGTCATCAAGGCACTTGTCAGTCTGTACACGTCTACTGTACCTACATCAAGCTCAAGCCTATGCGATTTGGCTGATTTGCTTCCGATATGGTAAAAAGAGTTTTTATGCTTACACAACTATTTCTAGACATAGCATCACTTTCTTGGTTAGCATTTTTTTATATCGACATTATTTTACACTGATATTCACAAAAATTCGTAAGTTGTTCCTGTTAGCTAATTTTTTGTGCGTATTCCGAAATAATTGAAATAAATTAAGTGCCCTAACCGGAACCCATTATAGTTTTTCTGTTTTCAATGTACCTTAACCTGACATAAAAGTACTTCTTTCATTAAATTAATCAAACCTGTTACACAAATTTACCCTAAAACCTCTTAAAATGTGGAACCTTTCACCGTTTTTTCAAAGCAGCTTCTTCTTCATCATTAGTACTCTTTTTCGTTTGCCCTCTGATGCCAGATCATCTGACCTCAATACAAATCGTGTACTTCATAGTCAGTTTTTTTTTTTTTTTTCCTTTTCTTTTTTGATGAAGAAAGCAGACAAACCGTCAATAAAGAATTCCAGGTATTAGATTGATTTTATTTTTCTCTATGACCTGACCAGAGAGCTATTCTTTGCAACCACAAACAAAAATCACTGACTGCAAAAAAGTAGGTATATATTGCAGCTTATCCGGAACCGATTGATAGTGTGTTGCAATATCGAAGCACGCTCAACACTCATCGACCACTAAATCGGGACGAAATCATAATTACAAATTATTTCAACGATTTTCTTTTAGACCCGCAATAACTTGGCTGAGTTGTAATTCCCTCTCCGTGTTGTACGTTGTACGTTGTACCTTCTCTTCACTATGAGCTAACACTTCGGCTCTGTAGCAGATAATGATGAAAAATAAAAAGAAAACATGACTTAATTTATTTTTTCTTATTTCTAATTTAATGTAGCGATGTCGGCACTTAAAGCACTCCACCCCCTGGTCATGTCCCATCTGAGTGCAACTCAAAGGTATCCCAATGGATTACCAAAGCAACCACGTTAAACAGTCAGATTTGTAGACGGTCATGTCGCGTCGGGTCGGTCGTCGATCGGTTGGTTGGTTGGTTGGTTGCTTCGGCCAGAGGTTTCCTTTTGTTTCCAAATGTTAACATAAATTAAATTCACCTGCGAACAAAGCGATAACAATTTTAATAGTAACTAATGACATTTAATTAAATTGCTTTTTGATATTTTTCTGTTCACCCCGCGTGGCCCATTAAAGTGGTGCGGTGGCGATGGCGGTTTTATAGACAAGAGTATTGAGTTTTATTCTCCATCTCAGTCTCTCTCTATTTATGTCTATGGTGTGGTAAGGCAGTAGTTGTTAGCTGGTAATGCAGTGGAATTTTCATTTCCGCCGAATGTGCACGATTTTGGATTTTTGGTAAATTGGGCAAAAAAAAATATTTATTTCTTATGTTTTATTGACGGCTCGACTGTGTTGTTGCATTGTACCTACATCAATGGTATTTATAAGATTTGTTACGCCAGTTTAATCGAATCAAAATATGTTTTGTTATTTTTGTTATTTCGTTGTTCGTGTGGGAAATTGAACAATTTGTGAGAATAGGTAAATTGCGTTTTGCAGGTGTTGACGAGAAATATAGTAAACCCAATAATGATGGATTTTGATTGAAAGAGCTCACACGATTCGGAGGATAAACATGTAAATCGTGAAATTTAGTTTTAATTCAATTTTCGCAACGACAATACATTGTAAAGACAAAGTAATTTGATAGCTATGTTAACTACGATCACCATTAAGACAATTGCATAAGAAAGAAGTATATTTTTGTGGTTAACCTAAGGAAATAATACATTTTATGCTTGGAGTTTTCATGGCTAAAATTTCATTTACATCAACATCTTTTTGATGCTTTTCTTATACATTATCGAAATCTTTACAAAACGATATTATGACTTTCATCTTTCTTATGCATCTATACTCTATATGGGTAGGGTACTGGCAAAACTTTGATTAATAGCTCAAAAAGTCCAGTTAAACTGTCGTATATTTTCCTGAATGGTAACAAAAAATTTGGTAGCTAGTTTTTAATTTTTAATGTGTTGTTTGGGTTGGTGTTGAAAATCCAATTTTTTCAATTTCCCTTACCACCACGGTCCCCGCCATTAAACAAAAACCGCGAATTTTATTTGTTTAACCATATACGGGGCAATTCACCTAACGCGGTAAATAGGTTTCCCCCTACTCCCGTACGATTTTTTCTTGTCTCGACCTAGCCTACATGCTCGAGTTTTTGTCATTTTTATTCAGAAATGTATTCATTATAATTTTATTTATTTATTTATTTTGAAACCCTACACAGTTACACAACAAACGGGACAATTTTGTTCCTTCGGATACGAAATATACTTTGTAGCGATAGCGGCAAATGACTCCACAGCACAACACACGAGACAGTCGTGGTTTGGCCGTATACAAAATGTCAATTGAGGTTGTTAATAAATTTCTAACTTCCGTACTTTTTACTCAGATAGCTTGCTCATAAATTTTACATAATTCAGTAGTAAATCAACATTGCTTGATTTTCTTTCAGTACGATAATCAAGAGCTAATTTTGAAATTGAATGGCACAACAGCTCGTGAAGAACCAGGGCCTAGTGACTTACAACTCTCACCCATTCCTGTGTGTCTCGAGCTCGAGGACGAGCTTGAACATTGAACGCAGACCTCCAGCGTGACAGTCCAACCCTTCTAACCATGACGCTCCTGGCTACTACAAATCGATGAGTCAACCTTTTAAAATGTCAGCTCAAAACGAAACAATTTAAAATCGCAATAATATTACAAAAACAATAGTTTACCAGCATCATTTTAACTTAAAACTATTTATTTTTGTTTGTGTATTTCATTCAAAAAAAACATAACCTAATAAGAAATGAGGATTCAAAAAATTAGTAGTAGACCGTAGCGTAATGGTTATTGCGTTGGACTGTCACGCATGGAGGTCTGGTTCAATTCTCGGTGCCATGAAATAAAGTCCAAATAAATAAAGTCCAAAGCCAAATTTTGGCTTTGGACTTTATTTCACATTTAAGAGTTTAATAAAACCATTGCATTGTTGCCATTCGGTCTGTTAGCAAAGTTTTGTATACTAAACTATAAAACTTCGCGTGAAAGGAGAGTGCCAAAAAAAAAACCCAGAGTCGATAAGAAAAAAACATATATTCTTTGAAAGGGCATTGACTATAGATACCAAATATGAAATTATTTTCTTTAAAAGTTATCCCCGGGACTGACCATAACAATTTATTTATTTTTAATAGCAAGGTATTTTTTCATGTATACAACATTGGTGAGGGCAGTACACAAAAGAACAGGTATTGATTAAAAAAACGTATCTACTCGGCACATATGGTAATCCGCAAAAGTTTCGTAAAACAAAGTTTTTATTAAGGAAATGCTTCGAAAACTTTTTTCAAAAAAACTGATTTTCATAAGGCAAAGCTCAAAAATACAAGGTTTCGAAAAAAAAATTGTTACAAGCGTGATGGCGGACGCTATATATTTGTTTATGGAATTTGAGGTAGCATCAGTATAGGAAGGTATAGGAGGAAATACATGTGCCTTGAATGTTGCATTCTTTTATTGCGAAAATGTGTTAACTGTTATAAATTGGTATAAATTGGTATATTACTAGTCTCGCCAATATATTAAAAGGACTCTTATCCAAGAAATCAATTAACAAATTCCGGAATATATTATGAAAACATTTTGGACAAATTCTTAGTTTTCCAGTTTTTGTTTTCATTTCAGAGTTAAGTTACATAGTAAGGAAAATGCGGAATTTAATATTTCATAACTATAACCGTATCCGAATGATTTACGAGTTGTTCTTAATTCTTACGCACAAAATATTTCCTCAAACTGTTGTCCGGCATGCTTAGGTAGGTAACTACTTTTTTTCGAAACTGTTGAGTAATGGTATGTGTGATAACCGCCATTTTATGAATGAAGACAGAATCATCTTGTGGATGCTGCTTTAAGTGACTTGTGGTGAACCTATTTAATAACATGAATCAATCACAATATGAAGATGTGCTACTTTTTACTTTTTTTAACATGAAGAAACACTGTGTTTTTAAAAATTTTAAATTGTCATATCCAGTCCCGGGATAACTTTTTAAGAAAATGATTCCACATTTAATATCTACAATTAATGTCCTTTCAAACCATGTATGACTTTTCTTAATCGACTCTGGGTTTTTCGCCCATACATTTTTGGGCATTCTCCTTTATGAAAGTACAATATTAGATTTTCAAAAAATATTTTTTAATTTGGATTTTATTTTATTTTATTTTTTTTGCATTCCTAGGTGTGAAATAAAGCCCAAAGCCAAAATTTGGCTTTGGACTTTATTTCATTGGACTTTATTGCATGGCACCCAATTGGCCACTTAAAAACTAAAACAAAATTTTTTCAGGCCTACTACTTCTTTCGAGGAATTTACAAATCCTCCAAGAGTATCATTTGTCATGTGTGCCTCTTGTCTAGCCGTTCGGTTTCAGCCTAAAATTTTGGGTCCATCAATTCATGTCGACACGTGCACACAATAATGGTTGAGAGGTGAAAGTCACTAGGTCCTAGTTCTTCAAGAGCTGCTGTGCCACGCAATTTATTTCTATTTATTTATTTTTATTCAAAAAAAAATAACAAAATTTTCATGGCATTTAGTAAATCTCCTCATTCAATAGTTTATTAACTTAATATACATATCTTAAGTACATTTTATTTTTATTTGGCCATTTTTAAGAAAACTATGTATTTTTTTCTTCAAATTTCAACATACAAGTTGAGTAATAAGACAGTTGATCATTTCTGTATTTATTTTTTTTTTTTTTTCAATAAAAGCTGCCCAAATTCACATATTTCTTTACCAGATATTAGTTTTTTCCCTGTATATCGTCAGTCGTTGGCATGATACATGTCACTTACATTCCAGCACACGCCATCACATCTTGTACTGACATGAGACTATTGGTTGTCCCCCACAAATTACTTGAACAGACATAAGGCACAATGCAAATAACATAAAATTCAAAACACACACGACAAACAGTCCTTATAGGTTTACTTCAGAGCCTGAATGAATAGCCTGGCCATTAAGATTTCAATAAAATCGATTTGAATAAAATTCGATGTTGTTGCAAATAAAACTTTGTTTTTCTCCCATTTTCCTAAACTTTATTCATACACATAGATCTTCAAATTGTTCAATATACAATAGTCTCGCCGTATTGTGCCAGCAGTTGTTGTCCGGCAATCAGAAGCAATACCAAAGCTCATTTATGCAAATTGCATCCACAAAGTACCGTCGTCGTCGCGTCGTGTCGTCTGGATACTGGAGACTTTGACAAAACTACGAGTATGCTAAGAAAAAAAAATATGTAACATAAACCTAGTATGCTGTGTTGCGCAATACACAGCCCACCAAACACATGTCAAATGTCATATGAAAGACTACCAATTCGCCTTTCGTTTACCTCAACTCCTGTGTTTTCGCAAACAAAAAAAAAAAAACAAATTAAGAAACATGTGTAGGCGTATATATTAACCGTTAGGCCACAACAAATCTAAAAAGAATTTTTTACATGTCGACCTTTAAGCAAAAGTGTCAAAATTTTGATTGTATCTAGATACAATTGCGCATAGAAAATTCGCTACCATTTTTGGAACAAAAAACATCACAAATAAAATACAACCATTCGATTTGGTTTTCTTGCGCATTTTCCTTTAAGAGTTGGACTTTTTCGTCCTTCTCAAGACAAAATGCTGGGACTTGAAAGGTTTTATGTACCGTTTTGTGTGGAAAGTGGTAGCACACCAGCCATTGTATGTAATTGACAAAATCATCGAACTCAATCGACATAAGCTGTCGGAATAATATTGTCGAGATAAATGTTGTCCACCGTTCATTTGTTTGTCTGCTTGATAGTGCAGCAGTTTGGACTATGTGTCTCTTCAGTACCTAGAGAGCTCCATGTATACCTAGACCTACTCTTATAACGTGTTGGTGTTGTATATGTCTTTCGAGTCGTTGTTGGTTGGCAGAACAATTTCTCCTTTTGGCGGCTTTTTGTTTCGTGTTTAAGTTAGTCGGCACGACAAGTTGGTGTAATAGCGTAAAAAGTCCGGACAAATCGATTGTAGAGCCAGCAAGACTTGTGCCGATAGTTGAGTGTCCGATTCAGACATTTGGCAATGGCTGGTAGTAAGCTGATAATGTAAAATTAATTTATTTTTTTATTGGGAAGATGTTAAACAGTTGTTGTTGTATGATGGTAAACATTTTGAAGATTCCAACAAAGGACCTCACAGATTTCATATGGAAATTTTGGCGTCCGTTAGCAAATCGGCGCGGCGGAAGTGTCAGATGATTTTCCTCATGACATAAGGCTATGGATTCCTATTAGTCTAAGAGCTGGCAGCAGATTTTGGTCGTGAAAGGAAACCAAAAGATTTTAATAGTATAGGTAGTCCTGGTGAAGGTGATGACGAATACGTTCGTCTGCCAGCATGTAGTGGCCCCGTTACTACGTTAAAGTGTATCAAAAGTACAGCTTTTCTGAAAATTTAAATCGGGTGGGAAACCATTTCAAATGTAATACAACTTGACGCCAACAACTCCCTGATTACAAAAATGGTTTCGACACACGTCTAGGTGGCCCCAAAACCCAGACAGACGTCCCCAAAAACGCGATTTTTTGGCGTTTTTAGGCTTTTGGGAAACCACTTGAAATTGATCATAACTTTTAGCCATGGACTCCCTGAGTTTGAATATGTACGTGACAGACGTCTAAGTGGCCCCGAAACCCCCGACAGACGCGATTAAAGTCGCGGGTTTTTTTATTGAAATTTTTAGATAATTAATGTAGGCCACCAAAATGTATCGCGATCGGAAGGCCTTGACTACCAAAGTACTAATGTACAACAAAAAATAGTTTTTAGTGCCATCCAACAGCTGGAAAGGCGCGAAATAAATCGCGGATTTTTTATTTTATTTTTTTAGTAATAGGATTTTGAAAGAAACCACTTGTAATGTATCCCAATCAAAAGGTCTTGAACCAAAAAAAAATAAATTGTAAGTGACAGATGTTTGAGTGGCCCCAAACAACTGACAGCTGCGATATAATTCGCGGAAGTTATTATTTTTTTTTTTAATTGTATATTAGTGGTAGCTTCGTCAAATGTTTACTAATTAAAAGGTTCTGACTCAAAAAAGTGATTTTATAAGTTACAGTCGTTTGAGTTACCCCAAACTGCTGAAAAGCGCGATAAAAGTCGCGGATGTAATTACTACAAATATACAAATATCTGGAAATGCATCTCAATTTATAGGGCTTGACTCCCTGAGTCGGAAAATTTAACTGACAGACGTTTTGAGTTACGCCAAATTATTGAAATCCACGATATAACTCGCCTTCAAATATTATTATTGTTTTTTCTTTCAATTTACCTAAGTAAAAGGTTTTGACTAGCTGAAAAAGAAATTTTGAAGGAAACATGTTTTAAACATACCAAACCATTCAAATAAGCGACATAAGAAAGCTATGCCGTAGCGAGCTTACTACAGTATGTAATCATGGAGTTGATGGCGTCAAGTTGTATTACATTTGAAATGGTTTCCCACCCGATTTCAATTTTCAGAAAAGTTGTACTTTTGATGCACTTTTACGTGGTAACGGGGCCACTACATTCTGGCAAACGAACGTATTCGTTATCATCTTCACTAGGACTACCTATACTATTAAAATCTTTTGGTTTCCTTTCACAACTAAAATCTGCTGCCAGCTCTCGGTCTATATACGACTACAGATTTCTTTATTTATCGCAAATTTCGTTTACAATTATTAACACCTTGTTTTCTTACCATAAATAATAGGGCTTTTCGTTATATGTTTTCTATTTTAACAAAAACAATAACTAACAAGTTACTTCGTATAAAAATGTTTTCAGCACGCAAATTGGGGATAGGTCTGATGGGAACCCTCAAGGGAAACCTTGTTCAAATAAGCCTTTTAGAATTTAGTAGCCCAGGAAATTTCTGGCGAAACACTGATAGGAATTTCTTGCCACTAGTATCAAATCTAGGGAAAGGTCTGGTCGGAACCCACAATGGGGGAAATGGAACCTTCAAGAGGTTGGCGAAGAAAAGTTATGGCGGAAGCCTTGTAGGAATTTCCTGTCCCTAGCATTCAATCTATGGAAGTGTCTGAACGAAATTTACTAGCAGAACCCTGTTTGAAGGAACCCTGAAGAGGTTGCCTATGGAAAGGACTAAGAGCTTATTAACCTAACTGCCACTATCTTATCCCCGAAATTTCCAGGAAAATTGGAAATCCGGGAAGATCCGGTTTTTAGTACATTTCTTCTCATTTACCCGGGGCTTAGACCAAGCGAGTAGAACTAGTAGCGTTTATGTGTGTTAGTGTATCTGAACACGAGAGAACCAACAAGTAGCCCAAATAGTATAATATTTTTGCCTGCTAGTAGCCTGCCAGTTATTCTGCTAGTGCACATGTAGTGTATATTTATTTTCAGTTTTTGTTTTGTTTCCATAGTTTCCATATATTTTGTATTTTACTATATGAAATATTTTTAAAATATCATACTAGTTGAGAAAACGCGCCGAGAGCTACTAGTCACACATACATTCACAAAATTAACACTATGATACAAATGCTACTAGTAGGGCTGGCCACAAGACGAGAAAAGTCTCGGTCTCGATCTCGGTCTCGCATGACGAGACCGAGACGAGACTGTATATTTGGACCAAAATTTACAGAGTTTAAAGAATTAAAAAATCCGATTTCAGTTAAATATTTATTTTCTTCTGCACATATTCAAACGATAATCGAAAATATTTCTTTCCAATATTCAACAGTTGGTCCGGAAATCGTATTTTTCGGAGTTGAGACCGAGACGAGACTTAATTATACGAGACCGACACGAGACCGAGACGAGACTGAAAATTTTCGATTTTAACGAGACCGAGACGAAGCTTACAAAAGTCTCGCAGAGTCTCGTCTCGTGGCCAGCCCTAGCTACTAGTTCTACTCGCTTGTCTAAACCCCGGTTTAATCGAGAATTCGAGCAAGAAATAGATGATTTCGATCGAGTTGCACTGAGTCAAGATGTTCGAACAAATATGCCGATATTGAATTCAGAATATATTTGCATTTTCTTCCTTGATGGGCCCATTGAAATTGGAAAAACAAACATTTCTAATATCACTGATTTTGGCACAATGGCTCCCAAGCATTAAATGCCCTGATTCGCACGTTGAAAGATTTACAAAATGAGGAACAACGTTTCGGTGGTGAAATGATTTGTATGTCACGCGATTTTCGTCAAACGTTTTCTGTCGTTCCAAGATCAACTGCGACAGATGTATTGAATACTTGCCTGAACGTATCTTTTTTATTGTGACATGTAAAAAAATTTACATTGAAAACGAACATACGCGTTGCTTTACGAAATGACCAGTCCACTGCAAAGTTATCCAGACAATTGGTGGATATGGGCAATAGCATGATTTCAGTCGACTTTGTCATCGGCCTGATTGAATTTCCACCGATTGTTTTGACAAGTTATAACGACTCCCGAAAAGAGCTCATCACGAATGATTTCCCAAATATCGCTTTAAATTATGTTGAACATACCTAATTGGCTTACTGCACGAACTTTTTTGGCTACGAAAGACAAGAATGTCGATCATTTGAATTTCGTCATTCAAAATTAAACAACCGATGATATATTCATACAAATCATTCGACTTCTTCGTAGAAACGAAAGCCACAAATTATCCCACGGAGTTTTTGAATTCTTTGGATGTTCCGGGCTTTTCGCCACACAATTCGAAATTGATGCACGCAAAATTTGTAACGGAACGCGGAAACATAATTCAAGCAACGATTTTGAGGCGAAAATTCGAAGGCGGAGATGAATAGAACGAAAAATGTTGTCTATCATAGAGAACTTTAGTGAAAAAGCGAATTGACCGATACGTGAACCATTTCGATTTGATTGACACCTATCGACGTTGTTATACTTCTGTTATTTTCTTTGTATTAAATAGAAGTTTTGAATACAGAATTTGAATTCAACGAATTATGTACATGAAGCATCATTTTTTTATTTATTTCTTAAGCAGCATGTGCCAGGCTAGGAACTATATTATTTTCATAACATTAACGAATTTTGACGAAACGAAGTTAGCTAGTACTTTATATTGGCGATGTAGAATGCACGCTATCCAATCAAATATGACCTAACAGAAACGTTTAAGGATAAAGGAAATAACTATTAAACAACTTGTTCAATATCATTTTTGAGAGAACACTGCAGAACTCCCACTCCTACACTGGGGCACAATCTTTCAAAGGTCCGTTCATTAATTGGCATTCTAAGTCAACAGTTTTGAGAAAGCTGGTAGAACGCAGCGTGATGTCAGAAGAACTTTTGGGTATTGGGACAAAAGCGTTGAAGATGATTTTAACAGTAAGTGTGGGAAAACCAAGCTTTCTTCAAAAAAAGGATATCTAACACCAACGGCTACGTCTTGGAGAAAAGGCCACGATATGTAGGTATAACGTTGATGCTGTAGAAGCCTTATAGTTCTTGAATCTACTTTAAATTTGGAGACAGCAATTTTGCTTGTTTGGGTCATGAAGACAATTGAATTTGTGATTGTTTAAACAACATAGGTGACTTTTTTTTTACAGGAGAGACAAAAAAACCTTATATTTTTGAAGACGCGGCCGCATTGACAATTTTAACTTTAAAATCTGATTCAAGGTAGTTCTGTGAGTTGTAAACAGTTAAAAGTTTTAAAAAAATCTTTCTGGCAAAGGAGATTTTTAAGAGATTTTTGTTTTAACACCAAACGTTTTGTTGAGAGCTAAAACAACTCAAATACTTTAAATTATGTTGTTTAATACTCAATTTGCAACGTAAGCCTTAGAAAAATCAACTGAAAATGGATAAAATAACAAAAAAATAAAAAAAATAAAAGTTAAGAGTTCAGTATTTTATTAAACAAAAAAAAAACACAGCTTAGAGCCAGAAATTCATTAAAATACTAATTAGATTGCAGCATTGACGATTACATCTTTATTAGGAAAAATAATTGCAAAAGGTAGCCATTGCAAAAAGAAAAGAAAAGAATAAATGCAATCTGAACCCATATGCAATGCCTTGACAGGCTTCCCTTTGTGACTGGTGTTTACTCCGCTCCACATATACATGACTTTTTAACAATGTTTCTATTGTATGAGCTCGCATTGTTCGATCTTTTTCTTGGCCTTATCTCCAAACAAGAATCAATATTGTTGTTCATATTTTAATCAAATTTAACTTTTTTAAGAGACCAACAACTCGAAAGACCGCAAACAACTGACTGGCATCCGAACTAACATTTCAGCTTCGGTTCGGCTTAACGCTGCTAATAACTTCAATTAAGCCATACCGAAGCTGAAATGTTAGTGAGGAATTTTGTATACTATATAAAAGAAAGAATTTTAATCGTATTAAATATGAACACTTTTACAAATCACGCTACATATACTCGCATATTTAATAGTGTAAACGAGGGTAAATGTAGGGGAAAGTCGGATTTCTAAGTTCTAAACGCGACGTCGTACGAACTTCATTTTTTCTTTATTTTAAAGGTCTTTAAGAATTAGGAAAAAAACACGTACATCTTTTTTTTTGCAAAAATCCAAATCACCCAGATATATCCGTTTTAAGACTGAAATAGGCACAAATAGTCGTTACGAAACATGCTTAAAAGTTGTATAAGGATACATTTTTTTATAAATATTTTTACATATTTTTAAAGATTATAAAAAAAATAAATTATCCATGTTTAAAGAATTTTTAATAGGATTTTTTTTTCATACCCAAAATAATTTTGGAAAAAAGGTAAATTTTTTCGAACAATTTCTCAACGTATTTGATTTTTATCTTTTTAATGGGTTTTTGTAAAAATCTCAAATTTTACTATATTATAGAATTGTTTGATAGCAATTAAATGGTAAACATTTTATCTTTCTAACTAACCATTTGACAGATTTATTTAAGAAGGAGTAAACATTTTGAAATTTGTTTTTATGGTTTTTTATTAATATCTTTTTAATTAACTGCCGTACAGGTTTGCAATGTACAAATGAAATATAGCTATATGTTCTAGAAATTTGTATAAGTAAAAATTATATTCTTATTGTACCGTTGAGCTGAGAAATTAACAATATAATATTGTTTATACACATAACATAATAACATTTGAGTGTGTGCAGGGATTGATTTAGTTTTTTCTTATATTTAATCTCAATGGAATACCTATTAATTTTTTAATCTACCTACTATATGAGCACCACAATTGATTTTTTGAAATTCATAAAAAAGCGAATAAAATCCATAGAAATGTTCCGTTTTGTTCATTGGCAAAATTCGTCAACCACTGCAAAGACCCATTATCTCAAATTATTTTTTATTCGATTATTTTTAATATCAAAAATAATAACATCATTTCTTCTCGGCCGATATTTAAAATTAAGATCTTAAAATTTAGCTATGCGATTCGGCTAAATTTGTGTATACAAATTATTGAGGGGAGGGTGAAAAACTTCATACTAAAAGGGTGTGTAAGTGACCCGTCAAATTTATATTACATATATTAAATTTAAAACTAGATGAAATTTTTTCGAAATTCAAAAAACTAATGATAGACAATTATAGCTGTAACATTCTTCTATAAATATGTAGATAATTTTATATTTGTAAATCTAACGGAAAAAAAAGTAGGGGCAATTTAATAAATAAATCACAAAAAAACCTATATTAAGGTAACTTTAGAGGTTTCAAAATTGAGTAATACTTAATAGTTCATAATAAATGATACATGAAATTTAGGTAGAAATTTATAACTTAAATTTCTGTATAAAAATTATTGCAAAATATTAAACTAATTTGTACTAAAAATGTGTTTTAATGAGTAATCAACATTATTCGTACTTTAAATTCATTTCATAAAGTTAATGAAAAGTGTATATATTTCAAAAAACTAATGATGCACTTTTACAGGTTTTACCTTCTTCTACAAATATTTGAGTAATTTTGTCTTTGTAAATCCAACGGGAAAAAAAATAGGGGCAATTTAATAAAATAAATCACAAAAAAGATCCATTTAGCCAACTTCAGAAGTTTCAAACTTGAGTAATTCTTATAAGTTCATAATAAATGATACATGAATTTGAAGTAAAAATTTATAATCTAAATTCCTGTGTTAAAATTTTTGCAAAATCTTAAAAAAAAATTCACACAAAAAATGTGATTTAGTGAAAAATCAATTCGGTTTTTGGTACTTTAAATTTAAAAGTTAATCAAAAATGGATAAATTTTGAAAAACAAAACCAACAAAATAATTGCTCTAATTCTCCTCTTAAGTGATTATCGTTAAGTGATTATTTCAACAAAAGCCACTATAAAATTAGTTTTATTGATTTATATACCAAAAAAATGGGAACTGGAACATGCTTTTTCAACGAATTTTATTGTTATAATTCCACCTCACCCAAAAATATTTTCAAATTTTAAAATTATAAATCTTGAAAATCTAATAAAAATTTTGATATACAAAACATAACTGTGCGTTGCTCACAAGCTTCACAAAATAGTTTCAAATATTAAAATTTTACATTAGAAATATTTTAAAATTGTCAATTTGTCTGCATAAAATTGGCTATAAATCGGAAAGTACTTATCCAAATTTCAAAATTTAGATGTGTATGGAAAGGTCATTGTCTCACTATTTAAAGGCATACAAAATATTAATAGACAACTATGTATATAATTTTAAAGACTTATACGGTTGAACAGATAAAATTGCATTATTTTGATTAAATAGTGAACATTATAACATATAATAATAAACATATAATTTAAATTTTATAATAATCTATACCAATCAATAAATATTTTGGTGTATAAAACATATTTCTACGATAACAGTAAGCTATATTATGGATTTTTAAACATAATTGAAAGAAAAATTTTGCAAAAATCCAGTCTTTCGGTCGATAAAATTGTTTCTTTTTGGAAAAATATTCGTAAGATACCTGTAAATAGCCATAACTTGTTTAATACTTTTTTGATATTTAGAAATGAGGTATCAAATGCAAGGCCATAGCTTGGGCAATTATTTTTTGATAGATATTCATAAATGAGCTATCAGATGTTAGGCTATACAACATAGAAAATTATTTTATTAAATACAAAAATAACCTGTGACTGGTCGCTAGGACGATTAGTTAAGAAGCAAATACCAAATTACCAAAGTAGAAAAATGTGTTGATTTTGAGAAATAGTTTTGTCGTGTCGTGCGATATAATGATTGAAAGGTGGTACTCCCTAGATCAGGAATATGCCACTTTTAAGCCACAAGGACAAGTAGTGTTGCCGCAAATCGAGTTTGAAGTTAAAAAAAGTGTCAACTTTGAAACCTCTAGGACGTTTAGTTTAGCCGCAAATCGCGTTTAAAGAGTAAAAATAATAGCATGTATTACATCGATGGAAAGGCAGCATTCACGAATATGCCATTTTTTTTAATTCGCTAGGACGCTTAGTTAAGCCCCAATAGTAAATTTCATGTCAACTAAAATACTTACCTACCCTCAAAATTTTGCAAACAAATTTAATGTTTACATAAATACATATACATATACAATACATGTATACATAGGTACAAATCACATTATTATTAAGTTAAACAAAGATCACAAGTAGCCCGTAGCGTAATGGTTAGATCAGTAGTAGCCCGTAGCGTAATGGTTAGTGCGTTCGACTGTCACGCTGGAGGTCTGGGATCGCTTCCCAGCCTCGTCCACCTAAAAACAAAAAAGTTTTTTTCAGGACTGCTGCTTCTTGCGAGGAATTGACAAATCCTCCAAGAGTATCACTTGTCACGAATAAGTGCTTCTCGTCTAGCCGTTCGGATTCGGCATAAAATTGTAGGTCCCTTCCATTCCTGTCGAAAGGCGCACACAGGAATGGTTGCGAGTTGTTAGTCGCTAGGCCCTGGTTCTTCATGAGCCATTGTACCACCCGATTTATTTATAAAGATCACAATAAGCTGAACTTTTACGTGAAAATCTTACAAACAACAAGTAAGAACGCATTCGACAGAAATACTATACCATACTATATGCATAGGTACTATTCAGATACAGAGTGTAAAACTGCGAAGTGAGTGTTTACCACGGGTGACTATTTTATAGTAACTGTACTATTTAGATACTGTTTGTAAGTCTGCGAAGCGACTTTTTCTGCGGGTGGCTAGTAATATTATAATCAAAGAAACTTCAAAAAACAACCGTTGACCTACTACGTTTTTCCAGCGTTGGGTGTAAAAAGAAATTGAATGTATGCACTTAATGTGTTTTAGCACTCATTTGTCAAAATGGCAGAACAGATATGTTGTTTTAGCACTAAATGCCGATTTCGCGATCGAATTTTTGTGTGTTTCAGGTATCAATTTATGTTTTTTATGTTCTCAAGTCCAATTGAATAAGGTCAACCCTCACTCACGAAACCTGTTCAAAAAAGACAATTGGACTTTCCACCGAGTCAATCTATTGATGAGAAGCAGAAACGTATCAAGGCAGAAGAAGAAGATAACTACGGCCTTTTTTTTAGCTGTTCTTTCCCAATCTTCATGTAAAGAAACTCATGAAGGAACTTAAAATGTTCTAGAAGAAGCTACCTGGATTCTACATCAGCATACATTTTAGAACAATGGGAGGCTATCCAGTAGGGAATCTGGAATATGGAACAGCCAAATAGTGACCCAAATCCACCCAAGCCAAATTACCTCCAAGAAGGACATCCTGGACCGCAACATCATTGTGGACAACTAGCAAAAATTCATCGGTGTACGATGAGGTCCATTGCCTATATCCCTCCCCCCCCCCAAACCATTACTTGATATAACAACTAGAACGGAACATCCCGAAGACGATCAAGCCAACCGACTTTTAGATTTTATTTTGTTTAAGGCATGCTCAGGAACCTATAGTATACGATTAGCTGAATTAAGGACAATTTAAGAGAATCCTGCCTTTGACCTTTAAAATGCGAGTGTTTCTATAAAATTTGACCTGGCAATCAATGTGTCAAATGTGCAATAAGATAAATTTCATTTACAAAACATTTAGCTAAAGAGATAAAAAAAGACACTAACAAACTATAGTTTATAATAAGTAAACAATTGTTTGCCACTAAACAACTTACTTGTCAGCCCTGTCAGAGAAGAGCGTCGCCCTAAGTCAAGACTAGCAAATCGTGACAAATGTGACCCAATGATCCTTTATTATTCAACCATCCAATGTGTTTATGTATGTGCAACCCCAACCAAAAACCAAACCAAACGATGTTGTTTTCTTCAAAATGCTGGATGCTGATGCTGACGATGTCTCATTCTAATTTTTTGTTTCTTTCATTTTTTTGTATTTTATTTTATTTATATCTCATTTGAATGCTTGCAAACCAGTTGCTAAATCCGTGGTTCCCTATAAACTCGATCTCGATGGTCCAAGCATGAAAACACTTCTTTGGCGGTGGTGGCTGCAACGCGGTGGGATGGTGGTCTGGTGTGGCAAAGCGCCGATGTGACGCGACGCGGTGTGGCAGAGAAGAAGTACAAAATTAGGCCAACCCATCGACAAAGAACCTTACAATAAACGAGGTATCGAAGTTGGGCTGCCTGCCGCCGTCGATTGCTTAAATCGCTTCTGGCTTTGATTCGTTACGGTTTTCACTTTTTTCTTCATGCACAATTGTTGTTGTTGCTGTTATTCCTCACGGTGCGGCGCTCCGGCGGCGGATTCCTCTGCTTGCTCCTAGAGAGGTCTATTCTCTCCCTGGGCGATGGTGAATGGGTTCATGTTTCATCTGTTCTGTGCAGTGCGGTGGTGGTGTGCGCGATGGATTCGATTCTTTTACTCTTGTTCATTGTCTCTTGGAGCGTCCATTACGCTGAATGGGGCAATCTCTGACACGAGTTTTGTGTACCTATACTTGTTGTGTTCAATCGAAAGTGAACATGGGAATTCTGCAAGATTGTTTCTGGAACAGATGAACTGGATGCCGGAGGTCAGCTTAAGCCATGTGGAGATGGAAACACGTTCTTGATGCTGTGTTAGAATAGAACATGACTGGTTGTTTGTTGTTGACTCAATGAACACGGGGATATAACGTTATAACTTATAAATGGTAAATATATTGGGAAATTATTTTAATTGATTTCAGAAATTGTGAATGGAGTGTATGTACCTATAAATAACACCAATAAAAGTGAAGGTTTTTATAAAAGAGCAAACTTGTCGAACTTTCAATAAATAAATTCTAACAATTAATAGAACAACAAATGCTACTGACGAGTTATTCGGTTTTTGTGTTTTTTTTTGTACGTCCATTTTTGTATTGATGGAGAATTTTATAATTACCTTCCTTCTTTGGAAATTTCAGATAAATTATGGAGTTAAATAACCTGTTCAGTGGAGCATATATCTACTTACCAAAAACATCTTCTGCAATTTTGGTGTGGTTGTCAGTTTGCCAACTAAACCTTCATAAATAAATTGGGTGGCGCAACGGCTTGTGCAGAACCAGGGCCTAGTGACTAACAACTCGCAACCATTCCTGTGTACCGGTGTCAACAGGATTGGAAGGGACCAACAATTTTATGTCGAATCCGAACGGCTAGACAAGAAGCACTTATTTATTACAAGTAATACTCTTGGAGGATTTGAGGAGGATTGGATTGAGGATTGGAGCTTCATAAAGGTTCTTTAAATTTCAAACGCAATTTTCTCCAACAAATGCGATATTACGAATCTTCACTTAATTCTATTATTTAAAGATGTGAGATAATTGGGGTACAAGAATTTGTTTAAAGAAGATCGATTAATATCAATTGAGGCTGTGAGTGCAAAAGTGGCGTATAATATTATATATAATATAATTGGGTTTAAATCGACTAAAAAGGGCACATAGATATGCCCTTAGAATAATGGTGTTATATTTTGTTTGGCAGGATAAGATATTCAAACATCTAAAACTATGTTTAAAATAATTTATCAACTTATACCTAAGACAAAAATATGAGAGACAAAATAAGTCAAATCGGGTTACGCCACTTTTGCACTTACAGACTCAATTAACTTCTATGAAATACCACCAGAGGAGATATTTGATGATCCTTAACAGCGTTTCCGGTTTTACCCACCCCATCATTGCCACTACAATTATCCCAGCTAAAAATCAGGTTCATTGGAAAGACAAATGTTATAATTAGGTAGGTAAATATGAAATCTTGCAACTCTTCTTTTTAAGAAGTTTTCTGAAAAATATACGCATGATATATAATCGCATCTGTCCACTCAATTCGCGGATCGGTATATTTAAGCCAATTTTTATAAAAACTTTTTTTTTGTATGCATTATAGCTATTAAACATTTAAACCTCTTCTTCATTTCATTTAAAAATGTCTTGCGTTTATCCTAGCACAGTAATACGACAAGAGCGGTTTAGTAAACAAAATTAAAAGTAATGATTTTTGCTACAAAACTATCAGTGTGACCATTCTCTCTGAAATGCATAGGTGAATTTGTGCGAATTTTGTGTTTTAAACAATCTGAAGTTCCAGAGAAACATATTCAATAATAAAAACCCGTGAACGCAATTATTGTCTCTTACCAAAAGTTATTTTCAATAGCCTATTATATAATTTATTAATATAAACATCAAAATATTAAAGGCCGATTTTTCAATAATCAGTTAAACGATCAGAGGAATAAATACCTGTTGAAGCAACAGTAACAAATTTTTGTTTTATTCGAAGCAGAAGTACTATCTAATGTTTAACTGACTATTCGTCGCCCGATAATTGGTTTGTTTCATACGCCATTGGCACTTTTTCGAGAAAAACGCATTTAAAGGTTTGCGTACTTGGTACGCCGAAACTGTGTGATAGGATTTTATTGTTTTATTTTTTTAACTTGAAGTTAGTCCTATGAGGATTTCACCTACCAATTTTCAAAGTGTTTTGCCAAGCCGTTAACAAGATACGTTAATTAGCGTAAAAGCTCACTTTTTTGACTTGTGTCCCACCTCCTACATTTTGAAAATTTTTTTTTTTTTATACACGTGGAACACAAAAAAATGGATATGGCACAAAGCAATTCTCATCAAATGTATATTTGAAAGGCAAGAAAGCATGGAGTTGGATGATAAAATTTGAAAAGAAAATCTCTTTTTTCAATAAATGTTTTATTTAACAAATCCAATAAACAATCAACACTTAACATTCTTCTTAAAAAAAAAATACAAACAAAACAACTAAATTTAAAGCAGTTTTACTACTTTCTTGGCTGCTTTGTTTACTTGTTTTTGACGTTCTTGGGATTTTCCTGTCACAACTACTGTCAGCTGAATAATTAAGATCAGCTGTTGAATAATCACTTTTTCGGAAAAATAACAGTTAGGCTCGTTTCACACATTCTGTTTCATTCGATTCGGTCTGTATTCGGTTCAATTTCGGTTTCCGTCAAGACCTCTTCACAGACAGACGGTTCATATTCGGTTTGTACTCACAAATAATTTAAATTAAATAAAATGTATTAAAAAAAAAATAAAAATTCAGAAAAACCGAAAACGAACCGAATATGTGTGAACGCTATGTTTACTTTGTGTGCCCTAGACCCGACTACGTGCCGTTTTGAAACCGAATGAAACCGATTCGTGTCGAGGGATCGTTCGGTGCTATACGGTTTCTATTAGGTTTTTGTTTTTGCCGTTTTATCGTTTCACATATATCAGACACAGCCGAATACAAACCGAATAGAGACCAAACCGAATGAAACCGAATATGTGTGAAACGAGCCTTAGCATAGAATGTGTTACCTTCAAATAACTGAGTAAATTTTAATTCTTGAAATATATACCGTCGACGAAGAACTAAGATCCTTGGGCAATAATTCGTCATCAAATATGCTCTATTTGACAAAAAAATATATATATTTTATATCCTGCATTTATTTAAATGAATTGGAAAAATAAGCAGGTACTTACGTAAGGATACCGCTGGCCACAGAACGAGGTTCAGATGAAACAGTGTCCTTTACAAAAATAAACTCAAAAACATCCGCGATCGCACGTCCTTTCACCTTGGCAGTCAACTTCAAGCCACAACTAGCTGATCTCATACAATCGTCTCCGTATATATCTACACAACTGTAATGGAGGTGGAGGTGGCATAAGCCAATACTAAAATTTTGTTTGCCATCATTGTCCCACATACATAGCATTTCTTTAACAAAAGTGCACGTAGGACAAACCAATTCTCAACTTTCATAGTATTTTCTCTATCTCTTGCCGCCGAGATATGCACGTGGAACAAAATAATTCTCACAAAAAAACTGCGAAAAATTGTATGGAAAAGTTGCGCCAAACGCCAAAAAATGGTTTATAGCGCAAAACAATTCTAAAAACTGTTGATTTTGGTGGTTATGGAACAACATCGATGTTCGATATCTCGGGATTGGAAAGACATAGCGCGAATCGGATCACAGATTTAGAAAGAGCATACAAAAACAACCATAGAATCCAATCCTAACTCAAAAACGACAAAAGTGGCGTATGGAATAAAACAATTCTCAGGCGACGTATTGAATAATTGGCCCTATGAATAATTTAACAACATTAAGGAAGTAGTTGAGAAATAAGGCCTCGTATTTGATTAGTTTCTCCAAAAATCCATCAACATTTTAGATTAAACTTTGAGGCTGTAAAGTGGCTATAAGAAAATAACACCCCATTTCAGGTTTTGCAAAAAAAAAAAAAATTGGGTGATTATTATTTATTATTATTATTTATTTATTTTTGGGTTATTCTTGGATTATATCGCGGTAATTTTGGCTAAAGGTTAGCCTCCTAAAATTATTATATATTTTTCACTATTTTTACTTGCAATATACGTAAAATAGGGCAAGTTTAGGGTTCGTACAAAAAGACAATTCGAGATAATAATTTTCCCTAACATTACGTACGATGATAGAGAATGCGAAAAAAGTGGTTCTTAGGTAATTCCCTAGAGGGGAAATTGATTTTTTTTTTTAATTTAATACTCGCAATTTAAGTTTATCGATTTACTAAGTATGTACAGTAAATGAACAAGTACATAGTTTGTAATATTATTTTATACGATTCAAGAACTTTTAAGCTTTGAGATGAAGATTCTTCGTGTGATTTTCGGTCCGCTAAAAAAGCTGAAAATACAGTGGCTGAGATAGTAGGTCACGTGGAGCGTATGGGAGCAATGCACCTACCCGACGAGTCTTCGAATCCAACCCCGATGGTATACGCAGCAGAGGAAGAAACCGTAACAGGTGGCGCACACAAAGGGGAAGACGACATCAACCAACTAGGGTTGGCCTCGTCTCGGCCTCGTTAAAATCGAAAATTTTCAGTCTCGTCTCGGTCTCGTGTCGGTCTCGCATAATTAAGTCTCGTCTCGATGTCGTCTCCGAAAAATACGATTTCCGGACAACCTCTTATTAGTCTAAGAAAGATAGGATCGGACCAGGGACAAATTAATTCATGAAATTGTATTTCTGGTATCGACGCAGAATTTTATCCTCAACAACATATCCAAAGTCCCCCAAAATTCCCGCATTGGCTTTTTGTATAGGCGCATTTTAAGAGGTGTAGAGGAGAGGGAGGCGGGAGTATGTCAAGCTGAAACATTTGTTGTAATACAATCTAATCATATGACACATGTTTTTAGGGTGCTTTTCAACGGTGATTCTAAAGAGGCCAAAACTGAAAAGATACATGTATCCTGTGGAAAGTAAATGTCATTTTTATGGAATGATCACTTTTTTTAAGTTGGTACAACAAGTAATATAGTACTGAAAACCATTTTTAAATACTAATGGGATTTTAATGAAATTTTGTATAAATATTTCATTTGGCATGTTTACTAAGAATCAAGAGAGTGCCCAAAAATATCTGTGGTGAAAGGGTGTTTTTTTTGACGAGATGTTAGTGCGTCATTATTACCATAACATCTATGAATAAGTTTTGGCACTGATGAAATTTGCTAGAAATATTAAATATTTGATGGTTTCCAATTATCAAAAGAGTGCATTAAAATAACTTGATCCAAAGCGTTTTTTTTAGAGAGTTAAAGTTTGACCTGCCCTATTCGAATCAAAATGTTAGGTCTTACGAAAAATTGTATTTTCGTATAATCGAGACAGTCAATATGACATACGATATATGAATTAAAGGTATTTTTTAACGCCAAATCTAATAAAAGAAAAACCAATACGATACAAGCACCCTAAAAAAGTTAGATTAATTTTGAAACAGAAATGACTGTTTTTTCCGTTAAGCAGGTCAAACATTACACCCCCAAAAAACATATTTGGTCCTTAGGTATTTCTACGGACTCTTTTGACTCTTGGGTGCACATATAAATTTAATATTTTTTAGCAAAATTCATAAGTGTCAGAATTTGTTCATGGATGTTATGGTAATAATCAATCACTTGCATCTCTCCGTCAAAGAAACACCTTTTAACCAAAGATATTTTTTGGTACTCTTTTGATTCTTGGTAAGCATGCCAAATGAAACATTTGTACTAAATTTCATTAATATCCCATAGTTTTAAAATGGTTTTGGATAATATATTACTCGTTGTAGTTTAAAAAAGTGATCATTCCATAAAAATGACATTAACTTTCCACAGGATACATATATCTCTTCAGTTTTCGTCTCTTTAGAATCAGCGTTAAAAAGCACCCTAAAAACATGTGTCATATGATTAGATTGTATTACAACAAATTTTTCAGCTTGACAAACTCCCGCCTACCTCCCCTATCCACCTCTTAAAATGGGTCTACACCTCTTTACCTCTTTAAATGCGTCTACACAAAAAGTAAATTCAGGGATTTTGGAGGACTTTGGATATGTTGTTGAGGATAAAATTCTGCGTCCATACCAGCAATAAAATTCAATGAATTAATTTGTCCCCGGTTGCCCATATTAAATTTCCTATCTTTCCTTGACTATATTTATTGGAACGAAATATTTTCGATTATAGTTTGAATAGGTACGTGCAGAAGAAAATAATTATTTAACTAATTATTTAAAAAATTATTAGACTCTCTGTAAATTTCGGTCAAAATATACAGTATCGTCTCGGTCTCGTCTCGGTTGCTTAAAAGCTGGTCTCGTCTCGTCTCGGTTTCGTCAGGCAAGACCGAGATTAAGACTTTTCTCATCTCGTGGCCAACCCTATTACAACCAACTCGGTGTACGCAACTGGAAGCGGCTAGCTAGGGACAGAGCTGGCTGGAGGGGCCTGTTAGTTGAGGCCGAATCCCATCCTGGGCTGTGAGCGCCATCTTAAGTAAAGTAAGTAAGTAAGAACAAAATACTTACAATAACATTTTACTGTGCAGATTTTTTACGCTAGTAACTCCGCATCTCCTTTGGACTAACTGAGTATTTATTTTTAAAGACTTTATATTGAATAACGCTATGTTCTCTAACTCACTTTATTGCCTATTTATATTTCTTAGTAATAAGTTCTTTCAAATATCAATTAACGGCAAACTAAGAAGGAACAAGATTTTTTTTTAAGACAAATCAAATATTTCTGAATAATTACGAAATATAAATATTTTAACGAAAATACAATCACCCAAAGACTTTATAATAGCTTCCTTTTTTAACGACTTTTAATCAGCTTATTTTTATTTTTCTATTAAAATCACAACATTGTCAATTTCGTTTAATAGCCTTTTAAGCCCATAAGATCTTTCATTGTTCATTGTTTGATAATATAACTTTTTAGTAGAAAACAATCAGTAGCTTAAATTTTGTTTTATCGCTTCAATCAAATAAAACATACAAATTGTTATTTTTGGATAAATTTTAAGTATTATCTCTTCAAAAGAATAAAACAAAAAAACACAAAATCCAAACCTAATCCCAATTATGGTCAAGAACCCCATCCATTATCACTCATCGATAACGAAGTAATCAAAGAAGTTACAAAACGAAAACAAAGAAATGCAAATTTTCATCCGATTTTTCGGCTTAACAATATCGCTTTGCATTTTAATATTATCACATTAAAGTTTTAAACTTCAAAAATGAACAAGTCAAGGAAGAGAAACTGATAAAAAAATATAAAAAAAAATTAACTTAAGAAAATATTATTTGCTATAAAAACCAAAAGCATTGATTCTTCATTGGATATATGGGTTCCTAAGTTTCCCCCAAAGACACTATTTACATAACTTATATAGGTATATCTGGCTGTGGCAGGTATTGTACTTAAACTGACATATGCATACTGATGTCCGGCTGATGGCAGGTGAATGAGTAAAGTGCCGGGAAAAAAGACTCAAAGCAAAAACAGAAACAACAACACGCGGAATTCGCTATGGAGCACCACCTGGAAGAAGAACACTATGTATAAGCTTCTGTGCGCTGCACTGCGCTCACGATGGACATTGGACATTCACTCACAGCTCACTTTGTATTCCTTTAGTCAAAGTACGTGATGCCATCATATACGCGTCCATTCAGAGTTCAGTAATTCATAAGAATCCACAATTTATGCCATTTGCCACTAAGTGCCAGCTATCAGTCAGCGTGCTAGAAGCACCAAAGCCACGCATCAAATAACACATAACAAAATTATTTAAATACCGTTTTTACCGATTAACAAATTGATATTCAAAAAAGAGCCAATATAAGACGTAGCAGCAAAAAAAAAAAATACAAAAGATTTCACGTGTTCGGCATACTTATGGCCGACCGGCAATCAAGTAGCCAGGAATCAAATACACTCTTTAGAGAGAGAGACGCTTTAAAATGCCATCACAACACTGCAGTATACTTGAACTTTACACACAAATACTCATTTCATTTCATTATCATTTTAATTATTTATTCTTTTGTGTGCGAGCGTGAAGAAGTAGTGTTAATGGTTTTTGCACCTATTTGGTTGGATTTCTTGATTGTGGTATGATTCGAACAAGGACAACGTTGGGCGCCAGTTAAAAGTCGATTTTATAAAGAGCCTATATGCCAGCATGCACTGCACAATTACACATATATGCAAACATTTAAATGGTTATAGGACGCATCAACAGGTTCATTGTTGGTTATTGGGGCCAATATGAGATGATGCCTGGGACGTGATTTATTTTTGGGAACTCACTTTAGGTATATAAAGACTTGACCTGCAATCGAAAAACAATAAGGACCAGATTGTTGAAAAGATGATTGTTGTAGCTGTTTATTTTTTCTGCACTTTATTGCGGTCAATGAAAGTTTTTTATATTCTGATGAATTGACGTGATGATATATTGAAATTCTTCAGCTGCTGTTATAAAAATAATGAGAACTCTGGGTTTTATTTAAAAGTCATAAGTGATGCTGCAACAATTGAAGAAGAAAATTTACAAAGCCAGGTAGGATATTTTAAAGTATTATACAAAAGTATGGATTTCATTCGTATTTATAAAAAAAATCAAATATGTAAATAAAATATAACGAAAATTGCAAACTGTGTTGCTAAGAACAAAATAAAGATAAACACCAGCCATACAAAAAAATTCGAAGGTCTAGGCCTAGGGTCGTCAACTGGCCATACACGAGCAAGCCGAACGGCATGAAACGTGGTTTTCCGACTCGTTGAAAATCCAAATGGTTCGGTTTCCGAACTATTTCGACATTTATCCAGAAAATGCAAGAACCTAGTTGGCTCCGAGCCTTTTGGCTCGTTCGTGTATGGCCACGTCTTAGAAAACTGACATGATCAGAACACTCGAAAAGGATTTTTTTTAAGAAGTTGACCAATTTTGTATTTAAGATATTTTAGAGGTAGAAGGAAACATTTAAATTTTCAATTAAAAAAAAAAATAAATAAAGAAAAATAAATAGATAAAAAAAAAATAAATAAATAAAAAAAAACTGCTTTTAAAATGTGTTAAAATTTTGTGTTTAGGAATGGTAGGAATAAGTAAATAAAATGCATGATTCAATCTCCAAATGGGTTTTTTAAGTAATTTCAAATAAAGATGGTAGCAAACACATTAAAATATATGATTACCAATAGAAAACTACCCAATTTATCTGCACTTTTTCAATTTGTTTCCTTGTTTAAGAGAATGTTTCTATTCAAGTGGCGCAAAAAAAAACAGTATTTTAAATGAAGTAATTAGAAATGTGGTAAAAAATAACCTAATGGTATTTTTCTGAATTATTCTGTCTCTGCAGTTTTATTCGCAATAGATCCCTCTTATAGGAACTAAAACCAAAAGGTGAATTTATAAATTTACCAAAGCGCTACACGCTCACACAGTAAACAAAAAGTTTGTTTCTAAAAAAAAAAAATATATTAATTCAAATTTTAAATGCTAAATTTGAAGAATAACTTAAAAGTAACGGATCCCAAAATAATGATAAAATGAATCAATCCAATGAAGAGATATGAGGGAATATACACTGCTCGTCATAAGGCTAGAAGCAGGCATTTTTGTGAAAAGTAAATCTGTAATATCTCCTTTTGTATACGAAACAAATCAAAATTTGGTATGACACAAGAGAGACTGCTAAATGTTCCATAGAAAAAAACTAATCTTTGAGCCCCGAGATAAAAAGTCAACGGCAGATAAGAAATTAAATGTTAGGCGAGTCATTTTTTTTAAGTCATTTTATCGTTCATAAGGTTTTAATGTTTTTTTTTTTTTTTAATTTTCTTAGTCTAATTTGTATGCTTGTAAAGTGGGCTGCTGGCAGCTTTTAAAATAAATTAAAAAATTAGATAAGGAAGAGAGTAATACAGTGATTCCAAAAAGTCAAGTGAAAATTCACTCAAGGCCAACTTAATGGCACGAAGCAGTCATCGTATTGCTTCCCTTCTTCGTATAATTTTTAAGTAGTAGCCCGTAGCGTAATGGTTAGTGCGTTCGACTGTCACGCTGGAGGTCTGGGATCGCTTCCCAGCCTCGTCCACCTAAAAACTAAAAAAGTTTTTTTTCAGGGCTACTGCCTCTTGCAAGGAATTGACAAATCCTCCAAGAGTATCACTTGTCACGAATAAGTGCTTCTCCTCTAGCTGTTCGGATTCGGCATAAAATTGTAGGTCCCTTCCATTCCTGTCGAAAGGCGCACACAGGAATGGTTGCGAGTTGTTAGTCACTAGGCCCTGGTTCTTCATGAGCCGTTGTGCCACCCGATTTATTTTATTTTTTTTTTTCGTATAATTTTTATGTGAGACATCCCCTAACATTTAATGTTATCTACAAGTCCGGTGCATAGGGGGTTGAGGGAGAAATAGAGCATTTTGGCTTATATTTGATTTTAACGCTCCAGATGCATGAAAAGGGGCGCTGTTTGTGGAAATAGTACTTCTAGCAACGCTTTATAGTACCACGATGACTGGAAACCCTTCATCTTGGTACTTTCAACAACCAAGTTTATCATTCCATAACAGGATATTGCTCCCGAATCGTTACGCCTTCATCCCTGTTATGATGACGGTTCAGAAATTGATCTTCTTTCCTCTACAAGATGGTTGTAACAATTTTTTCAACGATGAAGAGTAATTTCTGTTCAGTCTTCACACAGGGAAGAAGGAGTAATGAAGTCGAGAGCAATATCCAATTGTGATATGATAAACTTGGTTCTTACCGTTATATCTTAAGTATTTTTCTTAGAAAATTGTCCCAGCCGCTTAAACAGGGCGAAAGATAACAACATTTTGAAACTCAAATTTTCTTATTGCCTTGAATCAACCTACACCTGCTGTAGCTTTTTTGTCACAGCTTATACGAATCAATCTGTGTGTGTGGGCGGGGGTAAATGTGAATTAATGCGAATGAAATCTGAGACAGGAATTTTTCAAATAATTTCAAGTGACTGTTTTTTTTTCAAGACTCGCCTCTTAACATGGTCAATTCTTATTTATTGCCATAACTTTTATTACCTACATTGTTTTCCTATTTCCAAAATACTCATATTCACCTGTCCCATACTGGAAAACTGTATACCAGTAGCCTTTTCGACACATGTCACCTTCACTTTACCTACTGCAAAGGCTCATTTTAAGAAACAGTATCCACCACACGACCTGAATAACTCATTGAAAAATATACATTTTTCATATATCCCAGAGGCCAATTCCAGTTCCAGGCCTGGCACCACCGACCGCACCACCAACCACACCAAAGATCATTTCCATATCCATATCACTGTCTGAGAGTTGTGTGTATTTTCTATTTTTTTATCACCTGACCACACCATTAAGCGACCATTTCGAGGCTATGGGGTTTGGGTGCTGAACAGAATATAAACGCCATAAACTAAAACGCAGATAGGTACTAGCACTAGGTACTTCTCGTACTCTTGCCTTTTTGCCAGCGAATATCTTATCTAAGCGATTATCTATTGTGTCTGCGATGACTGAGATGCTGGATAGCTATATGCTACCCAGATAGCATAGTAAAAGTGTAGCTACATACCAAGATTTAAAATCTACTTTACTTTGCAGCGTGTATATATTTTCTCTGCAAACAATAAGCAATGGTTATGGCGTTTAAGAGTAACAACCATGGTAATGGCTATCTCATGGTCCCTCTCCTGACATGTTTGTCGTTATATTGTGTCATTTGTGTTGGCCGCTGTTTGGGTCGCTTGGAGGAAAAAACTGCTGCTAAAATCGCAATTAAGGCTTTCCTGAGTTGTGGTGTTTTTTTTTTTTTTTTTTTGGAAATAAAATTATTATTGGAAATTGAGACACCGCGATATGCCTTAGCGGACAAACAACAGCAAAACACACAAGATATACGCAGAGAAGACGGAAAGCAATAGCCTCGAACGGTATCTGATGAAATTTGTTACTCCCAATGGGTTTCAGATAAAAGTAAATTTGAGCGGACGGTGCCGTATTTCAGCATCAGGAAGTCACCGTGCTGGTATTGTAATGATGGTTAATATTCCACCCGAGCGTTGTTTGGAGACCTGTGGTCCGTAATTAAAACTGGATTTGCATCTGGTGTATATGTGTAATGTAAATTTGTTATCAGTTTAAGAATTTGTGTTATATGGATGGCACATATGGCATAAGGATGATGTTGCAGAAATGGAATGTAAATTCACCGATAAGGACGATTAATTATTATATTTTTACATTTAGTCCAAGTTGATGAGGTACTTAAAATAAATTAACTGATTTAGGTGAATAAAGTGACTTAAGTGAATTGTGACTGTTTGATAAGAGAAAATGTGTTAGTGGATGGACCTGTATTTCATTGTCATGAATAATAATAGAATTTTGGGTTATTTTCGTATTGCCCAGATAAAATTAGTCTTTTTTTTGCAAAATATTCAGATCCTACAAAATCTTCAAAAGTTAGTTTTCCAGTGAATGGTATGACTCTGAAAATCGGCACCAAGCTTCTATGATCCTGACCACGCTGCTTCGAGTCAATTATATCGACTTCTTTCTCGATGACCCCGACTGTAAAAGAGCATTAGGTTTTTTCGTGGCCTTTAACATCCGTGCTTTATGATTCGAAAACACCACTCTCTGCATTCAACGATTCTCCCCGACCTTCTCGAACAAGTCTGAAAATCTGTTAAAGAATTTTTTCTATATAGAAGCTCTCTAAGAACCAGTTTGTTTACAGTCCGCTAAATCTTGTGTGTGACTTTCACTGGCTCTAATTAAAAATAACGCAAATCAACCAATATGTAGTAGCCCGTAGCGTAATGGTTAGTACGTTGGACAATCACGCTGAAGGTCTGGGTTCACTTTCCAGCTTCATCCACCTAAAAATTAAAAAGTTTTGTTTAGGGCTGTTGCCTCTTGCGAGGAACTGATTAATCCTCCAAGAGTATCAATTGTCATGCATAAATGCTTCTCGTCTAGCCGTTCCGTTCTTGTCGACACATGCACACACGAATGGTTGCGAGTTGTTAGTCTCTTGGCCCGGTTCTTCACGAGCCACACCCAATTGATTTATTTAATGTTTTGCCAACCAATATCGGCTGATAAGCAATATTGATGATTAGCAACTCAAACTTTGTGTTTTTAGAAACAAAATTGGTCGAGAAGCAGTTATAATAATCATGGATTCAACTATTAAAGATGATTAGATGTGAACAAACTGGCCCTGATACAGCTTGTTGACCAATCGCCCAACAGTTGAACAGGACTAGCAATATAAAGGTTTGGTTGAGCATGTTTTACACTTTCAACGTTAATGTTTTCTTCAGCCCCCTAGAGTGCCAAATCTCTACCATACGTGTAGAAAATGTTTACTCTGGAGTTAATCCAGAGCGACAAGCGGCTGCTACAGCGACTCCATTCTGCTTGGCCAGTAAGTAACTCGTTAAACCCTCAAAGCTGATGCTTTAAATAGCCAAGTTTTGTCGTACCAGGAAATTTGATTGATAACATGTGCTTGATTGTTTTTTCAAGATCAACAAGTTTCATCTCTTATTCAATTGCTTCGTAGATTCTTGAAATGAACGTTGGAAACAGCGCGCGATGATCTTGATATATATCTTCCACAATATCATATCTTCCATTCGGATTATCTGTTCTAGAACAAGACTGAAAAAGTCACATGACAGCGCATCTCCTTGTCAAAATGTGTTCGAAACAAATTGGAACAGCTATTCTATAGGTGCTCGTAATTTCAGTTGATAGATAAATTTTTCCGAGATAGCCTGTTCGACTGAAAAAGTCACATGACAGCGCACCTCCTTGTCAAAATGTGTTCGAAACAAATTGGAACAGCTATTCTATAGGTGCTCGTAGTTTCAGTTGATAGATAAATTTTTCCGAGATATGGTTTTGAACATAAACTTAAAATGTCATGGTTTTTCGAGGAATCACTACTTTTGAAGATTTATTCTAAGGCCGATCTGTAGGGCCAGAAACCAATCTGGTACTTGCCGATCCAAATATTATATAACGGTTCAGAATACCACACACTACGCATCATTCATACTTCCTTCTACCAATACTTGATGAATGACTATTTTATTCTCTTAGAATCAGGAACACTGGCCTTAGTGTTCTTAACCTAACCTATTGTTATACATTCATACTTCATTAACTTGAGGTTTGTTAGCTTCTTGCGCTTGTTATTTCGAATCCCTGCCACAATCTGAGGCTCTTCTACGTGGGTGTTGTGTGGTGGACTCAAAGATTCTCTAGGTCGAACTATTGGTGTTCTGTTTATTTGTTTCACAACACTCAGCTTCCTCAGTCCTTGACGTCTTTTACTCTTCGGCTTGGCATACAGGTAGATGTCACTGTACCAGTTCCTTTATGAATATTATCCCTCTTTTAGCAAGGACCGCAAATTACTTGAAGATCCCCTCATCTCAAAAATCTAAAGCATCTTCTGGATCAATATCTTCCTGTTCCCTGTATCTGACCAATGCGACAGGACCATCATGATCAAAGTCTTATTAGGGAAACCAAAGTTGGTCGAGAGAAGGCTTTGTTACTTAATTGCCTTTCTATTTGAATGGAAAATGAAATAATTAGCAGTCAAATTTGGCATAGTTTTTAACAAAATTATCTCTTGCCCTAAAGAAAATCAAGTATACATTTTTTTGCCAACCATTCTTTTCCATTTTCATTTGTCTCCACATAGACACAAAAGTCAGCATTTTTTTAGACCTCTCACTTGCTGTCTAAGCTGCCGCAGACAGTTACTCTATTTAAGAGAATATTATATAGGAAAATATGTTTTTGTTTTTTTAATCAAATGGCCATACAAAGTGGAATCGCCCATACGGCCATACCCTCCCTCTTTAAAGCCATTTCAATCATTTCCTTATCGGTTCGACAAAAGTGTTACAATGCGAAATGAAATTCCACATCATTATCGACGTGAACCATCCACAATGGCCAGTACCACTTATAAATGCGCATAAACGTGCTGCACTCCATAGTAACATGTCTCAGAAAAAAAAAATACCACCAAAACCCCTTTATAGTAGATAAAGACAGCCACTGCAATAAGAAAGTGCACCTACGCCCCGAATATGCGGCAGTGATTCCCATATACACTTGTCGGAGTCCGTTCTTTATCTTGTACGCCCGCAATAGCCACGCGGCATTGCAAATAGTCACACAGATACACACACACACACACAATCTAACAAACATTCACAGTTAGGCAATAAATTCAGTGCACCAGCCAAACTATTTGCTATTTATCTACGGCCAAGATGCAGCACGACCAACAAATCGTTCTTGGCCAATTCAACAAAAAAAGAGAAAAAGAAGAAAATTTAAAGAAACTAAGACCATAAAAGACCTGCTCGCGCAATGGTAATAGCCAAAGCGAATGTGACGTTTCTTCCTGCCACCGCTGCCGCACCTTACCGCGCGCCATTACCATCTGCAGCCACCAGCCACTAAACAATGTCAGGAGCTATGACTCGGCCCAACTGTCTTAGTTCGGCAACCCAGTGTTGTACAGTCAGTCATTCAGTCAATTCTACAGACTTGAAGCTGGGCTTGCGGCCGGTGCGGCTTGGTGGCGCACGAAGAAGTGAAATTTATGAAGCAGCCTCCGCTTCTAATCAGATGAATCTTCTGGATCAATATCTTCCTGTTCCCTGTATCTGACCAATGCGACAGGACCATCATGATCAAAGTCTTATTAGGGAAACCAAAGTTGGTCGAGAGAAGGCTTTGTTACTTAATTGCCTTTCTATTTGAATGGAAAATGAAATAATTAGCAGTCAAATTTGGCATAGTTTTTAACAAAATTATCTCTTGCCCTAAAGAAAATCAAGTATACATTTTTTTGCCAACCATTCTTTTCCATTTTCATTTGTCTCCACATAGACACAAAAGTCAGCATTTTTTTAGACCTCTCACTTGCTGTCTAAGCTGCCGCAGACAGTTACTCTATTTAAGAGAATATTATATAGGAAAATATGTTTTTGTTTTTTTAATCAAATGGCCATACAAAGTGGAATCGCCCATACGGCCATACCCTCCCTCTTTAAAGCCATTTCAATCATTTCCTTATCGGTTCGACAAAAGTGTTACAATGCGAAATGAAATTCCACATCATTATCGACGTGAACCATCCACAATGGCCAGTACCACTTATAAATGCGCATAAACGTGCTGCACTCCATAGTAACATGTCTCAGAAAAAAAAAATACCACCAAAACCCCTTTATAGTAGATAAAGACAGCCACTGCAATAAGAAAGTGCACCTACGCCCCGAATATGCGGCAGTGATTCCCATATACACTTGTCGGAGTCCGTTCTTTATCTTGTACGCCCGCAATAGCCACGCGGCATTGCAAATAGTCACACAGATACACACACACACACACAATCTAACAAACATTCACAGTTAGGCAATAAATTCAGTGCACCAGCCAAACTATTTGCTATTTATCTACGGCCAAGATGCAGCACGACCAACAAATCGTTCTTGGCCAATTCAACAAAAAAAGAGAAAAAGAAGAAAATTTAAAGAAACTAAGACCATAAAAGACCTGCTCGCGCAATGGTAATAGCCAAAGCGAATGTGACGTTTCTTCCTGCCACCGCTGCCGCACCTTACCGCGCGCCATTACCATCTGCAGCCACCAGCCACTAAACAATGTCAGGAGCTATGACTCGGCCCAACTGTCTTAGTTCGGCAACCCAGTGTTGTACAGTCAGTCATTCAGTCAATTCTACAGACTTGAAGCTGGGCTTGCGGCCGGTGCGGCTTGGTGGCGCACGAAGAAGTGAAATTTATGAAGCAGCCTCCGCTTCTAATCAGATGAACAGTCTTCCAAAGACGATCGTTGCCGGACAGATGAATGCAGTAGGTATAAGGTATGCAGTATTATAGTAGAGGAGTCGAACGGTGGTGGTTTGTTTTAGTTCACTTCACCGCATTAGACGGGACAGAGACAGTATAGAAGACAGCCGCGCGAAGATAATCAGTAACCAGGCAGGGCGGCGGCAGGTTGCTGTTGCCGTTGCGCATTCACACAGCGCAGCGGACAGCAGCGCCTCTTGCACAATTCTCCAACAAGAACGAACCAAATCGACTTAGGAGTGATTTATTTGTCCAAGAAGCCTGTCAATTTTCTCCTGGTTTATCTTTTCGAAAGATTATGTCTTATTAGCTTGAACAGTGAGTTTGATTAGTTAATTTAATAAATACACTTTGCACTGCTCGGCTCGACTAATACTAGATTTTATTTTAAAATTTGCTTTAAGTAGCTATGTCCCTAAAGCGGAAATGATTATTTTAGTCCCGTTTCTACGGTTCTTCTTTTTGAATAATTAGAATGTCAGTCTAGAACTGATAAAGGTGAAAGTATTACAGCTACTTAGTAATGTAACAATTTGCTTCATCATTTGTTTTTTCTTTTATATTTTTGTATTACCTTATTGCAAACCACACGGGCTTAGGCATCTGTGATAAACATATTTGATCAGATAACTCAAAAACAAAGTTTTTTTTAAACGGATGGTATTTTTGGATTTAAGTGACCCACTTCTGCAAACATATTGGGGCGTATTCATAGTCATTTTAGACCTGGGTCTAAGTTAAACATAGCTTTGGTTGAATTTTCGGACGTTAATTCTATATTTTTAAGTTCATAATTTCAAAATATTTGAAGCTATTTGCGTAGTTTACTAAGTTAATTATCATATAAAAATATAAAACCAACAATTTGTGATTCAAATCGGTCTGTATTCATTGAGCCAAAATTGTCTTAAACTGTAGTTTAGTTAAACCTGGGTCTATCTGCGACTATAAATATGCCCCATTATGTGTGGGGTTTTGTTTTTTGCATTAAAACAAATTGATTATTTTCTGATTTGATAAATTTTATATTGAAATGAAATACTCTTGCAGGAAACCCTTTAAATCATGATTTGGAAGGCAACCGGCCCATAATTCCGAATCCCAAAATGCCGAATCCGATCAGAATTCCGAAAGACAAGATACTGGGAACCCCCCATTTCAACACTTTCGGGATTAGTCCCGATTTTCAATAGTTCTTACAAATCTACCTAAAAATTTAATACTATAGTTCAAAAATCGGTTCCTTCTTTAATCTACTGAAGTTGAAATATTTTTTTGGAAAACATAAAATTATAAATATTCTATATTTGGTTGAGAAGCGGGTCAGAAATCTTAGTTTCAAAATTCTGTGCCCAGATCGCGTAAGACTAAAACGAGATTTCGGACGTTCTGACAAGTACAGGGATTCTTTTTTAGCCGCACAATACGAATGTGGAATGTTATATCTTACTCTATTTTTCCCTTTTATTATGATATTCACAAATTCAAAACCAATGTGCATCGGCATCTCCTTTTAAACCCTATCCTATTTTCCTAACACTCGCACTGCGTTTTACATGTTAAAGTTATTAACAACCCCTTGAGTGGGCGTCAACTATAAAAAAAAAAACTTCGTCAAAATCGGTCCATCGTTTTTCATGCCACTAAATATCGTGAATTTTACAGTGAATATTATTATTCAGATTCGCCGCAAAAAAAATATTAACTTCTGAGGTACCCCCCTATAAAAACTACTGTGGACCTTAGTGTTATCAGTTTTCCTTGAAAGTGTGCTCATACAGGATCCTCTAACGGTATGGCGAGTCGAAACATCTTGTTCAAACCTATGTATGAGTTTTATAGATGTGCTCGCAAATTGGGAACAAGATAACATATGATTATGTGTCAATAATTTTCACTGTTTACATATATGGGTTCCTTTTAGAAAGACCCCTTATAAATCTGATCTAATGTTTTCTGTAGTCATTGATATTTTCCTGGGACATGGCTTAGGTGTACTTAGAGCTGAAAAAGTTTGGTGGAACCTTTGAACTCACATATTCATACATAGACCATAGCCTAATTTTTTAATTTTGTGAAGTGGTCCTGGACAATACTGCTGGCACGTACAAGCGTAATAATCGCCCTCAAACGCCTGTGCTCTCTTGGCCACTGACATTTAAATTCACAAATCCGCACTCAAAGTGATATCAATGATACCAAACGACAAGACTCTGCTCAGAAACAGTTTTTTTGTTTTAATTTTAAAACACCAATATGGCGACAACCTGATTGACCAACTTTGTATTTAAATGCATTCTTATGAAATATATTCAGAAAATTTCGATAAATTAAAATAACATAGCAGTCTTAGGTTAAGTAAGGTTAAAGTGGCTGACAGCAGAGAAGCTAAGCTGACACATTTACCCACCATATATTTATTGTGATATCACATGAATCTAAAATTTGTTCCCTTCTCGCTAAAACCAATTGGAGCTCTTTACAAGGTGTGCGAGACTAAATGTCCGTGCTTGCTAGATCAATATGAGTATTGAAGAAGAAATCTCCAAGATGGAGTTTACGTGTGTGGGATAAGGCAGGACACATACAAAGAAGATGAGAAATAGACTCTTCCTCCTCTTCATCCATGCAGCTTCTGCAAAAATCATTTACGAATACTCCAAGCCGCGTTGCGTGATTGCCTATATGACAGTGCCCGGTAATGACACCATTATTTAGATTAGGATTTAACACTTCTCAGTGTTATATCCTAAACTATTAAATAGTGTAATTTCTTTATTTTTATTAGAAATATTTCAAAAATTGACCTTATAAATTTCAGATTAAGCATCTACAGGGTTCATTCAAGAATGGATAACCCTGAAAAGCCTCATAGTAGACTTTATGGCCGTCCTGAAAACTGATAAAAAAAAGTTCTATCCCAACCACAAGAAAATATACATGCATTTTTTTGTTCAGTGCATTATTTTTTGCCTTACTTTACATTTTTTGAATACCACCACAACAAGTGAAGAATTTCACCGTTTTTTTTTTTCGTAGCAATATTTAACATTATTTGTGCCAGAACATAAGTAGAAAGAAATTATAATAACTGTTGGACTTCTTAGAGAAAAAAATTATTTAACTTTTTATTTTCAGTGCGAAATGTGAAAGAAAATAATTTTTGAACAAGTTAAAGCATCTCTGGTATAATAAAGTGCATGAATCCCTAAGTGGCCAACCATTTTAAAAATAGGCGCGTTAAATGCGAATTTCAAATTGGTATAGCTTGTTATTGTTTCTAGAGCCAAAAGTAAGTTATTGGTAAAAGTCTGCAATACTAGAGTTAATTTAACAAAAACAAAAGTTTATAAAATCAGCACAGTAAACGTGAAAATAATGCCATGTGTTGAACATGGTAGATTTTTGATTGATTGCCTGTTTTTATGATGTTGTCCTAATGATAAATCCAAGCTTTTAACTTCTAGGGCCGAGTGCAACATTACTAAAAATGTCAACAAAGTGCAAAAAACGGTTGAATTTTCGAGGTTGTTTGGAGTTATACCTCTTCAATTGGGACAAAACCATCAAATATTTTGTTGGTTGCAATGAACAACAACCACTTGTGTTGGCTACCTACCAGTTGAAATAATTTATAAATTGAAATTGGAATATAGACTAAGCACTACTAAAGGAATCTGATGATTAGTGTGGCAGCCATGAAATTGCAATAATTCCAGCCTATGTAATACTCGGTGGTAGCCAACACAAGTGGTTGTTGTTCATTCAAAACCTTCAATGCAAATATGACGGAGCGAAAGCTATGCAGCCTAACTGCAAGTGTTATCACGAGAAAACACCTTTGAAAAGCGGAAGGTTGGTTGAAAACGCCAATCATTTTGGTCTGAAATTCATCATTAATTTAGTTATTTTTATTGTATTTAATAAAACTTTAGAACACAGAATTTTAATTGACCGAATAACATGAACCAGCATTGTACATGCTCGGAGTTATTATTTTCTTTACATGAATGAATTAAGGCCAGGCGGAACGAAGTTCGCCGGGTCAGCTAGTTTATATATAAAAATATTTGGAAATTTTAACCAGAATTTCTTTTATTTAAAAAATGCAAATGAATCTTATTATTTTTCGAAAGCAAATCAAGAAAGAATGTACGTATCTAATTTTTGAAAACCAAACCTTCTATCATTAAGAGAAACATCTAAAAAAAATAATATTCTTGCTCTAGGAAAAAGTCATGCTCTAGGAAAAAGTCATGCTATCAAAAACATCAAATCAAAGAAAAAGCTTCAAAGTAAATCATGATTTTATATGTAGATCGCACTTGCCCTATTGCACATCTCACGTCAACATTTCAACTTTAAATTTTGTAATTTAAAAGCTTTTGCTCTTCTTCAAAAATGTATTGCATTACGAAGTCCAAAATTCTCAATGAACTGTCTAGGTACATACTATTGAATGTTTATACATGTACATATACCCTTATGCTTATCCAATAGATACATGTATGTATGTATTGTATTAAATAAAGCAAATATTATACGGTCAACATTCAAATCCAATAAGTCAAGTGAAACCTTGAAATACAAAATCATACAACGATACTATTGTAGCAACAATAATGATAGAACTTATAATAATACATCGCAAGTGTTATGTACAAATATTTTAAGAAAACATTGCCAGCGCAATTATAAGAAAACACAGTTATCTTATTTTGTGATTATTTGCATAGATATAGATAAAATTTTCCTTATCATTTTCTGCAAAACATTTTTAAATAAACAAATTCAAAACAGTTTACACTCGGTTCAATATAGGGTACCTTGATTAGAGTAGATTAACACCAAACATCAACAAGCCGAACATCTTTACAGTTAAATATTTTAATATCTTCAGGTAAATTGTAAAGGCTTAAATAACGCTAAAAATATACGAATAGACTAGTGCTCTTAAGATTTTCAATATCAGGATGTCAATATAAAAACAAAAAAACATTTTTTTGGATTTTATGTCTCCATAAAAAAAATGAACACATTTGTATCGAATATTTTCCGACTAGTTGAGAAATATTGAGACGCAAAACAATGTCAAAATCAACAAAGTCCATTGACAATATTCTATGATCTATAATTTACATATTAGAAAAAAAAAAACAGAATTTACTACTGTATGCTAACTTTTTCTAGATGAGTTAACAAAAAAATTTATCTGTCCTCTATTTTACCTCATAAAAATGCTTCGCACCACATCAAATTAAGAGCAAATCCTGTTTAACCGTTAAGGCTCTAGCTCCTTGTACCTACACCAGTACACACAGACTATAGCAAACCGACGGAAAAAAGTGATTTTCGGACTATCGAAAATCACTTTTTTGGTTGTGTAAATAAAAAAACACAACAAATGCATGAAAAATTAACAAACAGAATCTACTAGTTACACTGCTCACCACTTGTAGATTCTGCAAAATCCAGGCAGAAAACCCTAACCACATATTAGGCAAATGCCACGCACTTGTGCATCAAAGGCACAGATATCTCGGAAATCATCAGATAGAGGAGAGGGACCTACCGTCACTGAAAATACTTCAAATACTTAATTTTATCAAAGAACTAAATTTGGAGGATGAGCTTTAAGTAAGCAAAATCATTCAGCTCTAGATGGGGGCACAATAGATCAAAGGTAGCAGTGCATCAGAGCCCGAATTTATTTATTCACTCATTCAAGAGATTCCCCAGCGAAGAAATTGAATTTTGTGGAGAATCACTTAAAAACATCAAGTCCCAAAATCTGAAGAAATTTGCTTCAGTGGTTTAGGCGCTGGCTGTAGGTCGAGGTATGTCTGTACCGACAGACAGACAGTGGATAATATTACATTAAGTTTGATTTTCGTACAAAACCAAAACTTGCTCTACATTACCTCTATAAAGCTTATAAAAGGTTATAGGAACATAAGTGTTCTGTATATAGTTTAATTTTCATATCATGAGCTATATGGATCATTAGGGATGATAAAATACGGCTAATAAGAACATTTTACAGGAAAGTAAATTTCATTTATTTTGTTTATTAAAATTAAATAGATATAAATCAAGTCCACCCTGTAAACCTTTATATCGATTAGAGTCAAAGTCATCTTGAAAGCACAATATTTAACCCATACAAAAAGGAAACATAATCGCCATAAATAACACTTAGAGCTGTCACAGGTCTTAGACATTTTTTTACCCGCATCAAAGAAAAATTTAAAAAGAAAAAAAACCTAACAAAACATTCATTCTACTATTTATCTAGTAATAATTCAAGTTTTTTTTTTATTAATAAAATATATCTATGGCAAATATTTATTCTATTTTTGTGTTAGAAGTTTGTGTAGGTTCAGTCTCGTGTCGCTCCTCGCATTCAAGCAGAACAATTCTAATGTGTCTAACGAAACAGACAGCAAAATATTGTCGCCCCGAAATTGTAACAAATTATCATTGGACATGTATCACTGCAGAAACGTTCTAATTTTTCAAGTTTTTTTTGTATTATTTCAACAACAAACTGCGATCGCGCTTGACCGCCATCATACATAATATTGAGGAATGCGCCTGACTCATGCCATGCCATGCACGCGAGGGAGAGTCTCAAGAACTAACACTCTATGTCCACCGTCATCGCCACCGCGCTGTCCAAAATTACCTACAGATCACACCGGCTCCTGGGGCTATACATAATACAGGCTCCCCCTGCGCTCGTAAACCAATTTGATTTTTCTGCTAAAAAAAACGTATAATAGATTTTCAAATCAACTAATTTAAGGTGGCAAAAACCTCAACAACGCGTCGCCACATTAGGTAGGTGCTCGCTTGCTTAGCTCCAGTGTATGTAAGTCGTCGTATGGGCATCTTAACTATACCTACTTCCAAATGGAAATGGGAAATTTAGTATTTTGAGTTATGTTGCCTAGATTGTGATGGTTTTTAGCTTTGGTGTTGATCGTACAGTTTGTAAACAGAAGTCCATAGATAATGGTCAATTTTGTGGTTTCTTTTGAGGGCAAAGTTTCGTGGCGGACAATTTGAATTCTTTATGAGTAAATCGAAACTAGTTTTCATGTTTATTGTTGTTTTTGTTAGTTTTTGGTCAATAAGAAGGTTATATTGGCGAACTTGGGTTAATCAATTCAATATAGGTCACAGTTGTACGGATGCGGAAAAATTTATTAGTCAGACTAGATTTGACAAGAATAAGTTTTGAACATCGTTAACAAATAAAATAATTTTCGTGTGGGAGAACTTTTGGAAATAATAAAAAGAAGACATATTGAAACTATTAGAAAATTGCTTTTGTTTTTTCGTGCATTATTGGTGGACTTGAAAGTTGGAAAATTATTTTACCCCACAAACAAGAAGTGAAGATGCGTTTGAGTTCTTATTGTTTCGTCATTTTTTGTTATTTCTAAACAATAGGCGTGTTTTATTGCAAGATCCATCCATAGTACAGTCCGATTTTACATGCATAACAAATACAATATCGCTAGTAGCTCTACAGCCGATAAGAAGCTAAAGTAGAATCCTACTGTGGATAGATTTTTGACGTTTATTCGAGCCTCTATTCTACTTCAGCTTCTTATCGGCTGTAGAGCTACTAGCGATGTTGTATTTGTAATACATTTTGCAATAAAACACGGCTAATACTGAAAATATGGTAGAGCAAATTTTTAAACTCGGGGCCAGCAGCGCAACAATCAGTCACAATGAAGTGCTTGTTTAACTCCTTAGTGGTGGTCCCCGAACTACAGGCTTAAATTACAAGTGCAATAAGCCTAGCTTTCTAGGGAAGGTTACGGAGTTTAGCATTCTTCATAACTGAAATCAAAATTGCTACCGAAATCGAAACTACGCCTCGTTTGATGAATGGAAACACGTTAAAGACTTTTGGCTACTACAACCGGACAAAGATTGGTTTCTGGAATATGAAGACGCTTCTCGACAACGGAAGTTAAGGTCCTCGAAAGGCTAGTTTCCTACAATTAAAGAAGGAATTTATGGGATACAAGATTGACATATTAGGGTTAAATGGTTGGACTCGTTAAAGTTAAGGTCTCCAACTCGTAACACTCTACTACCCATTTCCGGATAGGCACCTGTAATCTACCGGGAATCTGGGGTTGGATTGCTGCTTTCCAAAAAAGCTCTCAAAAGATTGATGACCTGAGAGTATTTGAAAGCCAGGTTCAGGACTGGAGTTTACTCCGCGTGACAATCATAAACTTCTATGCCACAACGGAGCTTCCTTTGGTCAAGGAGAAGGAGGCTTTTTATAACTGGCTGAGAGCTTGTTATGATATTGTACACCACGCGAAGACATCAAAATGGTAATAGGAGACTGCAAATCCAAGGTTGACAATGACAAAATGGGGTCAGGTATGTTATGTAAAAGCATGGAGTTGGCGACCGAAACGACAATGGTGACCTTTTTGTTGATTTTGGCAATGAAAACCACCTTTTAATAGCAGAGGAGGGACCATGTTTGCGAACAAGGCGTGCACAAAGTCAGTTGGGTGCCAACGGACCGAACAGCAACTTCCAACAAAATTGATCACTTCGGAATCAGTCAGTGAATTAGAAGCAGTCATCAGGATATCCGTAACAGAAAAGAAGCAGACATGGAAATGACCCTCGACTACCATCTGATGGTAGCTACCGTAAGATTACGTTCAGCTGCAGTTCGGAGATCCCAAGAAAACATCGAAATGCCTAAGTCCAATACCGATAGACTAAATGATCACGTGGTCCGCTAAGAACTAGAAGACCACCCTTCACAAGAATAAAGAGCAATCAAGAGCGCGGAACTTACGAAATATTGGGTTTTCATGAAGAGTGGAACAAAAGAATGCTTGTCACGCTCAAAAAGAAAGAAGACCGCACACAGTGGGAAATATAGAGAGGAATTGCGTGCTGCCTGCAGTAGCCAAGGTAATCTTAATATCAAAAATCGTCCTGTTGTATATAAAACACTTCCTCGAAGATATACTCGACGCCAGACAAGCAGGTTTTTGCACTGGATCTTCGTGTGTGGATCACATCAATACCTTGTGGAACATCATCAAACAGTTCGTTGACTATTAATCACCTCTTCATCTGCTGTTCATCGACTTCGAAAAGTTGTTCGACAGTATCAACAAAGAACTTATCTGCCTTGCAAGAGGGGCATCCCAGATGTTTGCTACTAACTATCAAGGCTGCACATGGTGGGCCCAAATTTCACATTTTGCATAGAAGCAGGTTGCCAGAGGAGCTTAAAATCAATAGCGGGGTTAGGCAAGGCTGGTATACTGTTACCAATATTGTTGCTGATGGGTGGTGACAAGTGATGTACTGCTCGCAGCCTTGTCGACTGAAAATGGAGGAATTGAGTTGACTCTGCAATCACACCTAAAACATCTGGACTACGCGAACGACACGCGGTATGCTTAATATCTCATAGGGTCATGGTTCATGGATCTCCATCAAATGACAACAAGGGGGAGAGATAAGCTGACATCGTTGGGCTTAAGATCAATACGGCAAAAACAAAAAGGATGAGCCCTGGAACTTCATCATCTATCCAAGTAGATATTTCTGGATAACCAGTTGAAATAGTAGAGAATTCTCAATATCTTGGGAGTATTGTCTCTAATGTTGGCGGAACCAATCTGGATATAATAACCCAAATCAAGAAATAAATGATGCGTTTGGCATGCTGTCCAAAATATGAAGAAACAACTCTATGCCTCGCAGGGGTAACCTCACAACGTAACAGATCTGCGGACCTAAGTAACTAAGCAAAGTTTTAAACTTAAGAAGCTTTCTATATTGTACAAAATTAAAACATTATTTATGAACTTCCTACTTTTAAGAGTATGGTCTACTTTCATTTGTTAGACCCCATCTTTTACTAATAAAATTAATTTTAAGATAAAATGTATGTACCAGACCAATAACAATTGTTATTATTATTATGTTTGGAGCTATAATACACTTATTTAATTGAACAAGTAGTGACGGAAGCATATTTCACCAAAAGCGCAGCTCGTGCCGACAGAGTTATAAAAATGGGATACTACCAGACAGATACCTGTTTTTTTCTATTTATACGAGAGAGAGAGAATATATAAACAAAAAATTAATTAAATCAAAGTCATTACCAGCATTTTTAATTTGGTTAGAATTGACGTAGATAGAGTACAATCTTGAAAGAGCTGATAGACTTCATGATAGGGAAACAACTTTGTTTTTTTTTATTTTTTTGGTTTTATTGAAATAGATGTGAATGTCTGATTGTGTATTTTAATTGGCCCACGGGCTAATTTTGTTGAATATATTTTTTGGAGTATATTGCAAAAATAATAAAGCCTTCAATGTCTCTAACTGGAATGAAATTGCAAAATATTTCTTTTTTTTTTGTATTTTGTGTTAAATTAAAATTCTTGTTTTCCAATTAAAAATTGACTGACAGTTGGAACAATAAGCGAAATGAGCGGATTCTTTTTGTTTGAATTGAGTAGGAGTATAACCACTTAATTAATTTTTGAATTAGATGAGAAAGTGTTATGAAATTATTTTAATAGTTTGTGAAAAAAAACAATAGAAAATAATAACAAATAGGTAAATGTTAAATTTTTTTTCTTACAAAGTTGCTTAAAATAAAATCGAAAGTCAGATAGAATTTGAAATGAAAATATTTATAATTCAATTAAAAAGTACAAGTGGCCTTAACTCCAAAAATTAATGTGTTTTGTCCAGATACGACAGTGGGCTCTTCAGTTAGTCTGTCATATTATTCGTATACATGTATATGTATCTTCATTATAACCTAACCATGAGTAATTATTTTCGAGGTGCACGAATTTAAACAAATTCCTCAAGAATAATAAAATTCACAGTGTCTTTTTGCAGTAAGGCTCTAAATTTCCTTTGAAAAAAACCACACTGACTTGCTTCACAATAAAGTTAGAAAGTCATATGGGGCATATTCATAGTCCCTGAACCCTGATAATCACGAGGATCTACTAAACTATGCTAAACTACAGTTTCAGATAAGTTTCATCCATGAATACAGACCGTTTTTTTAGCAAATTGTTGTAGTTATATTCTTATAAGTTTATTAATTTGTTATACTACAAGAAAATCTTTAAATATATTGAAATGATAAACTACAAAAAATAGAACCCATGTTCGAAAATTTAATTAAACTAAGGTTTAACTTAGTCGGAGTTTAAATCTGACACTGGATACGCCTCATGGTGCTTCTCGTGAACCAAGCGTGCTACAAATTTGTAGTAGGGCTTCAAATTTGCAGTGTTTTGCTTTTCAAGAATAATAGTAATAATTTTAAGAAATTTCACATCCGAAGAAAAAGGATTTGATTCTATAATATATGAATATGAAAAACTGAGAGTACTGTCGTCTGCAAAGCACTTAAATAAATTAGAATTTTAACAATAAAAGATTGTTGATTAGTATATGAAAGAAACTCGGAGTTAGAATAGAGCCCTGGGGCTCACCAGCATTTATTTTGTGAATTTCAAATTCGGAACCGTCCAGTACAGCTTGAATTGAACAATCAGACAGGAAAGATCGCGAAGAAGAGATTCATGGATACCAATTGCGCACACTTTTTTGAAAAGAGAGCAAGATACCACAGGCTTTTAAACGCTTTTGAAATATCAGGTGCAATAATCTTAGCAATAATCTAACGAGCCCGAGAAAAATAGCTTCAGTGGTTGTAAAAATTAATTCTACAAATATAAATAAAAGGTTACAACAACTATAAGTTCATTAATGACCGCGAGTTCCCAAAACTGATTCTCATTGGTTGCCCAAATTTTGTACAAGCACATAGAAATGGTTGAGAGTTGTTGGTCACTCTGCCCTGGATCTTCATGACCTGCTGCGCCACCCAATTTACATAGTTATTTTCAGGAATATTTGAAAAAGAAAAATGTTTTTCTTTTTCAAACTTTTTTTTTTTTTCAAATGTCTTCGATTTGCAAAATTACTCTTAGAGAAATGAAATTTTTAGAGCAACTGAATAATTTAAGCACTAGTTGGCCGAAGATTATAAACAAACAACTTTTTCACCAACTTCAGGATTGACAAAGCCAAAATTTGAATTGATTTTCACTGAATCACCAGCTTTATCTTTAATTGAATACCTCATTCCAAAAGATCCGGACAGATGACATCTTTTTTTCTTTTGCTCAAACTAAAAATTAATTTAATGGATTTGCAATTTTTTTTATTCTAGTTGTTGTTCTTCAGAGTAAGCTCGCGTGCGATTGAGTCGTTCATTTTTATTTGTTTAAATGAATAATTGTTGTTGTTCAAAAATTCAATGAAATTGACGGAATAAAGAATGGTCAAGTCTAATAAGCTGACATTCTAGTACGAATAGTACAATAATAACAATAATAACTTAAAGGTCTGGTTCGTTACCGATCTTCCAACCTCTCCCCCTTTGAAACGTACAGCGAATTGCAGTCTATTGAAATAAGGTATGGAGAACAATGGCGGCGGAACAAGACAGCATACTTAAAGGCGCTTATAAAAATGCTGATGCTCCAAATGCATCTGATAAACAATTAACATATCTCAACCTGTGACGTCAGTGGTCTAAAGTGGTGGAGTGTGTAGTGCACACGACTGCTAAGACTGAGCAAATCTGATATGCGTGAATTCGAATCCTATGGTGTGCATAAAAAGTTTTTCAAATAAAATTGGATTAAAGCTCAGCACTACAAAAAGGAGACTGAAGAGTGCAAAAGCGGCAAAGCACGAAATAGCTATATCTCCAGCCAAACAATTGGTGGTAGCGCCTTTAAGTTGTTGTTGTTGTTCAAAAATTCAATAAATGAATAATTGTATATAATATATAAAGTATTAAAACAAAAAAAAAGTTTTTTTTTTAATTTTAAGTATGCTATTTTAGGGCCAAGTTATAGCTATCATTGGAAACCATCATTGAAAATACTAATAATCAATTTTGAGAGATTTTGAAGAAAAAATATATGATTATTTTGATGCCAAAGTAAAGCTAATTGACTTAATATTTATTTCTAGGTAAAACAAAATTCAATTTTGTACAACTTTTCTCATAAAATGACTTTTAATTTTTCAATGATGAACTACCTTACCAATGATCATTGAAAAAATTAAAAGTTACATTATGGGGAAGATATGGACAAAATGAATTTTTTTTGGAGGAGAAATAATCTTGAAGTCGTAAGCTTCTGCATTAAAATATTCAATGATTAAACTCCAAATAAACAGCTAACTTTTTCAATGATGGTTTCCAATGATAGCTATAACTGGGGCCTTAGATATTTAGGCCCAGTTTTACAGGGAGCACTTAGACGAGTAAGTTGCAGTTATGATTTGCATTTTGGTGTTTTGTGGTAATTTTCGCAGTCTGAATAGGTGACACATAAAAGTATGCAAAAAAGCTTTTGTTCAGTTCATTGAGTTCACAAGAGTAGGATCGAAAGGCTTTCAAGTTTTGTACACAAGAAAATAACAAAGCCTTCTGATATGAGAGGTCGGCACGCGAACAGGTCAAACAGGATTCCAAAAGATGTTATCCAGAACATTGATCTTCACACAAAAAAAAAGAATCGAGGTACCTTCTTAGCTTCCGACTTAAATGTAAAAAAAATGTATGATCTTTATTTAGAAATGTATGAGCCTGGAGTTTTTGTATTGTTGAATGAACAGAATAGTATAAACCAAGGCCAAAAATAACGTACGATTTCTATAGGGAATATTTTTCCAAAAATTTCAAACTTTCGTTTGGATCATTTAGATCAGATACTTGCCAGACGTGTGACACTCATGAAAAAAAAAATCGCAGCAGCTGAGTCAGAGAAAGATCGGAATTCACTCAAAGTTGCAGAAGATCTGCACGAAAAGAAGGCAAAAGCATTTTATGTTGACTTAGGCGAAAAAAGTGGTTTTGGCTTGGTAGACATCATTTTCGAGTGTTTAACTTTTGATTTTCAACAAAGTTTTCCTCTTCCTGTAATACCATCGGGTGATGTTTCTAATAAAAGACAGTAATGGGTTTTTAATTTTTGTATTTTTCAAAGTAGTACGAAAAAAGTCACATGTACGATGCAACAGTCGAAAAAAAGGTCCAAACAAAATTATCAGCTTCTTACACCATTTTATCGACAATTTTTTGAGTGAAAGTGTTACCAAATTATACTTATTCTCCGATAAATGCGGTGCTTAAAATAAAAACAACACTCTCGTCCAATACTTACATGCTCGTTTAAAGCACAAAAATATCCTCATCGAACATAACTTACCAGAACCGGGACATAGTTGTCTGCCATGAGATCGTTCTTTTAGCGTCATTGAAAAGCAAGAAAGACGGGCAGAACACCTTTATGAACAAAAAGATTGTCAAAATTTAATAGAAAAGTGCTTCAGAAGTTTTAATGTGATATCAGTGACCAATAACGAGATTTTAAGTTCAGCTTGGCCACATTCTACAAAAAAAAAACTGTGACCAGAAAGACAAGATTAAATGGACTATTTTGAAATATCAGAGTTTCTTATGTCAAAGAAGGAAATATTGTTACTATAGGTATCAGCTTCTTTTAGTCATCATGAGCCCTTAATGACTTACGAAGTTGAAACAAAAGCAAACGTGAAGGGTGACCCTTTCAAACCAAATATTCTATACAGAAACAGTCTTCTCCTCAACCCAAAAAAGTATGAGGATGTGATAACGTTGGCATAAAAAGTATGTTCCGCAAGCGAATATGCACTTCTACAATAGACTTGGGTCCCAGCAGTTACTAAATGAAAGTGAAGATTCAGAATATGATGGTGATAACGAGGTTATAAATTGATTTTCACAACAAAAAAAAAAAAAACGGTGTAAAAACCGGACAATTCCAAAACTTCATTTTTATTTTTTTTTTAATGAAAAACAATTTTTTCTTAATAATTTTCACTTCAATGAATATTTTTTTATGTTTCCTTTCTAAAATAAATTAAAATAATGCAAAAAATTTGTCTTCCTATTCTTAAGACTGTTTTTTTTTTATTTTTCTCAAAACTTTAAATAGTGGAGTTATTCGGCTGTCGAACTGGGTGCTTCATTGTAGAATTATGTAAATATCATTGAATACCGAGTTATTATAAATGTATACGTATAATAATAAATTAACTGACAGATTTTAAATGTTATAGCGTATAGACAACCGGGGTACAAAAAATAAACGACAAACTAAAATAAGGAGACAAACGCTCTTTCTATATACATACAAAAATTAAGGTTAACGTCTTACTGATGACTATATACCTTACCTACCTTATATGTGTCTGTGTATCCAATAAAAGCAGAAAAATTACTGGTAGTTAAGATAAGTATTCATTATGAGACAAAATTAAGAGATAAATCTCTCCGACGCGACTTAGAGTGAATTGTATACCTTTTATCTGTTTTTTGTTCCATGAAAATATTTTTTTCGATTTTTTTTTTCAAACAATTTTATTGAATGAAAAATCTATGTTTCTATTAGTTTTTGAATGTGATGAATAATCAGGTTATGCAAATTTAATGTTTAACACGATTTTATCTTCTTGAGAATTATAAATTGTTGTTATGATCCTATGGAAAGTCAGTAGGTATAGCTATCAATAAAAATCAAACTACAATTAAAAAATCTATAAAAACAAAATTAAGAATATATATGTGGGGATGTAAAAAGTCCATTGGCCCGTCCCGCCAGACCTTGTTTCAGAGAAATTTGTTAATAAAGCTTCTTTTTTTTGTGAACCATGTTGGAATTGTAATTTTCCCAACAACTGCAATCAAAATTTATTTGTTTTTTGTTGTGTATTTAGTTTAAGTCTTTTGAATATTTAACTGTACAAAAGAGAAGAATAAGTGCATTCAAATGCATTAACTGCACTGAGTTAACTTGAGAGGAGATTATTGTTTTGTGAAATGTAAACGCTACATAAACATTATAACAATATAGTGAAAGATCCATGGGTAACAACTTTGTTTGAGATGTCGTAAAAAACTTTATGATGTTATTATTTTATTATAGCTAATAAAATTTTGTATAGATGTTTTTTTTGGCAGCATGGACGCTGCGGTGTGATGACACTGTGTAACTGTCATGCTTTTAGAAATGTTCTTTTTTATGATTTGTGTTTTCTATTAAATATTAGTAAGCACCTTCACAAGTTTTGGAGTTATAATAATAATTCAAAGAAAATTTTTCAAAATTTTGTTTTTTGTACGTTTCAAAGTCCTTTTACTCTTATTATTGCTGTGTTGCAGTAACCGTGTGCCAACAATTTTCACCCTAAAACTGCTTTCCGTGAGAAAGGACGTATGGCGTATGAGTGATTTTTTTCCGAACGAAGCAAAGGTTAAAAACTAAATTTTCTACAAGAAATCGGACAACAATTTTTGTAAAATTCAACGCAAACGTTTTATGTGGCCTTAAATGTGTTACGAGCTGATAGCAACAGCTGGCTCTCATCAGTTAGATCTGTTATCTACCCCTGCATGGTTTTTATTATTGCTGCTAATGAAAGTTTGAATATGATTTTTTTTTTGTAGAAAATTTAATTTATTTTAATAAAAATTAATAACAATTTTAACTAAATGCCTTTTAGACCTCAGATCTTTTAAATGCAATGAACGGCACTAGTTAGAAGGAATAGAAGGTAAGGAAAGATTTTTGTTCGCACAGTGGATTGAGAATGAGATATTTATTATCTCATGAAATCCCACGGGCGGCGCGCGGCGGCACGCGCACAGTAGGTACAAAATTCCGGTCATGGGGTGTTATTTTTTTTTGCGTATAGAACAAAATTTTTTTGGATTGCATAAATAAATGGCCCTTCTTTCATAATCCACAAGTTATTTTTATTTACATGTTTTGGTTTCAAAGAGATAACGTCTCAAAGATACAACGTCAAAAAATGTTTTTTTGCCACTGTTATACTCATATATCTGGCACATTTTTTACGTTATTTTCTTGAAATAATTTTTGTTGGTAAGATACTGATGTCTTAAAGCCATGTATATCAAAAAAAAATCAAAACAATGTTTTTGAATAATTTTAGAATACGTTTTCTTATAACCATTTTTGAAAATTGAACTTCAACTTTAAAAAGGTTTTTAAAATAATCATAATCAAGCTTTCTAAGTGTTCTAGAATGAAAGTTGTATTCATTGTGAGTAATATTATTAAAAATTTGGATCCGACCGCATCCGACCCCGTTTCCTACAGCACCAAACACTTTAAGAAATATTTTTTCCAATCCGCAAGGGGGGAGGTTTATGGGTCTTATTGCCTTGTTAAAAGTGGAAATAGATTAAGTAAAGCAGATTGCTCAAAAAATTAGTAAAAAAAAATACATTTTATTTATTTTTCCGAAGGAAAGCTTAATATTGAGTTTTTCTGTTGGTAATTTTTTTAAAATAAATTGAATTCTATTATTTTCCAGAAACATAACCGTTTTGAAATCCGTTTATTACATCAAAAGTGACAGCCCCATGACCACTTTTTCATAGTTTCGACCCACTGTGCGGCGTCCAGTTGAAACAGGAGAATGCAGAATCTAGACGGGGCTCGAACACAAACGTCCAGGTTAGCAGTCAAACACTATGTTCACTGTGCCATTGCAACCCGCACTCATTTTGTAATAAACATTTCTTCGTTTATATGCTTAGCTTGCAATATATTCAAGAAAAGCCCTAAAAGGGAGGTTGTACCCCCTTTTCTCTTATTTTAAGCTCGTAGCATTGGGCTGAGGACTTTGCGTATATCTGGGGGATAATGTTTCCTTATTAATAAGTTAATTTAAAATCCTCTATTTATTAAATGAAACTCGGTTATGATGCTAAAACTATGAATTAAAAAAAAATGTCAGAGGAAAGGCGATAAAAATCGAAAAAAAATTGCTTACAAATAATCTTTTTTATAATGCAAACAAAAATCCATTTAGAAGTTTCAAGAGTTTTCTTATAAATCAGCGTTATTCATCACTAACGGTGGTGTGACAAAAAGCTTGAGCGTGTATGTTTAATTGAGACAAGAACAAAATTGTAAAGGAAGGGGTTCTATTTCCCCCTTGTAGGAGCCCAATTTTGTTAAGAAATTGAAACAGAAAACAAATTATTGAAAAAGAACGTTAACACTAACAATGCTTTGTTCTACCTTTTTAAAGCCAGAAATCCTTATTTTCTTATTTTCTTTTTGCTTAAAATTAATAGTTTTTAAAAATAAATTTTAAAACTCAAAATAACGCAAACAAAAATTTAAGAAAAATGTTCAAACTATTTTTTTTTTTTTTTTAATTAGAAAAAGAAAAGAAAATTAGGATTTAATTACAAACCTGTTGGCGCAACATATCGTAAGGAACCAGGGCATAGTAACTTACAACTCTCAAGCATTCTTTGTTTGCGCGTGTCACTAGGAATGGAAGGGACCTATAATTTGTATGTCCAATCCAAATGGCTAGTTGAGCAATACTTCTTCATGACAGGTTATGCTCTTGGAGGATTTGTCAAATCCTCGGAAGAGGTAGTGAAAAACTTTTTTTAGTTTTTAGGTGGAGGAGGCTAAGAATTAACCCAGATCTCCAGCCTTCAGCGAAACAGTCCAACGCACATTGCATTGAGCCACAGGCTACTATATACAGAAATGTCTGAAGATCAGGTTGGTATACTCGTGAAACAGCTATAACTAATTATAAAGTTGTTGTTTTTTCATTCAAAATGTTCAATGTTTATTGTTGTCTCCGCAGCGTTAAAAATTTGTATGAAATTTAGTTCATACAAAAATCCTCCTTAAAATAATTTAATTAAAACCTCAAGTGACCTTCTCAGCTCCATGCGTTTCGCCCAAGTAATGAGAGATGAGCTCATCAGCTGGATGCTTTCTTACCTTTTTGAAATGTTGTGATTTTTATAAATGTCGGTAGTAAGCACACATATGATTTTGAAGTCACTTGAGCTTTAAGCACGATTTAGTATAATTTTACTCAGGTTTTTTAATATGTATTTTAAAATACAACTAAACAACGTACCTTGTCTATATACGGAAGCTGTCAAGCAAAATTGCGTCACTTTTTGTAGAGTGGGAATGGGTGCATACTCATATCTACTATATCAACCATGAGTGCCGGAACTTGCAATTATTAATCTTTTCTTATTTTAACCTTTAATCTCTTAAACTTCATACCGGTGAACAAAAATGGAAATCACCCCTTTTAAGTAGGAAAAATATATATATCTACAATTTCAGAAAAAACTTTCTGTTTATATACATAGTTATGTATATATTAAACATTTTCACCTCCGGAATAACCTCAACTTTGTTTGCAAACACTTTTCTAGTCCAATATACCATAATATGTCTTCTTAAATCCAATTTTAAGTGTTTTTACGGCCGGCGGTGTTCTCCTGCCACATGTACCTGTACCTAACTTAGATTTAATCAAAATGGCATATAAAAAAGCATGACAATCTACAAAAACACAACAATACCACTGGGTGACATTTAAATTCACGTTCAGTGGTTTGCAGGTATATGTATGTTTAAGCTTTCGCAGCATTATACACCGGCTCTCTTAAGACCCGCATTAAATTTAGAGCCATATAGTTATCTAGGAAATGGAGACCTCTTACGCGCATTTGCATCCACTTAAAATCGCAGTTAAATGCAAAACACATTTGCCATTATCATCGTAGCTTGAACAAAAATTAAGTGTTGCCATACGAATTGGATTTAAAAACGTACAAATTTATTCAAAATTTCTCATAACATTAAAACTACAAAATATGCAAAGCTATCTTCAAAAAGTAGATACCTCTAGTAACTTTTTTTCTTTTAGAAGTCATTATGGAGAGTTTTAACTACCAACCCATATTTAAAAAGTTCTAACAGAAAAAACTATTCCTGAAAATACAATCCTTGGGCCCTTTATGTCTTAGAAATTTTATTTTCTTTAAAATTTTGTAGGAAGGCAAGTTCACTAAAATTACAAGCCTAGTATGCTGCTTATGCGAAACGAAATTTTTCTGTGGACGTAATGCTTACGAAAACACAGCGGAAAAGTATTCATAGAATTTCACAAATTGGAAATAAATAAAACAAACAAAAATTTCATTTTTCTGCACACAATAAATGATCCGGTCAATTAATTCTATGCGAAAATAGAGTGGAGACTTTTCAAAGCAATCTGGTAAAATCATCTATTTTGTTGGTCGAACAGCGTACCACAGAACGAAAAGCACAACGAAATTTTTCATTTATGATTTCGTCATGTCATTTTTGTATGGGATTTTTCGTTTCAAATCGGCAGCGTACTAGGATTAAGCTGGTACAATGTTTCACAACTCTTCTCGTTCATTAGAACGAAAAAGTGCATTAGATGTTTTTTATGCAGCACTCTTTTGTTTACATTTCTGTATATTTAGATTTTGTGTGTATTAAGAAATGTCTGACATCCAGCATAACAAATTTTCCAATGTATGTATATTGAAAAAGAATTGATGTAGAGTTTGAAACATTTTTATAGGTGATCTAAGACTAAGCATTCTTAGTTGCTTTTGATGTGAACAAGGTGTTTGTTGAAACTCGTCCTCTTAATTTTTTTATTTTGTGTTTGAATTTATTTTTAAAATACATAAAGCCAAACGGTTGGCAACAAAGTTACCTGTTTATACGCATAAACAGACGTTGGGACACACTTATTCTACGCTATATATCCCAATGCTCAAACAGAGATTTACGATCAGACAGACCAATAAAATGATTGGGACCGATTTTAATGCAAATTGTTATGTTTTTATTTATGAGTCATACATTGAGGGTCACTGCGCGCCGCCGCGCCGCCACCTTGTCCACCACCACGCTGCCGCCGCCGCCGCCATTACACTATATGGTAAACGAGCTTGGCCTGCTGTATCAAAATAGCAAAACGCGGTGTATAGTGTGTATTTCAATAGATACACAAATCGAACATGGATTCTGTGTGTGAAAAGGTATAAAAACAAACAAAACCATAAACTTATAGAAAAAAAATAATAAGTGACCAGTGCCGGATTGATCCTAAGACGGTAATTTTTTGTTGACCCTGTGCGAAATATTCTAAGGAAGTTATTTCAGTTTTGGAGTTTATGTTCTATATTCATGAAAAAAAGTGGTTGCGATATCAGGGCCTAGCTCAAAATTTATAAGTTAAACAAAAAAAAAATAATATACATAATATAAATCAATCCCACAAATTTTACGGAATAGTTGCAAAATTTTTGCTTTCGTACAAAATTCTCTCCAAAATATATTTGATGAGTGAAATTGAAAACAGTAATTTGTTAGAGATTATTTGGAGAAGTCTCCACTTTTTTTTCTCCTAGAACCCATTGCTTGGACTATTGTGAAAATTATAAATAATTGTTGTGTCTAGACTCCTAGAGCACTTCTGATGTGAAATGTTTCTATATAGTCTCCAATAAAACTGTCACTAATTATATACTCATCTGGAACACAGAATCATCTTAATCTGGAAACCTAATTGTTGAAAATACAAGCCAGATATGCAGTTTGAGCAAAATGTCAGCTTACGTACAAAATTCTCTCAAACATTTAGCCATGATTAATTTAGGCGAGTTTCCACAACTGTAGGTAGGTGCTTTACTTGCCAAGATTTAGCGCACGAAAAATTTATTTTGTACAAGTTTTACTTTTGAACATATAAATCGAGGTATAAGCTCTGACAAGCTGGCACTCTGCTTATTCGAAATGAAAAATCACGTACAAAATTGATAATCTCAGTTTGTACTTCATTATTTAGAAAAGTCTCCAATGTTGTTTCGCACAGAATTAGACTATTTGTTTGCTGAATAATTATAGCTATTCCATTTTAAATCCTTTCACGATTCTTATGCAAAATTCTTCTTTAGTCTCCAGCAAGACATCGAAATGCTTACAAACACACGTTTAAATGTGAGTGGAGAGATTAACCAATTCCAAATCAAATCAAAACAAAATTACCTACATATTTTGTTTTGGAAATTAACGAACAAATGAATTAAAATATCATTCCCCGCGGTTGAGTTATGGTCCAGGCAATTAATTCTGTGCCGAAAAACTTTGGAGACTTCTCCAAATAATTTGATAAAATCATCAATTTCACTCGAGAAATAGCGCGTACTGTAGAACGAAATGCAGGACGGACATTTTCCGCTTTGTGTTTTTGTTTAAATGAGATTTTTCATTCTGCATAGATCCGTACAGACTTAATTCATATTTCTTATTTTGTATTTCTTTTATTACATCATTACTTTCTGTGATTTGTTTTTATTTTTTTATTGATGAAATTCTCAAAAAATCATGTTTATTGAAATTTCTAAAGTTTTTTTTTTTGTCTTTTCGGAATGAACAGCAAAGTATGTACTAAAAGGCTATATCTGTAAAAGAAAATTTGGAGACATAGTTTACTTGTTTCTTGTTTTATCATTTATTTCTACTTTAAAATTTAAATCTTGGAACAAAATCTGTGGAGTGGTTGAATGAAAAGACTTCGAAAAATCGGCTGATTTTAAGGAAATATTCTACAAAATACGCCAGAATTTAGTTACCTATAGGACTTTCACTGAGGTTTGGAGAGAAAAGAAAAACTAAAATTTAGCATTACCTGCGATGCGTATTAAGATATTTGTCTTATGTATGGCAAGCCAATTTCTCAATAGTCAGGTAAACATCCAGTATCCGGATAGTACTTTTTCCTCACACAGTTGCTCTTACAGTTAACTTCGTGTTTGTCTCCATAAAAAATTTGCAAGATTTCGAGCGTTGATATTCGATCATAGGACTATCCAAGAAAGACTTTGTCCATAAATTAAATTTAAGAGCGCTCCAAGTCTTGATGTGTTTCATATTATTAGCCTCTGAACCACTAAGTCCAACCCTGGTCGTGGCGGGCAGGCGCCGTGGAACGGCCGTAATAAGGTGCGAATGCAAAATAATCCACATGTGTGTCAAGAAGCGGATAAAAAATCCAATTTACACTATGTTTTATGTTTTATGACAAACATGCGAAATTTATTGCCCTCTTGTAGGTTTTGTCATGGTAAACCTATATATAGTTAAACATAGATAGGTTCATAGGTATACCTATACCTACCTTAAAACTTCTACGATGGTATACTAAAAAAATTAACTCGGCTATGTTTGATTTTTATTGAAATTGTGTTTAATTTTTAAATTTTTTGTTGTTGTTTTTTTTTGCTAAATTACGATTTAGTGGAATTGATTGCGAATGAATGATAAAAGTGGTATAAAGATAAGAACGTCAGCTTTAAATAAACACAAAGTGACGAAACAACTTTGTAGCCCGCACGTATATATGTACATAGTTTGTCATTTCGCATGTACCTATACAATTTGTTGTATTGTATAAAGATACAAAAAAGTGACTAAGAGGTTCATAAAATGAATTTACCGGTCGCAATGATATTTATCTTAGCACAATGGTCCCCAGAATGAGCTTTCCTATTTTGGTAACTTTATACTTGACCTAATTTGCTTTACCAAGACGGCACAGTCTTATTCTCGGATTTCAGACAAGTTTTTAGTAGGTTAGGTACGAGTATTGGTACGGGAGGTATTGCGAAGTTTGTTTGGTGTTTTTTTGCTTAAGACTTAAGTTTGTATTTGTAGGAGATAGGTGCCTATCCGAAAATAGATTTTTATTGTAAAGAATTTATATTCAATACTTAGCTGAAGTGAATATTTTAAGCTTTCAGGAATACAATGAATTTCTTTCAGGTAGTTTTTAAATGTTTTTTTTAGTTTTATAAAGCGTATCAATGGTATAAGGCTTTAATCTTATACATAATCTCATTATATGGGAGTTTTTAAAAATAAAGAATATCTTGTATTCCCAGAAATTTTGTTTCTGTCTGGTGTGCATGGAAAATTTTGAATTTATGTAACTATTTAACTACAGCTTAGGAAACATGGGTTGCTGTAGTTTAATCGTTAATTATTTTATGTGTGTGTTTTGAACCAAGATAATAAATTGGACTATAAGAAACAAAAAATTATATTTTCCACCGGGAAATAATACGGGTTAGTGTTTGAAAATTGCATTAGAATAGAACAAAAGCAATTACCTATGAGAAACAATGGCATTCAACACTCAAAATGGCATGCTTTAGGATTTTTTAAAGCAAACTATTTAAATGAATTGTTCTTGAAAAATAAATTTGTAAGCCCAATATTGATGGGAACGAAACAAATAGGTTTAATGATTTTTTTTTTGTTTTTCAAAAACCATATTTAGTTTTATCATTTGATTCAATGCTTGTTGCGACCGGCAAGGAACCAGCCAAATGTGGTCGCAATAGCCAGCGCGGTGCGGTCGCTATATCCGACATACCACAAAAATGATCGATAAGAAAAATCATCAAGTACAGGGAGAAGAGGGAGACTTAATCCCTTGGGAGACTTGATCCCCCTCTAAATCTCCAGATCCATAAGAGTTAAAAAAAAGCTTATTTCACAGCATTGACAAGTATTTTTTAAATCATATCTATGCGTCTATACTAGCCAAAAGTCAACTCAAAGTGAGGGAGCACCTGACGGTTTCTAGTTTTTTGTTAGTTCGTCCTGTTTATTTTGTGGTTTTTTCGATTCTGTCTGAGTTATTGTTTTGTGTTGTAAGTACCATAAGTTATTTTTTGTGTGTTCCCTATTCTTTTATAAAAATTTTGTATGCAATTTATGTTTGATTATGGGTGATAAATTGTTATAATTTTTTTTCACAATTTAACTAAGCTAGGAGACCTGATCTCCTCAATCATGGGTTCCCGAAGGGATCAAGTCTCCCCAATATTTTTATCGTTGAATTCTTGCATCAAGGGTTATTTAAATTTATTCAATTCAAAATGTGTATATCTACCCATGAGCTGTGAACCTTTCGCGTGATTTAAGAAAAATATAAAATGATTTAATACAAATATATGATGAAGACCTAGGGATAAAGTCTCCCATTGGGGGGGCACAAGTCTCCCATAGTTTGGGGAGACTTGATCAGGGCTGCCATTCTAAAATTTTGGAAGGGGAGTATTTTAGATGATTATAGGGGAGTATTTTGGGCTTTTGGGGAGTAGGAATTGGATTTAAATAAGGACTAGATTTCACTCGAGAATTAAATGTGAAGATTCCACGAATATATTCACCTCGTTAGTGCCAAAAATATCATCGGATACAATTTAACAAGATTTTCAATTCACAAATGAGCTAGAAATATAACTTTATTAAACCATTTTTAAGAATTTATACTCCAGTTCATGGTAGACGGCTTAAGAAATTTATATTACAAAATTTTATTATGTTAAGAAATAAAGGAGTCATTAAAAACCAAACTTTTAAAAAAACTACTTCAGTTCATACCAATCATTTAAGGGTGAAAAGAAGAACTGAAATAATAACTTGTTAAAAAACTTAACATAACTTTTACACAGTACCTAGCTTAAGCCACAACGAAAAATATTGGCATTAGGAATTTAAGTTACAATAAAAAATGTATGTTTTTTTTAAATACAGACTTTCGGATCTAACACATTTTAACAAACTCAGAAGAAGCAATTTTGCTAATAAAATGGAACTTCCTGTGGCCGGTTTTATTTTCCTCCATCCATGAAAATGAAGGAACTAAGGAAATATTTGTTTTGTTCTAGTATACTAAGCTAAATGTAGTTTTATTTTTTGTCTTTTTTTTTTTTCAAAATTGACACTTCTTTTAAGTGAAAAAATAAAAGAATCAGCACAATTATAACGACTTTTTGCAAACATTTTGGGAATTTTCAAGGGGAGTACAATCACAGCGAGGGGAGTACGGGAGTACAGTGAATGGCTTGTGAGTATGAATACTCCCTTGGTACTCACTTCGGCAGCCCTGGACTTGATCGTTTTGACTCCTTTCAATTTTTTTTAAACAGCGCTTTAAATATTTACAACTTAGTGCTTTTTCTATGCACAAATGGCTAATAAATGTGGAACAGGAAAGGAGCTTCTAAAAACTGATACAAAAACTGCAAAACGGATCAAGTCTCCCTCTTCTCCCCAATAGGTTTGCGCCATTAAATTTTAGGAACGGAATAATAAAGAACCTAGTTAAATTTATTCGCGAAGAAATTAATTTGTGAATATTTAAACGAGTTTAAGTTTAAATTTTCAGTTACTAACTTTTTGTTTGCGTTATGCTAGGTTCCCACTTGTCATTGAAAGGCACAGTTTGACAAGACAGAGTGAGTAACACTTGTTGGTAAAATCCACCCAGTCTTGTCAAAGTATGTCAATTTGCTTCCATATGACAAGTGGAAACCTAGCATTATTGAAAAGTGGTAACATGACAAAGTAGAGGCATGAATAGTAATAATTTGCGTTAGAGCATGTAGGTTATATTAAACAAAAGACAAAAAATGTTCCCGTCGCCTATGTAGGAAGCGCAATTTTCTATAAAAGTTTGAAAATAATTTTGCATAGCTAACGCACAATTTTTTTTTTAAATGAATTCAAAAAATTAAAAAAAAATTAAAACGAGTGTTTTTTTCTGTTTTTTACCAGAAAACAAAAAAATATGAAAAAATAGAATTAAACAATATTTTACGAATTTCAAATTTGTCTACGTAAGGGCCGTAATAAAAAGTAATTGAAAAAAAAGTAATTTCTGCTGAAAAAAAAAAAATTAAATTAAAACAGGAAAACATATACAGGGTGGGCCATCTTTAATCTAGGGGTTTATTTTTGAATCATATGTTATTTTTACACTGACAGTTGTTTCCCAATCGAAATCTTTACGGGAAGTCAATATTATACCTCCGAGTCGCTTCACGCTTGATCAAAATTGGGAAATATTGAAAACTTGGGTGAGTTCAAATCAAAAATGCCGGAATGCTGCATAACTGCAAAATATAATTGTTAAAAAATGGTACTATTTATGCAAGTTTTTAGTAAAATTTGATGTCATTGTTGAATTAATGTTCCCTCTCAACAATGACATCAAATTTAACTAAAAATTTGCATAAATGGTACCATTTTTTTACAATTGTATCTTGCAGTCATGCAGCATTTCTGCATTTTTGAATTTACCCCTATTTCCAAAGTGAGTGCCGTGTGAAAATCATCTTTTCTGACGAAGCGCATTTTCATCTCGACGGCTTCGTTAACAAACGAAATTGCCGCATCTAGGGCTCGGAAACGCACACGTTACTGTCGAGAACCCAAAGCATCCATACAGAGTGACAGTTTGGTGCGGATTGTGGAGAGGTGGCATCATTGGAGCATTTTTCTTCGAAAACGAGGCTGGGAACAACGTTTCGGTCAACAATGGTCGTTACAGAGCCATGTTGACCGACTTTATTTTTCTAAAATTAAAGACATGGTTTTGGACAACCTTTGGTTTATGCAGGATAGTGCTCCGCATGCCATACAGCCCATACCACAATCGATCTTTTGCGCACGGAATTCCAAAATCGTGTTATCAGCCGTCTTTGCGATGTCAATTCGGAGCTGAGATTTGACCCTTTTGAACTTATTTTTTGTTGGGAACCGTAAACGACCGATGTTATGCAAGCAATCCGGAATTGAATCAAGCACTTAATGCCAATATCATCCAAGCAATCCATGAGCTACAGCCCGAAACCATAAACAAGATTTTGGAAAATTGGAGTGACCGAATGCGCTGCTGCGAAGTTAGCCGAGGCAGCCAATAATTAATGGGAATGTTTGTTTTTGGTAATAAAGCCATAGTACATGGACAAAATTAAATTTTGTTCACTTTATTGCATTTTTAAAAAAGGAACTTGTAATTGACCCAGCCTGTATATGAAATGGCTTCGAAGTACATAAATTATCAGGATATTTGTCTAACAACGAATATTTCTTTCCAAATATCACCCAAAAGCCCTAGAATCGCCTTATTTTAATAATCGGATTTTATATAAATAATTTTCTGCGCTGCGATGTTTACGAACACAAATTTATTAAAAAAACTGCCGCCTGCTTGCTTTCTGCGGGCAGAAGAAAAATAAAATCGATACGCAGAAGCTAAGCAGGTATGCGGCAGATCTGCCGCATATTTCTGCGATTACGAACTCGCCCATATTAATTTGTGTATATTTAAACGAGTTTAAGTTTAAATTTTCAGTTACTAACTTTTTGTTTGCGTTATGCTAGGTTCCCACTTGTCATTGAAAGGCACAGTTGGACTAGACAGCGTGAGTATCACTTGTTGGTAAATCCAACCAGTCTTGTTAAAGTATGTCAATTTGCTTCCATATGACAAGTGGAAACCTAGCATTATTGCAAAGTGGTAACATGACAAAGTAGAGGCATGAATAGTAATAATTTGCGTTAGAGCATGTAAGTTGTATTAAACAAAAGACAAAAAATGTTTCCGTCGCCTATGTAGGAAACGCAATTTTCTATAAAAGTTTTAAAATAATTTTGCATAGCTATGCACAATTCTTTTTTAAATCAATTCAAAAAATAAAAAAAAAATAAAAACGAGTGTTTTTTTCTGTTTTTTACCAGATAACAAAAAATATGAAAAAATAGAATTAAACAATATTTTACAAATTTCAAATTTGTCTACGTAAGGGCCGTAATAAATTTTATGAATTTACTTGTGAGAGCAAATTTTGGATTCATTTTTAGACGATTCCCTAAAGGTGAAATTCAATTCTTTTTTTTTACAAAAATGTATTTATTTCAAAAACGGCTCCAACGATTTTGACAAAAATAAATTACTATATGCTATTAAGGGTATGTGCAATATTTTAACGAAAAAAATGTTAAGAATAACGGTTTTGAACTATGAACGGTACCTGTCGTTTAACTAATTTTTTGATTTATCGTTAATTCTTCACTGATTTCCAGCCCAATTTTGCATAAAAAAATATGTTTTGGATTTTGAAAAAACAATATTGATTTGTTTTTTGGAAAATTCAATTTCCTGAAAACGGTTCAATTATTATTTTTTTCTTCAATTTTTTGTTAAAAAAGTTTGTGGTCAAGTCCACAATTGATTTATGGACTTTTGAACCACATTAGTGGGACAAAAGTCTATTATGGACTTTTGACCTGTGGACTTTTGACCCTGCGCCGATAATTTTGTCTCACGAATTTGATCAGAAAACGCAGAAATAAACCGGATTCACTGGGACAAGTAATTTGTGACGTTAACGCAAGTATTTTAAGGGGTATTCATGTAAACATCTTGTGAAAAATTATATCTTTCTTCAACGCGGAAAATTATTTCGTTGCATGAATACTCTTAATATTTATCAAAATCAGTTGATAACCTTTTGAGAAATCTAACGAAAAAATTTTATTAAGGCTATTTATATATCGATTACATTGTAATTTATATTTAGCAGTTAAGTGTTTGCGACATCATTATATTATTGAACTAATAACATATAATTGTCAGCTTCTAGCACGTTAAATTTGTTAGTTACCACAGTAAGTTTGTGCGATCTTGCAGTTTATTTAATTTGTCCGGCAGATTTTAGACACAAATCGTTTATTAATTATAAATGTATACAAAACGTATGGGTAAGAAATTTCCACTATCAAATTAACTTTTCATACTCAAAATTATTTATAAATTTTTTAAATCATACATTTTGATAGAATATCATAGACGCAACAAAAAGTCCCTTAAGCTGAATTCTCAAATTGGGCTTAGTTTTCGAGGTAAACTAAAAATATTGAAAAGTGAACAGTGTGACCAATCTTTGAAAATGCAAGCAACCGATAGTCAGAATGAAGTTTTTTTGCAATTTGGACTGGCAATATTCTAAAACCTTTGTTTTTAGTTCACAATATTATTGCAACCCTTCTATTGAAATTAAATTTCAATTTTTATTAAATTAAGTTTAACATGCACTCACCCTAATTAAATTATATATGCACCTCAATTACTCTCATGTGACTACAGTGTAGTCTTCTTGTAGTTTTAATTCATCAAGCATTAAACTACAGAAGACGACAAAAAGACAAACATGTAAATTTTGTTTAGTCCTTTCGTTGACCTCGCTCATCCATTACTGTGCTGTGAAACATTATCACCCGCAACCATCACCATTCCATTTACCTTATGATCCTTTTTTACGTTTTACCCATTATTACATCGATTCGACGACTTCTTGTGTTCGTTAAAGAGAACAGAGCAACATCAAAATTCTATGTCTTAAACTGACAACCATCACGAAGGTCCTGAAGGAATTTCATTTAAAAATATAACATTTTATGGATGTCATCATGTCAGTTTTGTTTTGTTCATATATCTACTCCTCGTAGTATGTTTCATTTCATGTTAAAAGGTCCTTGCGTTTATTTTTTTTTTTCAACTTGTAAGAGGGAGGACTGTTAGTTCGCGTGTCCGAGTTCGATTTTCGATAGCAAACACCATTAGCCTAGGTACACGCGTTGTGGTGGTATAGTTTATTTAGACCACATTCGTTGTTGGTCGTCCGTCCAAGCAGATGATGATGTTGATGAGTCAAAATGTCAAGGGGGTTTTACCTACATACTTATGTGCGAAGGATACAATAGTGATTGAATCACTATTCTTTTAACGAAGGATGAAAACTCGATTCGTAAAAAAAAATAAAAAACGAAAAAAAAGAAGAAGTAACCAACTGGATTCTCATTAAGAACATGGTGATGGTTATATCCTTATAATAATAGCCCTCAGGCCAGATGCTTGCTTCTATGAGGTTTATGGGGTTATGACCATAAAAAAAAAACGAAACTAGAGAATTCAAGAGGCGCATACCTATCGCTGTGATGGGCACTGGGCACACACATAACAAAGGTGTAAAAAAGGTGAAAATTAAATGATGTCCGTGGCAGACGATTTATGACATGATTATATGCTTCGATGGTTTTTTTTAGGTCTTTTTTTTGTTGCTGGTTTTTGTCTTTGGCTCGTGGCGGTCTAGAATTTAACGTAGCATATGGCAAGATGAGATAATCTTGGACATGCAATGTGTTGTGAGGCAATCACCCTACTGGGACGTGTTAAATGCGGTAGGAGGTTCTCATTATCTTGATGATTAGGCGTGATGACTGGACGAATCTTTTTTTGTGTGGAGTCAGTCGGGAACTTTGTTTTTGATGGTTTTTCGATGAGGGTAGGTATAGACATTTTTTTTATAAATAACCCTTCTAGATTGGCAGATGATTTTTCATTAAAAATTAATTTTCAAAAAATATCTTGGTCTGCACCAGAAGCTTGATTATAACTTAGTATCATCAATTCTAACCAAGGATGAAATTATCAATTCGAAGCCTTGATTGATATACCTAGACTCAGTCTGTTTGTGTCAAGGGCACAATTTGTAACTTAGAGCAGTTCTTCAATTTACTTTAAAAGCTGAACGATATAAATGTATAGGTGTACAAAATACTCGTAAGACGTACCTAAGTGTTAAAGAATCCTCAACCAAAGCCTTCACTGAAATTAACTCTTTACCTTTAAACAGTCTTATGATAAATCTCATTTTTATTTTTGGGGTCAACAATACGTCATTAAGTACAGTGTAAACAAAATCACATCTTGTTCATTCACTTTTTAACCACGGTCATCTTTCAATCGTCGCGTCGTCAGACAGTCTCAACTGATTGCAAAGAGGATAATTTCTGCCGAATAAGCGCAAGCTCGCCCAATGAAAATACAAAATAAAATAAAACATACACGTAAATGAGGAAGCCTTCAAAAAAGGTTTACAGTTTGTTCCTAAATGGGCATAATTCAACACTACACTGCACTGAAAAATAAAATGAATTTAACTAAAGAGGATTGTAGGTCCCCAAGGGAGATAAACAGGCCAAGCAAAAAAAGGAGTTGAACAAAATTAAAAAAAAAAAAAAAGATTTTGTATGCGTTACATTCGGCCAAGAATTACGTAAGCTGCTTGTGTTGACAGAACGTTAAGACACCAAGAAGGAATGCTCACTCGTGTTTTGTGTAACGTCCGCATCGTCGTTGTACGTTCATAAGTAGGTTGAAATCTTATTCAATTTAATGAAACGTCAAAGCCAGTAAAAACCCTGCCACTTGAAATCTATATAAGTGGTTGCTTCTGTATTTATTTGCAGTTGATGCAGTAGTAGGTACCTTAACTTATCATCATAAAGTGGGAAGGTATTAATTATCCACGTGTTGTGATGTTGTGTTTGTATAAATATTATGACTTGACAGTTGACAACATTGTTGACACGGATATATGTAGCTACGAAATATATTGCTTTGTGATGAGATTTAAGTACACTAGTTAGAGGAAAAGTAATACAAAACGGCGACAAGATTACCTACATCACATGTCCTTGTAACTTTCCTGAATTGGATTATTTTAGAATAGTTGGATTGACTAGTAGGTAGGTAGTATAGGTAGGTATTCTTGCCTTAAAGTGTAAAATATAGTTTTTTTTTGTTAATTTTGAAATTATGCACTTTCCTCAAAAAAAAAAGGACAAAATCATTACGGCATCTGAAGGTACTAATCTTCCCTTCAAAAAAAATACTTGCTTTTTCTTTGTTGTGAGAATATTCAAATAATTATTTGTAGGAGAAGATTATTAGTTTTAGATGCCGTAATGATTATTTTTTGGGAAAATGTTATTAATATGGTGTAACTACAGTTTAAAAATAACTGAAAACAAGATTGTTGTCAAATTTAGACAATAGGATATCTCGAAAACCTGAGCCAAACCAATCAGATTCGAATTCTTCAAAAATATCGAAAAGCTTCAAATTTAATGTGAAGTATTTCTTTAGAATAGCAAGATAGCTGCGATACAACGATTTGGGTTTTATTAAGTATTCTCGAAAACGGCTCGAACGATTGTTATTAAAGTACGTAGATGTAATCCGTAATGGTAATGGTTAGTGCGTTCGACTGTCACGCTGGAGGTCTGGGATCGCTTCCCAGCCTTGTCCACCTAAAAAATCTAAAAAGTTTTTTTTCAGGGCTACTGCCTCTTGCGAGGAATTGACAAATCCTCCAAGAGTATCACTTGTCACGAATAAGTGCTTCTCGTCTAGCCGTTCGGATTGTTGGTCCCTTCCATTCCTGTAGAAAGGCGCACACAGGAATGGTTGCGAGTTGTTAGTCACCAGGCCCTGGTTCTTCATGAGCCGTTGTGCCACCCGATTTATTTTATTTATTTGGATGTAATCCCTAGAATAGTTAGATACCAGTTTTTTTTACAAAAACTTCCAAGGACGGAATTAAAGTATTGGGTTTTTTTATCAAGTTGCCGGTATTTTACTTGTTTTTGGATATTTCTAAATATCTGGTTTTGGCTTGTTATTCAAAAAATATTGCTTTTAAAATTTTAATAAAATCAAAGGAGAAATGAATTCAATATTATTTTTTATTAAATTTTGTATTAAATCAAGAGTTTTAAGTTTTTTTTTTTTTACTATTTTCTCGTTGACATAATAAAAATATAATCGAACCATTACAAGGTGATCCACAGTCGTGTATATTTTTGTTTTCGCCGTTTTTTTTCAAAAAACGGTTCAACTTATTATCTGGAAAAAGCTTTCAAGGGTTTTAAGAATATTGTACACAAAATATTCCGACGAAATAGATTTAGGTTTTACGAATGTTATTTTTGTTTCAAATTTTGTAACTAGAAAATGAATTGTTTTTTTTTTTTTGGCTAGCATTTTTTTTTAACACTTAAGAAGATTTAATAAAATGTTTATAAAACGAAAAATAATTTACTTTTACAACTGTTAAGACAAATCTTATATTCACGAAATAGGATTAAACGATTTTAATAAAATAAAATAAAATTCTGTATGATACATTTTAAAACAGTAAGTGTTTCTTGCAGTAAGCAATTTTAGCTGTATAAGTAGCCGTTTCATTGAGACTTTCAAATTAATTTAAATAGATTTACACGAAAAAAATTTAATAATACAGAATAATATTATTAATACAGAACACATTCAGAAATATTTTATATAGGTACAATATTTTCGATAAAAAGATTGAATTTAAAAGAAAAAAAAATACAAAATTAACTAATGTTTTAAAAATTTGATATTTAAAAACTAATTAATTATTTTTTTGTCTAATTTTAGTTTTTTACAGCAGAGTTAGCTATAAATAAATTCCCAAAAATAATTTAAATATTTTCTATGAAAAAAAACTATTTTGTACAAAAACTGATCAAAGATTTTTTTTTGAATGCATTTATTAATGATATTTATTAATGAGCTGATTTAGTATTTTAAACATTGAATTCCATGTTTTTGAACATTTGCCTCTAGTATAAAATACCTTCCTATGTTTTATTAAATATTTAAAGAATTGGTTTATGATTTTTGTATCAACTTTATTTTTATGTGTATAACTATCAAAACGGAAAATTAAAAAATCATCAACACATTCTTAAAATATTTTGCCTTACGAACAAAACTGCGCCAGCAAATACAAATTTAGGTTATTCTTGATTGGTTATTTTGCTGCCAATAAAAAAAGGGAGCGTGTAACTCAGTACTCGTGGCAGAAGTGAAACTTCTTTGGCGATCTAAAAATCTCGATATGTATAGGGATTTAGGGATATTAAGCTAATATGCGTAAGAAGCCGCTAAGTGTTCTATATCAAGATGATCGATAGGTGGGGGTTGTAAACTTGAAAATAAAATAATAATGGTGAAAATTTAAAGTAAAAAAAGGTGGAAATTTAAAAGATATAAATCAGTTTATTTGAGTAGGTTTTCCGACTATTTCCAAAAATTCCTACACTCAAAATCTCTGCAAAATCCAAAATTTGTATATTACAATTTTAATTCGGATTTATGTATTTTGCAACCATATATAATTCAAATTTTTGCGGACAAAAATCTATCCACCAAAAAAAAAATCAAAACTCTAGCATTCTAATTAACGAAATTAGAAAAAGACATAAAAGGACATTTTCCCTCTTATCTGCTACAATAATAGAGATTATCAAAAAATCCAAACTTATTGCAATATAAAATATATTAGCCTATCAATAAAAAAATTTACTTTTACTCTACCTCCCACCACTTAGCTAATCAATGATCTCACTCTCAACGCGCCCAAAGAAGTTTCACTTCAAAAAAAAAGAACCATCATATTTCAAAGGATTAAGCTTCTTTTTGCTTGCGTATGAATGTTTCTTCGACCGACAAAAAAGACATTACCATAGTTTAGTAAACAAATTTAAATTCCCTGAATTTTCGTTTTTTTTCAGATAGTTTTGGTTGAATTTCCATGCTCAGATTTTGTTTATAATTTTAACACATTTCATTTGATAGAAAATCAAATTTCCAACAGATAGTTACATAAGTTAAATTCTCCAATTCGGCTTAGTTTTCCAGTTATTCCAAAATTCAATCGATTATTTTCAAAACATCGCTCATTTAAAAGAACAACGTCATAACTCAAAAAACCTCAAACCTTTTTCAGTTCTAGAAATGATGGTTTGCCAAAAAATTGTTTATAGAAAAAGAGTTTGAACTGTATCATAAGTTCAAATTTGAAGTTTTTTGAGTTATGAAGTTGTTCTTTTTAATAAGCGACACGTTAAGTCCATTTTGGAAAACTAAATGTGTTCTCGAATTATATCGATTTGAGGCTTTCAAGCTCAAATTAAGTACTAAGGCCGTGTGTCAATTGCGTTAAAAGTTTGTTAAATTTGATCCCATGGCTAAATTTTGACATTACTGAGGTGAATGCAGTCGTCAAAATTTAACTTGTGAGCTCGTTTAGATTTTTACTAGTCGATAAATTTTGACGTTTGTGTTAAAATTCTTGCACATTACTGACACTGTCGACCTTTTATACCTGGACTGCTAGGATGGTTCCATTTATTAAAAAAAAAAATAGATACACTAGCGGCAATTTGAAAACGATATGGCCAGTTTGTTCACGGTGGGTTAAAATTAGTATGTGACTTTAGGCGTGTTTTTTAGTGCCCTCAATATTAGCTTATGAAAAATGTCCATGTAAAATACAACAACAAATATGCTTAATTCGAGGCGATAATCATCTCTGCTTAAGAATTAAGCTATAATAAAAACAGTGCTTCCATATACTATTTTCAACGTTTATCCGATGAATTCTCAACAAATGTCAAAAATTCATCAAAAAATTCATTAATTTGGCAGATGTATCCTGAAGCACGAGTCGAATGATCGAGAGAAAGATGACAGAAAAAAAGGTAAAAACCAAACATTTTTGTACCTATTTGTTAAAAAAAATATTAATTAAAAATAAATGTTACTTTCCAATAAATAAAAGCAAGATCTGGTCCAGGGAGGAGACGTTTCTTTAAATTTATCAAAATTTAGTTTATTTTTTTTTTTTGATGACAAACAGAGTTGACATCCAAATTGTCAGAAAATGTCATTGTTACATCAGTGCTGCAAAATTCTTTTCTGAAGCAATGATGAGCGTTTTTTTGTGCCATTATTTCTTAAGCTTACATAGAGGGCACTAAAAAACACGCCTATGCATACGCTCTAATCAACCAAAATTGGCTTATTAGCGATATCCATGATTAGGAACTCATACTTTGGAATTTTTGAAAGCATTTTGATCAACAATAAACACATTCGAAGATTTCACAGTTTCAATAATCATGGATTAAAGCGGGTACACATTATCAAACCTGTACGGGAACAGGCTCTAAGGCTCTTCCAAACCAACGCGAAATATTCACCGTTGGCTAGAGCAATCTCATTTATCTCCATGTAAATAAATTTTGGCTAGCGAATTGTTCACCTTAAAGGCTCTCCCAAACCAATATGAAGCATTCGGCGCGGCACAATAGGCACTGTTGTCGCTTTTAATCGGTGAAACCATCTTCAATGCAACTTTTTTATTTGTATGGGAATAACGATCGACCAGTAGTCCAGGTATACTAGGTCCATGACTGCCACTGCCAAAATGCATTTTTTGCGTTCAAGATCGTATCCAGGGCGATTGGATAGATTTGTGTTGTAAAATCCTAACATGTTTTGAAAATAATCGATTCAATTATTAAAAAGTGAACAGTCTCTCAGAAATGCATGGGTTTTGGTTGAGTTTCGTGTTTTAAGGAAGTTAAGGTGGCACACAAATATCTTTAATGACAAAAGCAATAATTGTTACTTACTAAAATATTTTTGCACTAATAGTGCGGGAGGCAACCGTAGGTTTACCTATCTCATCGTGAATCAAGAATGATGCCAACTTATAGCTTAACATTAACAATACCGCTGGTCGGACAAGGTTTTTCATGTAGCAATGGGTAGAATACACATTTTTTCGGTTGCATTTTTGGCTTAGGATACCTAATCCTTTTATAAATGGGGAATCAAATGAAAACTTTGAATGCCCTCTTTGCAAAACCGATGGTCGGACAGACTTTTGTTGGCTGTTGCGGTGAATCCGACTACGGTTTTTTTAATGTAAGGACTAAAGCTATGAGTTTGCAACATTCTTTTCCGCAGCCGCGATGAGACGGTCGCCTCCCGTACTATAACCTAATATTTTTAGAACCTTTGTTTTAGAACACACAAAAGATACATATTTCCAAACATATATGGACAGATGATTTATACTCAAGGGTGATGTTTCGAAGGTTCCGATAACTACCGGTCATAAATAAAATTAAACATTTATGCTGGCATAATATCAAAAAAATACGTTGCGTCAGGTTTTTTTTCGGTTTTATTTACTGAAAATCCCACACAAAATATTATTTTAGACTTACTATGTAGGTACAAAAGTTCAATTATCTTAAAGCAAAGTGCTAGATGCTGCCCACAATCCATCTAAATACCTACTTCCTCTCCCATAGACTTACGATTCTTCTATTGCATAATCTGCAAAGTAAGCTAGGCAATAATTATCGACATCATCACCTACAAATCGCACAAAATTGCAGGCAAAAACATTCGATTTATTTAAAGCTTCACTTCGAGTACCTACACGACACGCGGTGACGCTCGATGACTCAGCACAACCAGCTAACTCTACCACCAAACCAAAAAAATCAATTTACCATCATCATCTACCATTAGGTATACCAAGCTCTTTAAAGACCCGCATTTAACATTTATCTTGCAGCAATCATTTTTTATTCACAAATCGGAACCTACATTCGATCTAATTTCAAAAGAAGAACAGTATGGAGCCAACAACAAGCGCAGGCGCAGATGTTGATGCTGCATAATTATTGCAACATCCACGCAACATTTTCTGTATAGCCGCTGCGCTGCACTGATGCTAGCTGATGTCGTCAAATTAATGTATATCGAAGATTGCTCTCCCTCTCGTCGCGTCGTGTCGTTACTCTATGTAGTCTCTTATAACGTCCATTTGAATCGTTTCACGCTGATAGTTTTTTTTTTAAGGTAAAAACCTTGTGTAAAATAAAGTTCGACGACAATTATATTGGACTGCGCACGTTCAAGTCCTTAAAACCAAACAATACCATTTCCATGAGAATTCATAAATAAATCTGCATTTGGAGGAAAAAATTAAAAAAAAAACTCCAACGAATTATTATTACTGCAATTATTGTAATTTTAAAATTCTATAGATACTTCACCATCTCTGGAATAGATATAGATGGAGATACTCGCGTGGAGCATTGTTATTATTGTTGCATAAGTTCTATTGCTCCAAAACATTTGCATCTGTATTTTTTGTTGTTGTTGCTGCAAAGTGCTACCCACAATGAAGTAAAGATTGATACCGACCGAATAGTATCTTTAACGAATCAATGCTCACAACGTGCGCCTCCACTTCAAGTTAAGTGAACTAAACTGGCGCGCGCGCGCGCACTCACTCGCTCCTAATCTTCTAGTTGTGCGCCTGCGCTTATTGTTGTCGATTGCTGCCGTATAAAACTATGAGCAAAAAATTCAACAACAACACAAAAAAAAAAACTAAGATGTCGGAGATGAATCACTCTAAATGGGTCTTCAATTCAAGGAGGAAATACGACGAAGAAAAAAAAACGATAAAATTGCCATTGTCCGTAAAATTCAGGCAGCAATAGATAGAGATGGAGGAGGAGGTCCAGATACCTACAGTCGGAACAGATACAGTATCTTTAATAGTGTAATGCTCTTTTTATATGGAAATTCTCATTGCTCAAGTAGGTACCTACGCTACAGTTGAATTTGTAATGTCGAGGAGCACTCTCGGAAATTATAAGCCATTTTAAATTCTTGCGAAATGAATTTCATTCTCAAAGACCTCTTGAGTTGGTTTTTTTTTTCAAACTTTTTCCTTCTACATCCAGCACTCGTTCCTACCTATATAAAGTATCGATTTAAATTTTATTGATATCGATTGTGGAGACTTCCATAAATCTTCCATTTAAGATACTATCCGAGAGAGCAACTCAAACTCAAACCTTTATGCAGATGATGTCTACAGATAAATATTGTTGATATTAAAATGTAATTTGTATTGCATTCGCATGAGTGCTCGCATACATTTATTCAACGCGCGGGACCCTAGCCAAGCGGCCACAAGTGGCTTAGTATTTATTGATTGATTTTTATGATTTGATGCATTTTAATTTGCAACTTTGACAAGTAGACCTCGCAAATCAAGTGATACTCAGTCTCCCTCAGCCTCAGTGTGGAAGCTTAAGCTTGCGGCTATAGGCACGTGTGTTATCCATTATATCTGAGCGCCGCCGCCGTGCATTTTATCTGGGAATAATTATAAGCTATATACGCGTGTATGCGAATCGTTTAACTATTTGTAAAAATAATCGCTCACTTTTAAACTTTTCATGCATCGCGCTCAACGCTCAGCATAAAAAAGTAGCACAAAACAAATTGCTGAATGTGGAGTGGAATTTTTTAATTTCTTGATAATTTGTTGAAGAATTAATATATATGGAATTGATGGTTGTTTGTCCGTTTACCTGAAACGAGAAATAGAAAAAAAAAATAGATTTTAGTTTAAAAAGAATTTTAATGGAAATAGAATACCTACAAAAAATAAAAATAGAAGAAAAGAAACAACTTTAAAAGTGAATAAATATCAAGTGGAATAAATTATTTTATATATTTTTTCATAATCGAAGCAAATTAAAATTGTTTGCACTGCACTTTGCAAGAGATTATCTTTGATTGGGGTCGGTGAATTTTATTATTATTAATTATGTATTACATATTATTGGTATATATTATTTATTGGTGTATAGCCGTGTTTTTTTTTTGTACTTCTGTGGTATATATACTCTTAAGCAATACTGTAAAATATGCACAATTGCCTATAGATACATCAGCTTCGTAAGTGTTGATAAATATTTCCCCCCTTTTTTTTTTTTTTTTTTTTTTTTTTTAATATAAACCAATTAGTTTAGTTTAGTTTATTACATCAAACAGATAATTCAGTTACATGATAATCCTTAAGACTACTAGATATAATTTATATAAAATTAAGTACCACCAAAGTTACCTATAGTAAATAACAATTGTTTTTTGAATACATCCCGACTAATACAAATGAAGAAATCTACATAGTTACAAACTAAATTAGATTCTCTTAAACATCTTGTAATAGGCTCATTAAGCCCATAATTGGTTTAATGAAAAGGTTCACAAAATAAACTTCTTGTTCTAAAATCTCTAGAGGGAGCATATATCTCAATCAAAGATAATAAAAAGGGGCAATTGATATGATTATTTAATAAATCTCTAACAAAAAATATTCAAAAATATTTACGACGATCAAATAATTTTTTTTTTATTTGTTAAGCTGATACAAAAATAGAATTAAGATTATAAAAATTGTTTTCTACGAAAAGTTCTTGAGTTTGTTTTAAGGCACACAACATAAAAAATCTCAAGAACAATTTTCCGAAAGTAATGCTAATTTTATTTTCAACGGTTTGTGTTTGCTGCTTTACCGATTACTGCATTTTAAAAATCTTTAAATAGTCATACTTATCCTTAATTTTTGATACTTATAACCGGAGTTCTAATCGTTCTAATTATAATGATCTTAACTTCAAGCTAAAATATAGCGAACATCAATTCTAAACGCCTGCAAATATATTTCATTTTTATACTTTATAGCGAAGAAGATAATATTTCTTTTTGTTCATATCAGAAAAAATATTAAACCAAAGAGCACGAAAAGTTTTGATTTTTATAAAAAAATATTTTAATACCGATTGATATAAGACGAAGTAATTTTTTGACCAATTTTTAAAATTGTTAAAAAAAGAAACATATATAATATGTCACTGAGGGAAAAAATGAGATCAAAAATTAAATACGACCGTATTTGGTCTAAAGTATTTTAAATGAAGTGGAGCATTTTCATTTTAACGTTGAAACAATGTTAACTTGAATATGCTACGTAATTTTAAGAGATTCAACCTAGTTTCAAAGTAAAACGATTTATTTATACATTGAAATCATGTTTTGTACATTAACATTCCGTTAAACGTTGTTTTAAAGTGAAACGTTATCATTTTTTCATTTGAGATCCACATTTAAAGTGCGCTCAAGTTTGTTTCAAAGTGAAACGTATTCATTTTTACATTGAAATCCACATTTAATATTGCGATCCACTTTTATGGCATTTAAAGTGTCATCATCGTAGTTTCAAAGTGTTGCACAGTCAAGTAAACCTCAATTTGTTTGTATTTGTAAGCTTAATATAAAGAATTTCGAGAGCGCGTTGTTGTTTTTCGAAGTAGCTCCCTTACATTTCTGAACAAATTAAACGCGCACTCAAAATTCACTTTCATATAATCGAAAAACAATATTTAATTACTTTTCCTATATTTATTACTATGAAATACTCAGCATTAAAAGTCGTCACAAACAAATCATTCACCACAAAAATTTAATGCGTCGAGCACCAATATACATTTGTCTTTGTCTTACATAAATTTAAACAAAGAAGCGTGGCGTGGGTAGCCATTTTGAATCAATACCTAACCAAGCGAAGTTTAATCTACGTTGATTCGAAGTAGATAAATGTTGTTTTAAAAGATGGATGAATTTGATTTACCTATGATTCCACTTTAAATCAACATACAAACGTAGTAAAATCTAGTTCGTTTTTAAGTATGGAACCACTTCGAAATAAAGTTGCTCCACTTTGATTTAAGAATTTTCGGCGTTGGCGCCAAATCGTTCCAAAAAATATTAGAATCAAAGTGTTTTGCTTTGATTTTACGTTGTTTTTTTCTCTGTGATGTACTTGAACTACTTGACTGTCCTTTTTGAAAATATAAATTGGTTTGCACAAACAATCAACGAGTAGATTAGCGAGATTTGGCAACAACTGTCTATATTTGTTTGATCTGTTGATTTATAGTGCTGATAAAACTCATTATTATCAGCTTTATTCCATAAAATTCAAACAAAAGTGGTGAAGTTATGAATTTGTATTCACATAAAAGCGAAATTTCCTAAAATCGCAACAATATTTTCCTACCAAGCTTAGAAAATTCTGAAAATTAGGTAAATCTCGGTTAAAATTTGATCTGTGACAGAGCAGGGGGGGGGGGCAATGGGCTCTGACAGAAGAAACACATGCAAACACTCGTGTTTGCCAAAAGTATCTAGTACAAAAAACAAAATATGTTAAAATGTCCCAGAACAAAAGTGTGCCCACCTTGTCCCCCTTGCGGGCGTCTATGTCCTCGGCATGTGTACCACAGACCACCTTCTTTGGATTTATCACATACTCGTTGCCTCAAAAAATACTGCGAAGTGCTTAGGTTTTCTTCGAAGATGTAAGACATATTTCTCCCTTTCTTCTCTGGCTGTAATTTTTGAGGCATCGAGTATGTGATAATTCCAAAGAAGCTGGTCTGTGGTACACATGCCGAGGACATAGGCTCTGCATATGGGACATTTTAACATATTTTATTTTTTGTACTAGATACTTTTGGCAAATACGAGTGTTTGCATGTGTTTCTTCTGTCAGAGCCCATTGCCCCCCCCCCCCCCTTCTCTGTCACAGGTCAAATTATAACCAAGGTCAAATTATAACCGACTATATTATTAAATATTTGGCGATTTTAACTTCAATAAAATATTCAGACTTCAGAGACATATAGCCAATAACTCATTGAAAATTTGGAAAATCCTCTTATCAAACTTTTATTATTCTAAAAATGATGTTTAGTACGAGTTTCAATTAAATCAAGCACATATTTCTTTTTTACCAAAACCACTCTAAAGAGGCAGTTGTACCAACCTTTTAACTATTTGCGGTTTTCTTTATTTTTTAATCTAATAAATTAAAAATTAAATAATTATGTCAAGGAATAGTTTAAATTCATGAAAAATTGCTTCAAAATGCTTTTGATAAAACATTAAGTTAAAGGAAAAATACCTCTTAAGAGATCATTTATTTAAAACCTTCTCGCTAATCGCTCAACCGTTCTCTTTTTGGGAACGAATGGTACAAAAAAGGTATCTAAACGATTCTACCTTACAGTGAAACAAAATGGCTATTTGGCAAAGTATAATTTCTGCGGATAGAGGGTGGTGAAATGGGGGTATACTCCAACCATGTAAGTTCCAATTGATTTAGTTTTGTCATTACTTAACAACCCATCGTTCACCACACCACCCACCACTAGCACCACACCACAAGAAAGTATAACAACACAAAAATCCTTTAAGCACAAGTCAAAGTTCGATGGCTGCCAGTTCCACCATTATACATCGAGGTTATACGGAAAAATTTCATTAGCTAATTGCTGATTTCAACGGTAAGGGTATTTGCCACCCATCTACCCCTAAATTTTACCATTTTGTATACTCTCGCCATTAGCTAAAGCAGACAATCTACAATGTATAGAAGACGACGACTATGGTATTTGGACATACAAATGTTACACAACCACCACCACAAAATGTAAGTTAAAAGTGCTTTTGATGGCTTTTATACTGACACGGGGGTTGAAGAATGGGGAAGAAAAACGATTACCTATGGCATGGCGGTTGGCAGGGTGACTGTCCCCGCATACCTACTACCTTTACAACAGTCGACTACTTTTAATGGGGGATAATAAAACATTTCATGTCCATTACGCTGTCAAGTCGAATAAATGTCCAGAATATCATCCCTCTTGCTCTACCACCCCCTATACTTGGGGTTTATTTGCCATTTTGTATTTAATTCTACGCGCTGAATAAAGGTAGTATGTATAAGGTAACGTTATACTTGGCTCCATTTTGTTTGGGATATTATAACGGTTGTATCGCATGAAAGTCACGCAGAAGAAACATTATCTATGCTTTGGCGTTTGCTTAGTCCTTTGTAATTTATTTGGACAAGAAAATATTGTTAGATAATACCTCTACAAAGGAGACTTGGGGTGAATAATTGCTTTTATAAGGAACTATTATTACCTGTGCTATTTCTTTTTCTTTCTTAGAACTAGACGTACCTAATTAATATGATTCATTGTGATTAAATATTTGACTAATAGGCTTCTACTGTTAAAGGTACATAATATACAAAGATATTGTTAAAAAAAAGTTAAATCTTCGTGTTTTTGTTCTTTAAGGCTAAATATGGCCTAAGATAAGAGCCTAATATAAAGATAATTAGTACTATAGTTTGTTTTTAATTTTAAAGCCGTTTCTAAATTTTAAGCGCTCACTTCCTAACTTGAATCATACTAAACTTTGAAATGTTACATTAATTGACTTCGCGTTTTTAGTAGTTCAAGATTTTTTTGGGGTTTGTGTTGAAGGGGTCAGAGTGTGTATGCCAAATGAGTTCCGGGGTTGGAAGCCCCCCATTTGGCCACCATCTTTATAAAACGGGGTGGAATCCGTTTTTCCCCGATATCTTGCGTGCTGAGAATTAAATTTCCTTTAATTTTGTCAACGAAACTTTTTACCGTTAAATCAAAGTGAAAAAGTTATAGTTAAAATAAGATGAACTTTCAAGAAAAATATAATTAAAGGGTCATAACTTTTTTTTGCACTTAAATGAAAAAAAAAATCATTTGTCTTTTGTAGATAAGTACAGAAAAGCTTTTACTATACTTATTTTTCAGAAAGTTAAAATTTTAGCTTGGTAAAAAGGGTTTGCACCAAGAGGTAAAGATTTGGGTGTCAATTAGGAGTTAGCTGGTTTTAAAATTTCATACAAATTTTGCAACATTGCGTTATTTAATCAAAGGGAAAAAAGCGTCAATAACTTTATTTGATATTTTCCAGTTATTCACAGTGGGGTCTAACATTATCCAGACACCTCTAATATAGTGCACCCTAAAACTAATCGTGCCATTTACGTTTTAGTTTTCAATCTAGTTTTGATACAGTGCGGTTCACTTGTTTAGACGCACCAATTTTTTCTTTTTGAAGTTTATTTTTTTCTTTCGTATATGTATTAATTATAACACCATTGCATTTTTTAGAGAGATTATTTAGTTCTCAATGAAAAAAATCACAAATGCATGCTTTGTGAGAGACAGTTTTTTTCTCTTTTTCTTCTCGGTCATGTAAAAACAACAGAATTTTTTCGGTTCACATTATTAGACGCACAGGTGAATTTAGTTAGTTAGTAATTATCTGTTACGCGGACTTGAACTAATTTTAAACCTTAAGCTGTGAGAAGTGTTTGGCTTTTATTTAAAGCAAAAAATGGGCAAACAAAAAACAGTTAGAAATCGTAGATAGAGGCAAAATGGACGCCTACCATTCGGAAGGCGTTTCAATGCGGAATATTGCGAGGAAAATAGGAAGAAGTGAAAATGCAGTTCGAAATAATTAAAAAAATACTGCCTCTTATGGAAATAACCAAAAAGGAAGGACCAAAACAGCTTTGACACCCCAAGAAAAAAGAAAAATAATCAGAAAGGCATCGAATTCGGCTCACTCCACGAGCAAAATCAAGGAATCGGCGAGGGTAACTGTCTGTTAATCTATAGTTCGTCGGGCTATTTTAAGGGCTCAGCACCTGCAATTAAAAAAGCTACAAAAAAAGCCACCACTTAATACAGCCAGGGAGATATACCGCTTGCAAGTCGCGCGCATTCATATGAAATGGCCCCCAACACCATTACTCCCACTTGCCTCCAATGATACCGGTTTAAAAGCAATTCTTATTTTCGGAGATCGTGGAAATAGTAGTTGTACCCATCTGGGCCATCGATATTGATTTTTGTTTTCATCTGAAAAGAATACTTTACGCCAATTTGAACCGCTTCCAACTTGTGTATCTTATTTCATATGAAGGCGCGTGAATTCCAAGGGCTGTTGCTTCGTGGCAACAACAATCACTTTGTGATTCCCTTTATTTCTTTAAATAAAAATAGAACAATTTTGCTTGTAATTTAAAAAAGACCGTACGGACAATATGTCGACTAAAAACTCAAAAAAGATTTTTGCCGCCTCTAAATATAATTTAAATTTCTAAAATAAAAATTGCAATGGTCTTTTACAAGAGATGCTAAAAATCAAACCAAATATGGAAAACAGAAACCATCAGGTTTTAAAAGTTTAAGCGGTTGCCTATGCACTAATAGATGCGAAAAAAAAGTTGAAACATAGTTTCTTAATCACAAATAAATACTTAACCTAGCATGATACTTATAAATTACACTTAAACATTTATTATAAAATATGACTCGAAGTAATATTATAGCCTGCGTGATAGAATACAATAAACAATACAATTCATTCTTTTCCAGATATAGGTTTTTTTGATATCTGTTAAAGATAATACGTACCTACTACTCTCAATCTGTATAAGATATAACTTCAAGATTAAAATATTTAATCTATTTTAATTGACCACCCGGATGTTCTGTCTCAGAAAATATGCTTATTTATTAATAACAACTTTTATATACTCCTTTTTGTACCTCTAAACTAAAGTCATAAATCCATAGATAAAAGAATCTATATAATATTAATACGAAGTGTATCTCAAACACCCGCAATATAAACCATTAATAATCAATTCATTAGATTAATTCAAGGGTATAGATATCTAGGTATACAACGTGCGTTGTCATCCACGTTCCTGTCACTTGCCGGCTGGTATATATTTTCTTATAGACGACGACAGCTTAGTCGTTATAAGATGCTGTGAGCTAAATACCAGTTCGAATTGCTCGACTGTCACTTGACAAATTAATCACAGATCATAATAATAATTACCGGCTGTCTAATTAAATTATTTGCATTTCAATTCACCGGATCATATAGACTCATATGCTATATATACATTCACACATACAAAAGTCACCGCCGCGCCGCCACTGTCGCCCGTTGTGGTCGCTCATCAATAACTCCATACAGTTTCTAAAGTCGCATAGTCAATAATACCTATCTGTATGCGAATAGTTGGCGTGCGCGCAGCGTGAACGCTGAGCAACTTTGCTGCGCTGTGCTGTATAGCTTATAAGCCCGATATATCGAGGACCAACGACCGACCGACCCAGTGCGCCAGGCTTACCCCAGTAATTATTTTGCCATATTTTAACGGTATATATACGCCCTAACCAACCATACCACAATAGCAATTTATAATATCGCGCAAAATGATATTCACTACACCACCGCACAAAAGATAAAGACGCCAGAAGTATCTTCGACTTTCAGGTGAGCTTAATAGCATCACGGCACCGAAGCAGCACACACACAAACAGGAAAATCCTAATTGCGTTAAAAATTGCCCGACAGGCATAAACGGACAAAATATTACAAATCGTCTGTGTTATGCAAATCACAAGTGCTGTGCGAGATGCATGCCGTCTTATAGGTGTCTTTTCACAGTGATTGCGATTCATTTTTATCCATCAGGCTTTTGTAGATTTTGCTCCGAAAACGCCATTTTTTTCTAAGACATTGTTATTTGGCACGCGGATAGTTTTTGGGCTTTAGGGCGGGGGGTTGCATCAGGAAAGTTAATTTAAAGGGAAATCTATATGGGCGATATCCAATTTGTATCTGTCGGTAGGTATATCGTGGATTTTGTTGTTATAGAGTTACCTTTTTGACTCTGCAGTAGATATCTCTTTAGCACCCAATTGTGGTGGTGATTTTCTATCATTTGGCCGTCATAACTACCTACGCTTACAACGCGACGCAGCTCAGCCACCCGGCACGGTGCGGCGGTTCAGCGCCAGCCACCCTGCCGCGCATAGTCACCAATGAGGAACTTCTCAAAAGACCTTATATAGGTACCTCTACTCCTTTGGTTATTAACCTGATGTACTATCCAAAGTATCTAGACTCGAGGGGATAAAAAGATTAATATCTGAATTTTCTAATATTATTCCGGTCGATTTATTTGTAAATTATAATCATTTGGATTTATGCTGGATATAGCTAGCGATTGGAGTTATAGAAGGCTGGCTGGAGTAGGTTGTCTTTGTTATAGAAAATCAGCTCCGCTATGAAGTCGTATTTTGTAAAATTTGATTTGTTGATTGTTACCTCATGTAGATATTTAGATTTAATTGATGTGAAGTTTGTCACTGCTGCTGATGCATTAATAGTGTTAAGGACATTGGGTTGTGGCGTTTAGCCTCGAGTTTGATTATTATTTTGTTGATCGAAATTTATTAATGTTACCATTTGCATTTAATCGGGATGACTCAGCGATTTTTATTTATAAATAAATAAATAAAAAAAAAATATTAGAAGAGGTAAACATTCATTGTTCTCACGGATAGTTGAAGTGACTTTTGCTCTCAGAAATGTCATAAAAAAGAATAAAGCAAATAATTAAATGGATGAAGTGTAAAGGAGGAAGTAAAATTCTATTCTCAAAAAATAATTCCCCCTCCCTAGAGGATGATTACGGTTGACCCATCGGGTGTCGTAATTCGATAACAAGCGAGGAACAAGACGCGTGCCGTACGACAATAAATAAATAAAAAAAATAGCGTGCTCTGAATATTCCTCAAAACATAATGCACGAGTCAGGCAGCGCGGAGTCACGGTGGTGGTGCGGCAACTTCAGTGGTCCGTATGGACATTTTATTTATTTAAGTTTCCATCGCTTTCTTTTTTTTTTTTTTTTGTTAATATGATAGAAACGAATGATCGTAAGAGCTATAAGAGCCTTTGCGTGAATATTATGGCATTGGCTTATTTGACCGACATGTGCCCTCATTTAACACCTATGTTAAGTAAATGTCTGTCAGAGGGCAACGGAATTGAATTTAAATATATTAAAAGTACTTTTTTTTTGCTGTCAGTTTTTTTACGAAACAACTAGGTAAACTCATTCATCAAAGATGTGTTTTTGTTTCTTTTACTTCGCTTTGAACGCCACCAGGAGGACTCGCAAGAGAGGTGCCATCACATAAATAAGTTAGCATAAGTAAAATATCTTTTCCCTGATGGTTGATGTTTGTGTAGCACAAAAAAAAGCGAGGGTTGATGGTAAATACGAATGAATTACGGAATTACTGAATTTTTGTTAATTAATTGAGACCTCAAAAGGGAATTTATATACTTTATATGCAGAAGGATAATGATTATATTATAAAAAATTGCGTGATAAAAAACAGTGCTTTAAGGTGATTTGATTCCTTTTTAAGTCAAAATACTTATATATATGAATAATTGATTATAAGGGTTGTGTTAATGTAATTTACTTTTTTAATTTATTTGAATCTAAATTGACTTTACCTTATGGTTAGTATTATTATTATGTATGAGGACAAATTCTATACGTACTTATGAGTTAAGATTAACTCCTCTCGACCTAGAAAAATAGCGAAATCCTTAGATTTATGCTCGATAAACTTTGGGATAATAATGCGAACAAAAGTATACTATGATGGTCAGCGTTATGGAGGGATAAAGTTCCATTCGTACACAAATTTTGCTCGTAGCTTGAAAAACTATCAATCAATGATAGTGCTCTGTCAGGCCCACAGTTTACACATTTAGCTAAGATACATTTTGCATCCGAAATTATTTCGTTACATTTCGCATCGGAAATTTGTAACGTTATCGGAATTTTGAAAGTCAAAATTAAAAAAAAAAAAAAAATTAAATTGATAATATAATATAATTGCCTGCACGGCGAGACTGTTTTAATAATACTGCATACCTACTGGGTTTTTGAAAATGCAAATAACTTCTAAAAAGTTTTTAGATTTTTTTAGTAAATATCTTTATTTTTGTTGGAATATATTCCTGAATGATTGGCCAATGACTTATTTTATTTTGTACGCAATTTTGTATTCTAAAACTCCTAAGTAGGAAAGTCACTAAAAATTGTATGAATAATCTTGATTTTAACTTGTTTTTTTATTATTATCTTGTTAACTATCAATAAGAGTATACACCGTAAATGCCTATCAACATTCAAATTATAAGCTACAAGTGCAAGTCTGAGCGATCTAATCGTGCATATTATTTATAGTTAAGGAAAAGGTATTCAAAAAGGTTGTTTTGGCTAACAAATAAGGCCTAACCGCAAGTAATAAAAAGAAAAATCTCAAACATGTAAAAATTATAGCAAAATTATAAAAAATAAACTGCACGACTGGATCGCATAAACCTGCTATTGTAGCTAACTACTTAAATGTTGCTAGAAATTGACGATGTACTGTACATATATATTGGTTTAATAATATTATGATATCATTAAAAAAAGTTTTAAAAACAAGTTCAAATAGAAATTTCAATTGGGTGTTCGTATATGATTGATAACATACTCGCAGTTAGGCTGCACAGCTTTTCGATCCGTCAGATTAATTATGCATGTTTAAATGAAACAATAACCACGTGAGTGTGCCAGCACCATTGCGATTTTAGGCTGGAATTATTGCAATTTCATGGCTGCCACATCAATCATCATATTCCTTTATTATGGTGCTAGTATGTTTAATATTTAGTTTTATAAATTAGTGCCGTCAACTTAAATTGAACCCAGACCATGCACCTTTGAGGCATATGCAGATGCACTGTATGCATTGCCCCACCGAGGTCACCAGATCATGTCCATCTAATTAATGGTTTTGTTTTTGATTTCTAAAATATTTTTTTGAATTTTGATGCACCCAACCAACAATTCAGCTTCTTTTAGCTTAAAAATATTGATGCGCCACAGATTTTGCTTTATATAAAGGTAGGGCCTTCGGCAGAAACGAAATTCATATACAGGCAAAGAACTCGATAATTACTTCCTTAAAACTATATGGAAATAAGAAAAAGAAGAGTTACCGAGATTGGGAGCTGTCACTCTAATAAGCTTCTATAATTGATATTACAGAAGACAATTGAAGATGTCACTTTATAAAGGCTGCATACAGTTTTTTTTTATATAAGTTGCTGCCAGTCAGTCTTTAAAAGGTTTCTGTTACCATTTTCAAGAAGCTTTATCAAATACTTCGATACGGCTTGTAAGGTCTTATTAAAGAGCCATAAAAGAAAATGTCAATCTGTGTAAAAACTACAATGTCATTTATAATTATATGTAAATTAATAAATTATTGTTTTTTAAAATGCCTAACTCGTGGAAAAAAATTTAAAAGTCGGGAAATTATAATAGGTCTCTTGCTATAAGGGGTGCATTAACTCTTCAGAGAACTCGTCAGTTGGACCAGCAGGTGAACGAAAATGAAACACGGCTGGAAAGCTCAGATAATATTAATTTGTTTGTAAGAAGGTAATTATTTTCATTTTAATTCTAATAAAACTCCCTCTGAGTGTCCAAATGTTTAATTTTTAATTCAAAAGACAAAATCATTTTCAAAAAATTCCATAAAAAACTGATGTCATTCGAATTCATTAGGAATTCATAGGTAAATCAAAAAAGTTTGAGATAAACCTTGCTCTAGTTCTAAAACTACAAGCTCAATTTTGGTGAGTCAAACGTTTCTGAGTCCATATTTAAGTGTTCCAAGTGATCGTTGCATTCATATGTAATTTTGAGGATAATTAGGATAATTACAAAAAATTCCATAAAAAAACTAATTTCATTTGAATTTTGCATCAAATTAAGTATATGTTTCATAGGAATTTTTTCTAAATATGTCTCAAAATTGAAAACTGATGTGACGATTACTTAGAGAACTTCAATAAGGATTCGGAACCGTTTGAATCACAGAAATCGAGCTAAATGTTTTGGAATAAGGTTTATCTCACACTTTTTTTTATTTTCAAACGAATTTATATGAAAATCAAAAAAGTTTGAGATAAACCTTGCTCTAATTCCAAAACTACTGGCTCGATTTCTGTGATTCAAACGGTTCTGATTCCTTATTGAAGTGTTCACAGTGACCATTGCATTAATTTTGATTTTTGAGGATAATTACGAAAAATCCCATAAAAAACTAATAAAACATAAACCTTGCTTTAATTTAAAAATTACTGGCTCGATTTCTGCGACTCAAACGGTTCTGAGTCTTAATTGAAGTGCTCTAAGTAATCTTTATATCAGTTTTTCGTTTTGATGAATATTTAGAAAAAAAATTCCTATGAAGAGACTTGTATTTTTAGCGTCTAATAGGTATTATACAACATATATTTACATACATAAAAAAGTTCGCACTTCTATTAAACTTGTATTTTACTTTTATACAAACATGTCCGAAGCTATCTGTCAAGTTGAAGTGTCATTCAAATTTCCAATATCGCTCGTTAAAACTTCGTATCGGCTTCTTTAAGCTTTTATACAATCTGCTACTTTTAGAGGATCTTCGAATAAGTTTATAAGAAGATTTTCTGAAATCACGTATATAAGCTATATAAGCTACTAATATAACATTCTCCTTTGTATGCTAAAGTAATCTTTACAAATGTCTTATGGAACTTCAGAAGCCTATTCTATTAAGCCGAACCGAAGCTGAAATGTTAGTTGGGCAGTCAGTTTGAAGCTTAAAGACTACGTAAATTAAAACAAAATTAAAGTTCGTAGATCAGCTCTTTCGTTTCAAAACATTTTGTTTATTTTTATATTAGGGATGGCACGCAGAATCAAAACTAAGGTTTTTTTATAGTGTGAAATAGGGTAAAAATAAAAATGGTATTCGTTTAAAAAAACTTCTTAATTTTTGAAAGGAATAGTTCTGAGTTTGGATTTAGATGATTATTTTAAGGACATATATTTTTAAAAATTAGTCTTTATAAAAATAACATTCTTTTCTGTGTTTGAATGCTAATATTTAAAGTAAAAAGATTTTTATGACATGCGCCTAAGTAATTTGCAAAAGATCTGTCTTGAATATTGCTACATTAAGAAACTGGAAAAACTTTTTTTAGAGAACGTTTATTTTTTTTTTTGTTTCCACAGTTCAAAAGATAATTAGATTTTATTATATATTTTCAATTTGTCTTAAAAATAATAGAATTTAATATTTTTTTTAAATAATATAGCTAACTATTCCAGATTGACTTTTTTACATACAACAATTATTAACAGGACGTATTTTAAGTAAAAAAGTTGTTTCTTTTTAATTTTAACTTTTTCACTATCCCGAATAGCAAATTTTTGTACCGATGTTTCTATCCATAAACTATAAATAATATTGGATATGAACATTCTAAAATCAAAATTTATTTTGGGCTTCAAAAAATTCAGAAATATTATTTTCTGCAAACCCAATAGGCAGGTACTTATTTCTAAAACTAGTTTAAGACTTTTTTGAAAGCCCAGCATGATCGTTCATTAGAGCGAGTACATACGACTCAGTCGTGTGCTTTTTGTTTTTTGTTTATTATTTAGAGCCAATATGACTTCATAATTTACATTTAAGTTATTAATGACCGATGGAATAGCGATAAATAAAAACAATTTAAATGTAGTTACGTCCTTGATCTAGCTTATCAAATCTCTCTGGAAGTAAATTGAGCTCATAAACGAAATGTGTGAAAAAAGTGTTGGTTTTATGATTACAAGAATATAATTATAATTCGTAGTTAGCTCGGTCCCGACATCTTTTGATTCCCTTAGCATTAAGCAACGCTATAAAAAAAAGTTGTATGTGGGAACAATATAATATACGAGTTGCAAACTCAACAACCTTCTAGAAGTAGTTGTTGGCGACCTAATGCAATTAAGGCTGCGTGCGCTTATGTCGTTTAACACTGAGGTGAGAGATCTACTAATTGTCTTTTTTGTTGTGTCTTCCTGCGCACTTCCATCACTTGCTCCATCATGCAATGCAGCAATTTTCTAACTCGATTGGCTTTTCCGGCACCTCACCTTCAGCACCACTCCAGCCACCGAAGAACGTTACTATCTTATACCGTGGGAATTACACATGTGGAAAATAAAAACGATTGATTGGTTTTCGGATCGAGTGTAGGCGGCATCAATGTGTACTTGGACTCTGGACATAGACACAAGACACAACATTGCGCCAACAACCGACCGACGATGAGACGACATCGACATCAGGAACGTGTGTGTGGTGAGGTTGTTACTTGTAACTTGTTAGTCACCATAATCATCATCAACACCTGCATGAAATAGGCTTCGAAAGAGCTCGAGCTGGAGACAAAAAAAAAAGAAGCAGAGGATGCTAGATGGTGTTGCAACTTCCACCAAATGGTGCATAAAATTCAATAATGTAGGCCCAAAGCGCGCAATCAGTCAGGCCGCATACTAGATATATGGCGGCAACAACTGCAACACAACCCATGCGCGCGAGTGTTGGCCGCATTGTTAGGCCGCGGCCGGCTGAATGGCCTGTCTGGAGGGCATTTGTAAAAATATCGAATCGACTGCAGATTTACATGGCCTTTTGGTAAAATTGTTTCTCTTCAATTTTTGTTGCTGATTTACAAACAGGCGACATTATTGCGAAGCTGATTAATTAAATGCAATTAAAATGCATGTTTAAATGGCGTCTTTTAGAGACGTTTAGGTGTTTAATTAATGAGCTTGAAGCTACAGTACATAGTCATATGTGTGTATAACATCGCATCAGTTTGCAAAAACTGTCCAATCTGCCACGCGGAAGATGTACCGATATGGATGTTGCCAAATGCAAAATTTGTAGACTTGGATTTGGATTTAATTGAGCGCGGGAGGCTTTTTAATGAGATACAATCTTTATGTCTATTAGGATGCATATATAGGCTTACAAAACGGATTTGGAAAGAAGTTAAAAACCATTTGTCTTGGTGGTATAAATTGATGTCGGAAATTTGTACAAGCAAGAAGTTGCTTTAAGTAGGTAGTTGTTGGTACTACTGCAAAAAGCCTACTCAAAATATCTTCGAGACGTATAAGCTAAATAAATTAGTCAGGACGAACTTTTATGGAATTATGTTTATGGTGTATTTAGGGTGTACAATTAGATGCGATAAATTATTAGAAGCATTATATCCATACTACTTCGTATAGGTATATTACTTTAGCATTGGGTACTAGACGCATTGAAAATATGGGACACAACACTGTTGTTCCAAACAGATGAATTGGCTCACATAAGCTATTGTGTACTTATTTACTCGACATTTTGTATGATTATTTTCCTGACATGAACAACCAAGAAGGAAAGATAATTTCTACGCAAATATAACAAAAAAGAAAGTTATATGGCTGAAACCCTTCAATAAGCAACTTCTTTCTCTTACGAGTATTTGTCTAATTCATTTGTGCACCAACACAAATCTTACAAGTTTCATCCTCCGTCTATCTGTAGGCCATATACAATAGGTCGCATGACAAGAAATCATTAAGTCCCTGTTTGTTGGCTTCCTCTAAAATAAAACTAGGAACCTCTAGCCTGTAGTATCCTTAATAACGAGACGTCCGTATAGGTCCGCAGTGACTAAAAAAGTGAAGAGAGTTTATTCAATCAACTATACTTTCTAATATTTCATACAGTATTCCCTAACTAATTCTGCAATCACAGTCGGCTTCTATCATAACGTCATACTCGATTTTAACATACAAAAGAGACGTTCATTATACTAACTTCTATTGAACATTATGAGCAATGGCGTCACATTAATTATTGCACAATTTACAAATGTGACAAGTCGTACATATTACATTATTTCATTGCATATAACAATGGCATTTTATTAATATGACCACAGTGCATTTGTCACTTTATTGTCATTAATCTTGTATTGAATGTTATTTACTGATGAAGGACTTTTCAAATTAAATTAAAAAAATATTGTACAAATTATAACAGAAATTAAAATACCTATTCAGTTCTATAACCATCCGGGTTTTAATGTTTGACAAGGAATTGGTAAGAGCATTTAACTCTAAAAAAAAAAAAATAGTCCTACTAAATTACGTACAATTTTGAAATACAATGGCCCCATGTAATAAACGAATTTAGAGTGGAATTTACCTTAGAGTCATGTTTAACCCATACCAAAAATCGAATCTAAGCTAGATTCGACTTCAGTTGGTTTATTATTAAGAGCCAATTAGTTTGAAGTTTTTTTTTTCAAAATGTTTGTTCGTAAGTACCTGTGCCGGTAAAGAACCTGCCATTACATATTCTTATAGATTTTGGAATTTTTCTCAAAAACAGATGCGATGGTTTTTACTTAAAAAAAAATCACCTTTTCCCAAACAGAATTCAAAAACATTATTTGAAAAATCTTCATTTCAAAAGGAAGGGGTTGGTTTTTTTTTCAAATTCAATTTCGTTTGCCCATTCAAAAATGCCGTCTTAAAATTGGCCTTCCATCTATACTTACGAATTTTTGATATATTATAAAGGGTGATTTTTAAAGAGCTTGAGAACTTTTTTTAAAAAAAAAACGCATAAAATTTGCAAAATCTCATCGATTCTTTATTTGAAACGTTAGATTGGTTCATGACATTTACTTTTTGAAGATAATTTCATTTAAATGTTGACCGCGGCTGCGTTTTAGGTGGTCCATTCGGAAAGTCCAATTTTGGGTAACTTTTTCGAGCATTTCGGCCGGAATAGCCCGAATTTCTTCGGAAATGTTGTCTTCCAAAGCTGGAATAGTTGCTGGCTTATTTGTGTAGACTTTAGACTTGACGTAGCCCCACAAAAAATAGTCTAAAGGCGTCAAATCGCATGATCTTGGTGGCCAACTTACCGGTCCATTCCTTGAGATGAATTGTTCTCCGAAGTTTTCCCTCAAAATGGCCATAGAATCGCGAGCTGTGTGGCATGTAGCGCCATCTTGTTGAAACCACATGTCAACCAAGTTCAGTTCTTCCATTTTTGGCAACAAAAAAATTGTTAGCATTGAACGATAGCGATCGCCATTCACCGTAACGTTGCGTCCAACAGCATCTTTGAAAAAATACGGTCCAATGATTCCACCAGCGTACAAACCACACCAAACAGTGCATTTTTCGGGATGCATGGGCAGTTCTTGAACGGCTTCTGGTTGCTCTTCACTCCAAATGCGGCAATTTTGTTTATTTACGTAGCCATTCAACCAGAAATGAGCCTCATCGCTGAACAAAATTTGTCGATAAAAAAGCGGATTTTCTGCCAACTTTTCTAGGGCCCATTCACTGAAAATTCGACGTTGTGGCAGATCGTTCGGCTTCAGTTCTTGCACGAGCTGTATTTTATACGGTTTTACACCAAGATCTTTGCGTAAAATCTTCCATGTGGTCGAATAACACAAACCCAATTGCTGCGAACGGCGACGAATCGACATTTCACGGTCTTCAGCAACACTCTCAGAAACAGACGCAATATTCTCTTCTGTACGCACTGTACGCATTCGTGTGGTTGGTTTAATGTCCAATAAAGTAAACTGAGTGCGAAACTTGGTCACAATCGCATTAATTGTTTGCTCACTTGGTCGATTATGTAGACCATAAATCGGACGTAAAGCGCGAAACACATTTCGAACCGAACACTGATTTTGGTAATAAAATTCAATGATTTGCAAGCGTTGCTCGTTAGTAAGTCTATTCATGATGAAATGTCAAAGCATACTGAGCATCTTTCTCTTTGACACCATGTCTGAAATCCCGCGTGATCTGTCAAATACTAATGCATGAAAATCCTAACCTCAAAAAAATCACCCGTTACGTACCTATGTACATACATACTATATTGCAAGTTATATACAAAAAAAAACAATTCATAACTGGATCGCATGAACTTATTGACAACTTAAACTTAGCTAAACATTGATGGGTTATTGTATATATATGGTTCTATTATATTTATATAGCTTACGGAAAAATATGCAAAACAAGTTTAAATAAAAAATTTGAAGTTTTCTGAAGTCAAGAAAATTTAAAAAAAAAGCGGTTAGCCGCGATAAACTTAGTAAAGTCCAAAGATCAGCTTGCATGTGTATAAGTGGAGCACTTCGGTCTACCCCCTCCGCGGCACTGGACACTCTTCTTCATCTGACACCCCTGGATATATTTAGTAAACAAACGGCAGCAAGTACGGCAATCCGTCTTAAAGCCTCTTCACATTGGACCAATAATGAAATAGGCCACTCAGCTATTCTGAACTCATAAGGATCACTTCCCAAGTATAATTGACTACACCATCCCACAATTCCGTTTCGATAAAAACTTTCAAGTTGCCATACCTTCCAGATCCACATGGGAGGACGTGACATTTTTGTCATTTCTATACGGAAGGTTCAAAAACCGATGATGGGGTTGGTGTAGGCGTGTACTCATATAGACTAAATTTACGCAAATTGACGCAAACCTTATGTGGAACAACGTGGCCACTGGCCAGGCGACAAAACAGATCTGGCCTACGCTAGATGTGAGGCGCTCTAAGTGTAAGATATCTTTGAACAGATTGCTTATCAGCTCCGTAATTGGTGTCATAATCATAACCGGGTACTCCTCACTAACATTTCAACTTCGGTTCGGCTTAATAGAAGTTAATAGAACTTCGGTTCGGCTTAATAGAAGTTAATAGAACTTCTATTAAGCCGAACCGAAGCTGAAATGTTAATTGTGGTCTTATAGGCAAGCACGCAAAGCGGCTTGGAGTTTTCGCAAACGACTTTTGAAGAAGCTGTATGGACGGAGAGGAGGAAGAATTTGTCCTCATCTTCTCTATACATGCCCTACCCTTTCCCAAAGACGCAGACTTCATCTCAGAAAATTCTTCTTCAATGATCCTATTGATCTGACAAACACAGACATAAGTAGTCTCGCACGCTTCATAAGAAGCTCCAACTGGTTTTAACGAGTGAGGAGAAAATCTCTCTAGATTCACATGGTATGACAACGGACCAACGTATGGTCTAAGTTTGTCAGTTCTTTACTGGCAGCCACTTCAACGTAACCTTATCTTACCTAAAACGGTAACACGGTTAGACAAAAACGAAAATCTTATTTTTTTTTCAAAAACTTTTCCAAAGATTTTTATACAAGACAATTTATTTAGTTAATAGGGTAGAGCTCCGCTTTGATATTTTTTTTAATGTTAGTTTTCTCGAAATCGGTTCGATTGGTCTTCTTTTTTACTTGCTAGGGCAAGTAGGTACTGGTTTCGTGTCAACATTTTTTTTTTTCATTATGATGATGGAGAAGTCCAAAAAAGTGACTTCCGTCAAGACGTCCGTCGGTGTATGCGTCCTAATGTACATCGAGCTACACCCTAAGTGGTTGGATGGATTTGCTTCAAATTTAGAGTGAAGTATTTCTATGTGATTCCCTAGAAGAGAAAATTCGAATTACATATTGGTTTTGCTCATCTAGAAAGGCTATTTGCCACGCAAAAACTGTCTAACGATTTTGATTAAACTTTGTGCATGTTATCTTTAGTTCCTTTAATACTGCATACCACGTTTTTACCAAAAAAAATATACAAATAATGGAAATAAAATTATGTTTTTTTTTTTTTTAAATTGCGTTTTTTATACTTATTAACTATATTCCCTCATATCTCGCCATTGGTCATTGGTCCTACTTCTAAGTTCTTCAACAAATTTTGCATATAAGATATGTATAAATAATTTTGTTTGCGAAAAAAAGTCAAAAAATTTGTTTTTTTATTTTCAACTTTATTTTTCCAAATTTGATAGAATTTATAAAAAAAAAATCAAAATTGCTGTTTTAACATGTTTTAATTATTTGTTCGTTACAGATAAAAGAATATTATTAAACCATCTTCACTGTAATTCTAAATGTCTAGCTACATTCTAGTTGTTAGCTACGAGAGTAAGTTCGTGCGATCTATTCGTGAATTTGTTTGTACGACTACGAGATCAAGTTCGTACTATTCAGTTATTTTTTTTTTTTAAATAGAGCGCGCACTAAAGAGGTTTTTAATACCCTTAATAGGGTTTGAAAGGAGATACCGATGCACATTGGTTTTGAATATCAAAATAGGGTGGAAAAATAGGGCCAGGTAAAGCATTCCACATTCTTGTTGTGCTACTAAAGAAAGAATCTCTTTACTTAACAGAACGTCCGAAGTTGGGCTCAAGGGTAAACTGATGAGCATTCCTAAAAGAGTATTACGGTTGAATTGTTTAAGCAGAGGAATGCAACCCACTATTACTTGAACACTGTTCATAAAAATAGCGATAGAACAGTAAGAGACAGGTGACATTGCGGCGCGGCGTTGTTCGAGGGATGCTATTGTTGCCGTTATTGTTCTATCACCTATCATTTTTAGGGCCCTTTTTGAATTCTATCCAACAAGCTTAACTAAGTAATAGGAGCACCTGCCCATATATGTGAATTGTATTCAAGCTTTGGACGAATAAAGGCTTTGTAGATTACAGCCAGACCAGAGGTGATAAAGAATTTCTTGCATCTTCGGAGGAAACCTAAGCTGCTAAGTGCGTTTTTGGCGACGTCAAATATGTGGTCATTCAATAACAACTATCTTTTTTGTTATTATTTGAACGAACAAAATATGATTTCCCCGCTATAACGTACATAGGAGCCGGTACACGGAAAGAATTCTTAGATCAGATCAAGAAAAATAAGCTACAAATGACGAAAAATGAATCCAGTTTTGGACCTTGGATTGGAAATTACTAAATTAAGACTTTTTGTTTGCAATATTAAAAAATGAACGGAACGAAGATATTGACTTATAACTCAAAAATTATATTTCGACACTTTTGAGTATCAATAATTCGATCCCGAAAAAAAAATATTGCCATTAGCGAATCGCAATTTGATATCAATTTGTATCAATTTGGATATAGTGTTTGATGGCTAACCTGGAGTCGTGGGTTCGATCCCTACTCTAGGTAGCATTTTTTTTTTATTTATTTTTATTTCGGGCAAACAAATTGAATAATTATTATTATTTCGTAGTCAAAATAAAAAAAAATTTAATTTCCAAATCTGCGAATTGTGGTCGAAATGTTGATTTGCGTGTATTTTTATTTTGTTATTTTTATCCACACACGGGTGTTGTGTTTGCAGCCGCTTCTTTTTTTATTCTGAAATGTGTATACAATTTTACATATTTGAAAAAGAATTTTAATTTACTTACTTGGGATTCGATCCTGGTATCAAAAAATGCAATGTAATGACATTAATTTTCACTTCTTCTTCAGGCATAATTTTGAACGTTATCCGATATGAGCTACGTAGTTTTGCATAAGCTGAAATTATATGAAATTCAATTTCTTTGATTGTATATATGCAAATCATATCAAAATATTTCAATCCCACCGGTATAAGTCATGGTGGCATTAAAAATATCAAGATTAAGATTGCAGCAATCTCTATGTATGACCGGACCGTTATACAAGTCTCACTTTTCATATTGCTACGCAAATAAATCCAGTGGCTTATTATCCAAAATCAAACATTTGGAGTCCCCAGTTGCAGCGACCTTTGACAGCTGATACCGCACAAAGAGCTTACCGCCAACGCCACCACAAGCCTGGCTTCATTTGAATTCACCGCCGATTCCTGCCAAATGGGAAAATTCAAATTTGCATACGTTCAAATCGGAAAAAATATCGCCTAGCAATGTACCTTCTCCCGCCAACTATATACTGACCCGCTAAGGCCAAAATAGGTCCACCAATATTATACCTACATATGTATATGTAGGAGCAAACACCAAAAACAGGTCGACATTATTAATCATCGCTAACCGGGCACTGTACCGTGTACTGCTGCTGCCGAGTCCGCGAAACGCAATAATAATAATTGGGCAACCGCTGCGAACTGCATTGGAAGCTAAGCACGCGGGATTTTGTATTCATAAACCGATATATGACTGCATCCAATTTTTTTTCTTGTTATTTGTGGGGGCCAGAAAGGTGTTATGCATCTGCATCTCGGGACATATTGCATTGCATTAGATTGGACAGACAGACAAACGAGCTACCCGCTTTAACAAATGTCCCCATGGATGCGGTGGTTGAAGTCCGCTTTGACTGTTTGCGGAATGCAAAGCGGTCGGTGTTATGGTGCTGCTGCATCACGATGAGGTGCGATTTCCATTAGAATCAAAAATTGGTAATCGACCAGTGTATGAGATGAAACAGTGAACGAGAGGGATCCGATGTTAGAAGAAACTCACTCCCCCTCCGCATGGACGGCATTTTAGTCACGGTATACCCGTGTAATGCGGTAACGGCTGCGCAGATACCCAAGATTCAAATCCTCGGCATGTGAGCCTGATGGTGTTGGCTTGGCGGCTTGGTGGCTCAGCGGCATCCCAGAATTGATATCTCATTTTCATTTCACACTTAAATCATTTGCGCCTTTGGCCGAACGGACACGGGGTAACCGGCATAAATTGGAAAACTGTACCGCTGGCTGGCACATATGAAGAAAATGCTGCTGGCGGCAGTAAAAATCGTATGTGGTTCCATGCAGAAGATGGAGATCCATAAATCGCTCGCTATAGATGAGATTCGCATATAATCGATGCGGAGGTGATATGCAAAAGAAGTTCAACTTCTGGCGGGGTGGTGGTTGTTTGGTGGGTAGAGGCTTATAACTTAGGCGATATGCAATTTTGCGTTATGGTATGTGTTGGATGTTAGCAAGCATAAGGCCCACGTTTTGTTACATGGCGAATAATTGGATAAATGGATAGGTAATTGAAAAGTTTTCAATGGGATTTATTTGTTAAGCATTATATTCAACGAGATTTTGTCCAGATGCGGGCGTCGAAATTGCCTCAAATTATACGTTCAATTTATACGTTCAAGAGAATAGGAATTGAACATTTTTTATTTTTGAATTTACCATATAAATTTAAATTTTTCAAAATTGCATTTCGAAAATTTCGGAATTTATTTGACATTCAAGTGTGCTCAAATTGATCTTCGTGTACATGAATTTTTAATTTTCATTACCTACTCAAATTTATCTCTCCTTTCGAAACACCCAACTCAAATTGAAATTTCCTAGTGCAACTATTTTATTTGCTTTATGCCCTATACTTGATATGAAAAAAAATATTTTGCTGAAAAAATGGGATGCAGATGTACAACCGGTTGTCACGGACGCTGTGGTTATAAAAATTATACTAACATGTTCTATATTTTGTAAGGATTCAAGTTTTCAAGTTATATGCAAAAGACCAAAAGGGTTGCATTTACTCCCCCATCAAAATTTCACCCTCTCATTTTAAATTCTTCGCGGTTTTCTTATCTTCAATGACCCATTCCTTTGTATACTATGACATAACCAATAGCCTTTTACTTGCTTCCCGTAATATAACATATAATTTTAACGCGCTCTACCCGCTGCACTTTTTCGCCAATTTAAGTGAGGAAGGTGACAAGTTTTTAGAGAATTTAATGTTGATTTAGTAGAAGTTTAGATTTTTTTACAATAATTAAAGGCATAGTTTTTGAGTTACAAGCAAAAATCTAACTAGAGAACTGTGTTGTCAAAAAGTACAAAATGTCGGCCTTTTTTTACCGTACTCTAGCTGCCAAACCGATCGTTCTACAAACAAAAATTGTAAGCACTTTTTATAGGAAATTTTATGTTTTATAAAGTGTAGAAGGTAATTTTATCCAAAAAGTATATATTTTTATGAGTTTTTTGGCAAAAAAAAAAAAACTGAAAAAAGGTCAAACATTTTAACATTTTAAGGTTTAAGGAAGTAGCAAAGATTCAGCGACCCCTAAAACATAAAAGACGAGTGAGAAAAAATATTTTTTTTTCTTGGCGAAAAATACCATTTTACTGGAACACATATCAATTTGATAATTAAAGAAACAAACATTTTAAGATGAAACCAATATTCTTACAAACATTATAAGTGTTATCTTTTCTAAACCTATATACTCATAGAAGCTGACGAATAAATACATATATGTAAATATTTTACAGTTATGAATTTTTCCTGATTTGATTTTTCTCTATTCATCTATAATCGTCAGCGCAGTGCCAGCGGTCGCCTACGTCGCGTCGTCGTCATCCTCTTCATCACCGCTTTAAATTCTCTTTTCAAACGCCATCAATAGGTAGGTATTCTTCCGTCTTATACTCTGGATTGGAACAAAATTTTCCATGCCTTTTTTCTGAAGCGTTCAATTTCATCTTCTTATTCAACGATCGCGAACAAAATAAGTAAGGAATCAATTCAATTTGGTTCACTCTTAAAAAATATGTACGACTGGATCGCACGAACCTTCTCTTGCAGCTAACCACTAGAATGCACCCAAACATTGACGGTTTAGGTATTGTTGTGGTTTAATAATATTCTTATATCGTTAACGAAATAGAAATAGGTAGGTAAAAACATGTTAAAAAACAATTTAAAATTTTTTTGATTTAATAGGTACAAACAAATTTTGAAAAGTCGAAAATAAAAAAAAAATATTTTTTCCTTGATTTTATTTGGTGCCGGCCATTTGGACGAAAATCGTTTAGCAATTCTTACTTCGAAATTATCAAAATACATTTTAATCGATTTGCAAAAGTTTATTTCGCAAATTTTCTTTGGACCTTTGAGTTTGCCCTCAAACGCGGTTTTTTATATCGCAAATGATTAGGTGGTAATTTCTCGTTTTGCAGAATTTCAGATTATTGTTATTTTGCATGTTTCTATATCGCATTTCGTTATTTGGCTGTTTCATCATCTGACCGTTTCGTTGTCTCATCATTTCGTTTTCTAGCCGTATCGTTTCCTCGCCGCTTTGTCGTTATCGCGCTATTTCATTTTTTCGCCGATTATGTAATTCGCAAAGTAACACAGGCATTCAATTTATTTGTAGACGTGGCTTTTGAATGTATACATGGTTTCTTATAATTTTATGTTTTTTTTTTTCAAAATGAATGATGAGTCCAAAGATTTTTTTTTATTTCATCTTAGATTCACAAAATGGATGTTTATACCGAATATTATAAATTTTCGCAAATTATTATTTCGCATTTTATTATTTAGCATTTTATTAGTTCGCATATTATTATTTAGCTTTTAAATTGTTTTGCCATTCGATATTTTAGGTACATGTTTATGAATTCGCGCGAAAGTACCTACCTAAAATATCGAAATTCAAACAATTTAAAAGCTAAATAATACTATGCGAAATAAAAAAAAAAACAGCCGAAGAAAATCCGCCAGATAACCACTACCCAATTTTATTTTTTTCGTAAATAACATTTTTGTATACAAATTTAAATGCAATATTTGTTTAATAACTTGGAAGTACTGAATCGCAAAATAATCGTAAAATCAATCAAGGCAATGACAATGACAAGACGTGAGGGAATAAGTATAAAAAAGGCAATTTAAAGAAATTTTATTTTTATTTGCATTATTCGCATTTTTTGGTAAAAACGTGGTACGCAGTATTATTAGAACTGGACTAAAGATGATACGTGCAAAGTTTAATCAAAATTGTTTGAGCCTTTTTTAGAAAACTTAAAAAAAAACAAAATCGTTGTATGGCAGCTATCCGTTCTAGATGAGTTAAAACAAAAATTCGAATTTGTCCTCTAGGGAATCACATAAAAATACTTCACACCAAATTTGAAGCAAATCCGTTCAACCGTTTAAACTCTAGCTTGTTGTACATCGGGATGCACAGACGCACAGACAAACAGACCGACGGACGACGCGGACGTCTTTACTAAAATCACTTTTTTGGACCATCGTTATGTAAGTTTTAAATATATAGGTACTCGATTTTTTTTTTGACACGAAACCAATACTTGCCCTAGAACAAGTAAAAATAAGATAAAACAATAATCTTGTATACTAAGTAAAAAATAAACAAGAAAAAATTGTTCTCTTCTATTACACTTCACATATTACATAATGGCTCAGCTGCCTACACATTGTGTATACAGCTTACAAATAAAAATAAAATACACAGGTAGGTATGGAAATATCAACAACATCATATTCTATTTCCTTTTTTTTTTTTAATATATCGTTTCTAAAAGTTTGCGAAGCAACGCGAGCACAGGTCGGCTAGTTATTATTATAAAATTTCCTCACATAATAAAAACCTTATCGTATTGAAATCTGGTAATATTTAAACCTCGAATTGCCATTGATGTTCAATAGAAGAATTTTTTTTTGAACGCTTAACATTTGAAATGCAAAATTTCGACTATGCGAGATTTCCATGGTTCTTATTTCTTTAAAGTCTGGCTTTGAAATTTTGTGAATCTTTTGATTAATAAAATTCTCATTTATTTACTCTCTATTAAATTTAATTTCAAGGTGTTTTCTCGTGATAACACTTGCAGTTAGGCTGCATAGCTTTTGCTCCGTAATATTTAACATTGAAGGTTTTGAATGAACAACAACCAATTGTGTTGGCTACCACCGAGTATTACATTTTGGCTGGAATTATTGCAATTTCATGGCTGCCACACAGCTTAGTCTACAGTTCCAATTTTAATTTATAAATTGTTTTGCCGTCAACTGGATTCGAACCTAGACCAAGCTACCTCAGAGGCCGTTGCACTACGCATTGCACCACAGAGGTCACCGGATCGTGCCCATCCTAATCCAATTTGTATGAAAATTTCAAAAAATCCCTTTTTAGTGGTGAGTTTAAATTAAATGGGGGTTGAATAAATTAGGCCTTAGTCCCAATTTATTCACTCTTTGTTAAATTTAAGTAACCTCCAAAAACAAGAATTTTTCAAGATACAAATTTTAAAAAAATCACATTTTTGGTGGCAATTTTAAATTTAATTTAAAGTGAATAAATATTGGGCCTTAGTCTTAATATAATTTTATACACGTTACTTGTTGATCAACATAAATATTTAAAAAAAATGATTTTGTTACAGAACTCAATTTTCAAAAATGCAATGCCTGTAACAAGTGGTCGAGTTATGAGCATGACAACTCTGTCTCGAATGGTTGCCTTAAGGGTACCCATTCAAGCGTTTCGCGTTACGCACTATTAATTCCCATAGTTACAGACATAAGTGTACGAATATGTGTAGAATATATGTAGAAAGGTTCATTGTAGAAAAACAAAGTTGAATTCCCTTTAAATTCCAAAAGTTCATATCACACCAACGAAGCAACAATTATATTGGTCATCATTATACAAAATTAAATTTTTTCTATCAAAACCAAAATAATCCATCGCCAATGTCCAAGTCCCCATTCATACTACCTTTTCTCCCTCGCATTGAATCCGAACACAACAAAGTCCAACAATTAATTACCCGCAATTCCTGTAGTCCATCAAAACAATGCGATAAAAATAGAATCCATGCGTTTTCAAGCTTCATTGGCCACCGTTTACACACTGTTCGCTTGTTCAGCCAAAACACGACTTCGATCTTGTGATGATCGTCAAACAATTTACCCCGCTTTCCTATACCTTTCCCCGCAGTATAGGTTTATATATTCACAGAATTTGATGCATGAGAACACCAGTCCGCGTCGCACAACATTTGCATAAAGAGGAAGACCAATGAGCCTAGGTATCGCCATCAGAGGCATCAGGCAATGTTGTTTCTTCCGGGCTGCACTGTTCGAATCTCAATTTAATTTCACGGTAATTTGAGATTGACAAACAAAGGGGGTGAGTTTGTTCTCACGCATCACGCGAATCTAAAATTGGGATCTCTTTTTTTACATTAGTATGGGGATTTATTTTTTGGAATTGTGTGCGAGCTGTGTACATACATCCTTGTCACCTGAGAAGTCACAGTCCAGCAGAGGTTTATGCCTTTATGGCCCTCGTGTGTTTGCGATGACATTATAGAGCATTTATGTCATCCCCCGCATGATAGGTTATGTATGTGTCTATAATTCTATTATTTTGTTTTATATCTTTGCAAAGAAACTGAGATATCTTGTATGTATACTGCTTCACACTATTTTTACGAAGAAGGATGATGTCGATGTCATCGGTCGTTTGTCGATATAACATTGACGGTGGAAAAAAGCGAATGTCGAGGCCGCATCACTTTTTTCTGTCCATATACCTTCCTACAATATTTGAGCAACTACGAACGATATGGAAGTGTGAGTTGTTCGGATGCAAATATTGACTCTGCTGGGTATTCTAATTTTACAAGGCGGTCGCTCTTTCATAAAAAATATTATATTCGTTTTATTTTTTGTTCTTCGTATTCTTTAACCTTTCTCGTGTAGACCGATTGACGTTGTTTGACATTATTTTTTGTCAATATTTGATATAGTAGTTTTTTTTTTGTTGTATTTTGTTTTGTTTTCCACGATGACGATAATGACGGGCAAACGGAAATCGATGTTAATGCAATGGTAACCGAAGTCAAAGGGTGACTTATTGTGTATATTACGATGTTCTAGATTCTGTGGAATTACATAATGATGATTCTTACGAAAAATGTTGGCCCCTAATAAAACAATAGAGATATACAAGCGTGGGAACATTGAAATATAACATTTATGCAGAGTGAGTATGAAAGAAGATGATTTCATTCTTCAGTACCAAAGTTGTATTTATATTGTTTCTTATGAGTATAATATGAAAACAAAGTATTAACCCTCAGAAAGACCGAATTGAGCAAAGTATGAATACACATATTAACACTGCCAAGCAAGGTTTATTTTTCCAAATGTTCCGAAATACAGTTTTAAATGCTTTAGTTAAATTCAACTAAAAAGTACAAGAGACCTCAACTCCCAGGTATAACAGTGGGCTCTTCAGTCTGTTATACTATTAGAAAAGATTAAGTCCTGATTTTTCGGGACGCCATACGCCTCGCGAAATCCCCCATTTTGGAATACGCAAATTGATCTATGTATATCTCCGACACTTTCAGTTGGAGGTGGAAAGTTGTCACAAATAAATTTATTGGAAATAAAATAATTTTTTATTTGCCATCAAAACTTTTTTCTGTGGACAATATTTTCAAGTTTATGTCGTTTTATTTTTTTTTTAACATTGAAAATGTTTAAAGGCTGGTTTTTACAAATTATGGTTCGTGTTACGAAAATGAATAAAATGAATACATATGAAAATGAACTTAAGCGTAGTAGGGGCATTTTGCGAAAAAATTGGTTGGTGTTACCACAGAAGCTTAAGCTACCTACAAAATTTAAATGAACATAATCATTGTAAGCGGTGAACTGCGTAGCGTATCGAATTGTTGGTTGGTTGATGTTTCGTGCTTGTGCAATTTGCTTGTGCTACCAAAGAAGAGAATGAAAGAATGAAAAATAAATGATGACAGAAATAATGAGCTATATGCAGGGCTGCCGTTATAAAATTGCGGAGGGGAGTATTCTAGAGGATTGGAGGGGAGTATTTTAGGCTTGTGGGGAGTACGCAAGAAAAAAAAAACATAGCTTTTTAATATTATGGCTTTGTGCAAATTTGATTTAAATTACGAACAAATTTTCACCTCGTTAGTGCCAAAATTATCATCGGATAACATTTAACACGATTATCAATTCACAAACGAGCTAGAAATATAACTTTATTAAACCATTTTTAATAATTTATACTTCATTCATACCAATCATTTAAGGGTGAAAAGGAGAACAGAACTGATAAATTTTTAAAAAACTTAACATAGCTTTTAAATAGCAGATTAAACCACAACGAAGGTATTGGCATTAGGGACTTAACTTACAATACAATTTTTTTTTTAATTCAGACTTTCGGAACTAACACATTTTTCAAACATGAAGCGATTTTGCTAATAAATTGGAACTTCCTGTGGCAGGTTTTATTTTTCTCCATCTTAAAGACGACCATGAAGGAACTAAGGAAATATTTGTTTCCTTCTATAAATATGCTAAATGGAAATTTTATTTTTCGTCTTTGTTCAAAATTGACACTTCTTTAAAGTTAAAAAAACAATAAACCAATAAAAGTTTTCAATGCGCTAGAATAAGCACAATTATAACGACTTTTTGTAAACACTTTGGGAACTTTCAAGGGGAGTACAATCACAGTGAGGGGAGTACGGGAGTACAGTGAATGGTTGGGGAGTACGAATACTCCCTTAGTACTCACTTCGGCAGCCCTGGCTATATGTTTGTAGGTCTTTTGTTTTATTGGAAGATGCAGACTGCAGAGCAAAACTACAGCAGAGTATCGAATTTTCGGTTGGTATGTTGTGTACCTGTACAGTCACAGTGCGTGTTTACAAAGTGTTGCGGGTAGCGGGTAGGAAAGGAACGGAGGATAAAGGGATACATGCAAAATTTACCGCAGTAGAATTTACAAAAGTTTGGAACCTATATTTATTATATGTATATAATATAATAATAAATTTAAAATACATAATTTTTTCACAAAAAAAAGTACCTAACTTGTCTACAAAAAAAAATAACCTTTTTTTTACAAAAAAATAACTTTTTTACAAAAAAAAATTAACTTTTTTACAACAAAAAAAAAATTAACTTTTTTGCTAAAAAAAAATAGTTTTTGTACAAAATAAAAATTACTTTTTTACAAAAAAAAAAAAAATTATAAAATAGCCCTGGCTAAAATAATTATGTTCGACGGGTGCCTTTGGGGTTCTGCACCCAACTATGCTGCAATATGAAGTTATTAAGATACTTCATTAAGCCAGACAGAAGATTTATTGAAAAAAAAAAACAAAACAATCTACAAATGCATGAAAACTTCGAAAAAAAGTGAATATCAATTTGAGATAATGTTTTTGTACCTCCCTAACTGACTTAATTAATCAAAACTTTATACGGAAAATTGATGTGGTACAAAAGTTGTAATTTAAGATTCTTGGTAGCATATTCTCTACATATAGAATATTTAAAATTTAGTAGATACGTTTTGTTTTGAATTATGATTTAAAAATATGAGCATTTTGGGACACCGCATCGGACAAGTACAATCGTTCCTAACTTTATTTTTTCTTGGATTTCAATAAAATAATCTAATTCGTATAGCTCGTACCACTGGAAAAATAGAAGTAATATACAGTAGAGGCCAAGAGATGAGAGACTAATTTGGATGTGCTTGTACCCAATTCTGAAAATGGTTTGTCCCAAACAAAAAAGATGGGACCTTTATGAATGAGGTGAAAAATTAAAACAGGGATGACTTTAATTTGTATGCAAACTTAATCGGAAAATGTTGTACCTACAAATTAATTCTAAAAATGTGATTGTGTTAATAGTCGTTTCGATTTTTGGCGCATAAAATTGAAAAGTTGATACAAAATTTTACAAATTTGTAAAAAATAACCCACAAAACCTCCTACCATTAGGTATAAGATAATGTTAAAAAAAAAATTGTTGATTAATTTAACAAGAGCAAAACGAATTAATATAAAATAAATTCGTAACTTACAAAATTCTAAACGGATTCTCCAGGTTAAGGTTTAAAAATACTGTCCTAAGATTTACAAAAAAAAAAAAAAAACTATCTACAAATTCTTGAGAACTCCAAAAAATCAAAACAATTTGAGTTAATGTTTTTTTTTCACCTTCCTAACTTAATTAATTATTCAGAAATTATTAATTTAATTTCGTTGGTTGGCATATTCTTTACATAAACTGGAGATTACAAAGTTGGAAATCTCCAAAAAAAAAATAAAAATGAATGAAATTATGATTATTAAAGTATAAGGAACGATTTTCTTTCTCTTTTACTGAAAATTTCAATCTTCTATTTCTTTTGTCAGCAATTTTGCGCTTTTGTTGATCAAACATATAGCTGTGCACTTATTGAAAGCTCCAAACATTCTAAAACAAACAACAAAAAACTATTCTTATGGGAAGATTTAACTGGCTGAACACCAATAGCAGTAGGTTCACTTGTAGTTGAAGATAGCTAGTACAATAATAACGAAGTTGAGAGGAAGAAAACAGTATACAGTCGAGCCCGTACATAGGCATATGAAGATGAAATAAAAAAAATGTGCTTTTATCCGACTGCAAAGTTGGTTAAAAGATTAAATGACGGTAACAAACAAAAAAAAGTTCCAGTGTTACTTGCAGATGTTAATTATCAAACCAAATTCAGTGCAGTATAAAATTGAGAAAACTTCAACTTTTTGCTAGAAGTAGGTTTTGTATCACTGTCAAAGTAAAAAGATACGAAAATAGTGAAGAGCTCTTCAACTACAATATAACGTTTTAGTTGTTGCAAGAAATGTATGGTATGACAAAAAGTTGAGCACTTTTGGTTGAAGTTACGGTCTTTTGTTCAGCCATCAGTTACTTTACATTCTTACAACTATTTTTGTAGCTTTCACAAATGAAAAGCTTACCAAATTAAAATAATTATAATGTACCCTATTGCATCACGATAGGTTGTCAACATTACATCCTTACATGAATTTCAAAATTCAAAAAGATATGGAATTATTTTCTTTTATTGTGTATTTATGTTAAAATAAGGAGTTCTTCTATTCAATTACCATTATCGTTTTCTTATACAACAGATCTTAATTATTTTTTACTTAATTTTAATTAATTTAATTTTATTAAAGTGCAAACAATTAGTCATGTTTTTGTTTTATCTAGCAAAAGCAAGTCATTTTCAATGCTCTCATTCTAACTCTATGAGTGAAATCTGTAAATTTTTCCTTTTGTTTTCGTATCTTTGCCATTTTCTAAGAAACTTATGTAAATTGTTCTCACGAAACAAATTGTAGAGCACAAAGTTTAACAAACTTTGATATATTTTTGGAGATGATGCGATATCCCAGTCCAAAGTTAAAAAAAAAATAAAAAAAATAAATTGGATGGCACAACGGCTCATGAAGAACCAGCGCCTAGTGACTAACAACTCGCAACCATTCCTGTGTGCGCCTGTCGACAGGAATGGAAGGGACCTACAATTTTATGCCGAGTCCCAACGGCTAGACGAGAAGCACTTATTCGTGGCAAGTGATGCTCTTGGAGGATTTGTCAATTCCTCGCAAGAGGCAGTAGCCCTGAAAAAAAAAACTTTTTAGTTTTTAGGTGGACGAGGCTGGGAATCCAATCCAGACCTCCAGCGTGACAGTTGAACGCACTAACCATTACGCTACATGCTACTACCAAAGCTAAAGGTTTTGGAAATGTTGCTGATAAATCAATTGAGCCGATATATTAGAGTCAAGATGGACTATTTGCGTGAAACGAAATATTGGTAAGCTGATTTTTGTATATTCATGAAAGAAGGCTGTTAGAAAAGCTTATTCCTGGGTTTTCGGGACATCATGACCCTGGTGAAATCCGCCATTTTGGAAAATGTGAATTGAGTATTTCCGAAACTTTTCATCTTAGAGGAAAAACTGTGAGGCCAAGTTTGTTGGAAACTTGGCCTCACGGTTTTGCCTCTAAGATCAATAGTTTCGGACATAAAGGTCAATTTGCGTTTTCCAAAAAGGCGGATTTCGTCAGGGTCGTGACGTCCCGAAAACCCAGAAATTAGCTTTTCTAACAGCCCCCTTTCAGGTATAGAAAATTCAGGCGCTCTATATTGCGTTCCATAAAACGATTTTCCTTTACTAGTACTGTCAAAAGACTTAAACAAAAATACTTTTAAGGTTAAAATTCAAAGGAGAACTATTGTTAAAGTGTGTTTAAGACCAAAGCATGTGAAGTGATGGTTCGACAGATTTTAAAGCCAGATCTTAAATGAATACAATCTACACTCAGAGTCTGTTTTTTTAGTGCGGGATCAAAGTTACTTAACTCCTGAGATTGATAAGTTTTCTGTGTTCAACTATAATTTCAATTCCTATAATTGGTACGATTACAAACATTCTATATCTAAACTATCGAAATAAATCATCCCAGTATCAGCCTAAAAGCACTTAAACATTTAAATTTTAATTTGGTAATTCTAGCGTTGATAGTCTGCCCGCATCTGCAGTGCATGCACGAAACACATGTGCATAGTTTCTGACACACATATGATGCATAGTTACGTCAAATAAATACATGCAGGCACAGGCGCAGGGTCAAAAGTCCACAGGTCAAAAGTCCATAATGGGCTCTTGTCCCACTTATGTGGGTCAAAAGTCCATAAATCAATTGTGGAAACAAATCTTGTGGACTTCTGGCCCATTGATTGTGGATTTCTGACTCCCTTCAGTGGACCACTTTATAGATAGTATTATTTAACAAGAAAGCTTTAGGTGGCCTGCCTCGCGGGCTTAAAGGATTTTAACTTCCTTTCTGGGCCCTTTGTTCCGCTCCCGCGACTCTGTCGCTCCGTTAAGGTTATGCTCAGTCATCTGGCAGGCGCCTATGTTGTCCTTGGGTGGTCCGTTTTGGGGGTTTAAGGATTTTTACTCCCTTTACGGCTCCTCTGTCCCGCTAACGCGACTCCGTCGCACCGCTTAGGGTATGCTCAGAACTTGTGTACCCGTGGCACGAAAATGAAATTTTTTTTTAAATTGATCCACCAAATTTTTTTTCAAGTGGCAACGCAAAAATTTTTTTTTTAAGAATGACAGGTGATGTTAATATGAGTAATGCCAAACCCCAATTATTTCAAATTTGTTTCTTTGCTGTTGTGGCTGCAATGATTATGCGCAGATGAGATATCATGCAGCGTTGCGCGTTTTCGACGAGTCTTCGAGCACTTCATCTCAAAACTAATTAAAGGAGAATGGGCATTTTGGTTCACCTATTATCCACCAATGAGATATATATTGCTGGAAATCTTAGCCCTAGCACATCATTTTTTGTATGAGCACAAAGCTTTAAACAATAGGGCTCAGTCAGTAAATGACAACAAAGATTGGAATTAGATCAAAAATTGAATGCAATAGTGTTCCATTGAAATGACAGCATTGGTCACTTTCGATTAACTAATAGACCCCAAAATAAAGGAACGCCAATAATAGCGAATAATATCATGGTTGGCGAATAAATCGCTTAACAGTATGAAAATTCTATATGTTTACTTTTTTTTATTCGATTTAGCTAATTTAATGAATGGGAATAATTTTCCGTCTAGCGCCACCAATTTAGCTATACAACGTTGGAAAGTTTAGCTCAAGAGCATCATTTTTAAATATGGACACAGAACTGTAAGCCATGGCAGTAGGTGTATTAAAAAAAAATATAAATCAATTCGTCTATGTTTATTCGAATTTGCAAAGAGTTTTTCTTATTTTTTGGTTGATTATTTTAGCCAACTCCCATTGTACTTTGGTACACTCCATAGTATCTTCCTATAATAATTTTCATAGGTCTCATTTCTAGGCACTAGGTACACCGGGTCCCATATATCCTTGCCCATTAATCAACGAAATACTAAAATAAATTCGTATGTTTTTCAAAAGTTTTTCATGCTATTCAGTGTTCAATAAAGAACTAATCAAGTTGAAATAATCAGCTTTCATATTTGATACCGACCATCACTGGAAAACTGTGATATTATTCAAATAATTATTTGTGGCGTTTCTCGTACAGAAATTTGCCATCGCGTCTAGTCATGTGAATGCCTTAAGCTGCATACAAAATACATACATACTACACTCCCCTAATTTCCATTAAAAAAAATAATTATTAAATGATATTTTTAATTTCTTTAACCGTAGAACAATCCAAGCACACACCTCATTACTTCCAAGACAGATGTAAGATTATTATAGTAGATATCTGCTGAAAATAACCCAATTCTGAAAATACATTAAATGCAGAGGCGTTATTTGAACGTTTTCAATTGACTGCAGTAAATCGCTTCACGTTTTGCACCGGCAAATGAGATGTATATGATTTAACAAAACATTTTCAATCCATAACCAACACCTCATTGATCCAAACTAATGGCAGACATAATTCTCCCGCCGCGTCTTGAACCCGATTTTAAATCCTCCCGGCTTGAAAATGCATACACACACACACATATAAAACACAGCAACTAATAATTCCCAGTGTGTTGTTCTCTTGCTGCGTCTTTGTTTATGGAGAAGCATCTGTGATGATGCGTTTCCAGAATCGTAGTGTTTCTTTGCGCAATTATTAGGGAGCGGAACGAGATAAACGGCAAACGATAGCCAAACATGGTTAATAGAATTGTTAGAGCGTGGGCTACTTTAACTCCAAAGCCGAACCACTCATCTCCTCCGTCAGAGCACAATGATGATGAGATGAAAGATTCTTCAATTTTTCTATTTTACCATTACCATCCGTACACCGCACTATGCCCCCACTGAGCCAGCCCTGTGTGAGATGTGCATCATCTTCTTCTGCTGCAACATCTGCATTTGCCTCTGTGGAGAGCATAAGCTCATCAACCAACCGCGCCATCATCAGTAGGACGAAGTTACACCTAAATAATAATCGCTTACCACAGAAAAGTGGTGTTGGTGGCGCGTCTGCAATCACACATAATTAAGTGGTTCCCTGCGTATGGAAACATAATATTTTTTGCAGATGGAATTAGTCATAAATTGATTTCTCGATGAACGAGGAGGGCGATGTGCCCCTGCCCCAATATGGATGCCTCATATCTTAATGGGCGATCGTTCGTTTTCTCACAGAAAAAGATTCGATAGATGCGCGATTCTGCATCAATATTACCATTGGAACTGGTGTAGGCGGTGTGACATAATATTTATGTGTATCTCATATGTGGTGATGTTCTCTTTGGAAGTTTCCATAAAATTAAATCGATGAAAAAATGTAATGATGTTTAGTAGGTTTTCTCAGGTCGCTAGAGATCTAACTCATGTCATCGCTGTAAAAGACACTGCCGAAGTTGCATTATGCATACATAGCTTGAGGCATCGTCGATATTTTTGTTAAGATAGATAGAAGAATGTTCCACAAAGTCTATGGTAAGAAATATATTCGTGTCAAGATACACAACTATGATGTTAATTAGATGCACAAAAATATATGGGATTGGAGATGGGAGTATTCATAGGTGATGATGTCGGCTATAGGTAAGCTTTGAATTATTTACAGGTCATTTGGAGCAAACAATTTTTCGGAACATATAGAAGGTGGAGCGATTTTTAAAAGGTGACTTCCAAACATTCAGATCTTAATCAATTTTGTATACGATAGGTAATGTGATGATAAACTTTAAGGCTTAGAGTGGTGGTTGTTGGCATTTTAACTTAAAATTAAAAGCATGTTATAAGTTTAAAGAATTGACCGAACTTTCAATAGGTGAACCGTCGACGCCTGCGCGCCGGCCTCTTGAAAAAAAACATTATGTTTACATTGATAAGAAACATGGAAATATTTTTTTAAAATATGCGGAGCTTCTATCGCAATTAGTATCAACACTAAGCAAGTTTGTGTTTTACCATATTTGCACCTAAGCAATAGAAGGTTGACAGCAATTTGATAAAGTGTGTAAGTAATAATAAAATATTTAATTTGAAATTTAAAATATATTTTTTCTCATAGGGCAGGATTATGACTATAGCATGACTGTACAACAATACGAAGGTTGGCAAAGTCCTCAAAACTATTTGTATCTCATATTTTGAGCTCAACAAATAAATATTATAAGAATGCAACTTCTAATGTATTAATTCCAGACTTTGTATGGGGATGAGCTCTATACCAACCAAAATCTCGAATGGCCAAAACCTAGGATGCCTAGGATCTGTACCCACTTTTTTAGTCATTTGAAATTCTGTTATTGAACAATCACTTTTTTGTTTTTTTTTTGCTTAAATAAAGAAAGGAGAATGGGCAAAATTATATATGACCTGGTCTACCTATAGTGCCAGGAAACGAGACCTATACAAATTATTAAGCACTATGGAGTATTCCAACATAGGAGCATATTTTTTGTCCTGAACAATGTAAGTTGGCTTAAATAAGCGACCAAAAAAATAAGTAAAACACTTTGCAAATTCGAATAAACATAGACGAATTGTTTTATATTTTGTAATATACTGCCTTAATCCCATGGTTTACAGTTCTGTGTCCATATTCAAAAATGATGCTCTTGAACTAAGCTTTCCGACGCTGTATATCTTAATGGTGGCCACTAGACGCCGTTGATTACCATTCATTAAATTCGCTAATTCGAATAAATAAAAGTAAAATCTTCATACTGTTAACCGAGTTATTCGCCAACCATGATATTTTGGCAACTAGTATAAAAGTTCCTTTATTTTAGGGTCTATTCAGCTCATCAGCTTTATAGAACACTATTGCAATTAATATTTCCTCTACTTGCAATATTTGTTGCCATATACTGCCTAAACCCCATGGTTTACAGCTTTGTGTCCATACAAAAAAATGATTTACTAGGGCTAAGCTTTTCAACGATATATATCTCATTCGTGGGCAATAGGTAGACCAAAATGCCCATATTCCGGTGTTGTTGAATATTCCGGTTTTTTAAAATAATATTGTTAAGACCAAGGGCCAGTTTGTTCACACTTGATCTCCTTTAATCAAGGACTATTCCAGTTGATAATCATGAAATGCGTTTGTTCACTAAAATTTTAATCAAGGAATCCATGATTTGAGCAGTTAATTGAAGATATCACTAATCAGCCGAATTTGCTTGATAAAATAAATAAAATAAATTGGGTGGCACAACGGGTCGTGAAGAGCCAGGGCCCAGTGACTAACAACTCGCAACCATTTCTATGTGCGCCTGTAGGTCCCTTCCACTTTCTCTGGTTGCCGTTTTTTATAAAAAATAACAGTTTAGTGGTTGCAAATAAGAATTTATTTACTTTTTTTTTTTTATTGTAAACGCTGTTTTTAAATAAGAATCCACATACACAAAATGGTACAAACATCAACAAAAATTGAAAAATCTTAATTCTTAATTAAGTTTCGACAACCGAATTGACAGAAAGACTGGAAATTTGAACGATTCGTGGAAAAGCCATGATTTGTTAATCAAGCTGAAAAAAAAAGTGAACAAACAGTCTTTGTATATTACGGATCTGTAATCATGTATAAGGAAGAATCCGTGATAATCAAATTGCAGATTTAACCCACTGTGATGTGAACAAACTGGCCCTAAGTCATTTTTTAGTACGAACCATCCATGGCCTGTGTACAAAAAAGGTTATATTAAAAAAGTTCAGAATAAATATTGAAAATATTCTAAAAATAATAGTTTAGAAATGCGCGATGAATACTTATTCAATTTTTTCCATTCAACATTTTGGCGTTCGAGGTTTTGGGGTTCGAGATTATGTCCAAATCGCAGAAAATTCTTTTTGGATACCACAAGAACTCCTTATCTTTAGCTGTTTTATACATTTTGTACATTTTACAAGCCAAGCTTTGCTCGGGATCTATCGACTTTAACTGTTTTGGAATTTTGTAGGAAAAGTTTTTTGTATTCCAATAATAAATAATAATGTACAAGCACAATATATCCTTGCAAGTTCTATATACAACGGTTCCAAAATAAACAGAAAAGGTAATTTTTTGTCAGAGTTGGTTTGGGGAAAAATTGCAAGAACGATATGCAAAACAACAAAATATTTGAGGGTTAATACCCTAACAAAAAGTATTTTGAGAATGTGCACTCAAGCGGATCTATGCCGCCTGGTACTTCGCTTTATTTTGCCAGTCGACGTCCTTGCACAAGACAAAGGAAAGCTTAGCCCAACTAACAATTTTTCCTCTATAAGGTTCATTTTTGGAATTTCTATAAGTTATTATTTCTACAAGGCTTGTATTTAGTTTGGACATCGAAGTTGCAAATTTTCTAAGCTATATTTTTGAAAACAGCTTCCTACAAACCTATTACAAGCAGAATCTTTAATTTTCTCTGAGCCTGAATATTTACAATTTGGTTAAGTTTTCGTAAGGCTTCCCAGAAATTGTCCGAAAGGCTTCTCCTAGGCCTCGACAAGCCTGTTATATAAGGGTTTTTAGATGTGCCTATCGAAACACTTGAACAAAACTACACTACTACATTTGCAATGCTTGAGTGTAGTTTTGTTCTAAATGGCCTTAGCGAAATAAATTGCATACTTCCAATAAACCTGTAAATGATTGCTTAAAAGCCTTTCAAGCTTCGCAATGTGGGCCAAAAGTGTTTCTCTAAGGCCTTATAGAGTCAAATTTTCTGATTAGGAAATAACTTCGGTAGACCCTTAGAGAAGTTAAATTGTTAGTTGGGAGTACCTTTCAGTTCAGTAAGACCGAAGAGAGAAGGTAAGACAGGCGACAATTTTAAAAAATGAAATTTTTTGTCTAGATTTAAGAAAGTTCAAGATGCTTCTGTTACAGCTCTAGATAACCAAAGGTTGTTAAATAAGATAAATAAAGCAATGTATGTAAATGTATAATATTTTTGCAATCTCCACTATTTTTACGAGTAGCCCGTAGCATAGTGGTTAGTGCGTTCAACTGTCAAGCTGGAGGTCTGGGTTCGCTTCCCAGCCTCGTCCACCTAAGAACTAAAAAGTTTTTTTCAGGGCTACTGCCTCTTGCGAGGAATTGACAAATCCTCCAAGAGTATCACTTGTCACGAATAAGTGCTTTTCGTCTAGCCGTTCGGATTCGGCATAAAATTGTAGGTCCCTTCCATTCCTGCCGATAGGCACACACAGGAATGGTTGCGAGTTGTTAGTCACTAGGCCCTGGTTCTTCATGAGCCGTTGTGTCACCCGATTTATATTTTACTTTTTTTACGAAAGATACTTCGATGTTTGACATGAAAAATTTAGTAGATACAAAAATGTGCACTGTGGCGTATGCGTACTATTTCGTTTTTTTTTTTTTTTTTTTGTCAGTTGTCTTACACATTTTCATTACTATTATTTTTTGCACGTTTGTTGTTGTCAAAAAAACAAATAGCTACATATTAAATCAAAATCGTCAAAGTCTTTATGGAAGTCTCATTTGGTACCCTTGGATATGGCTGTAGATAATTCATGTCCCCAATTTAATTTATAAAATGTTTATTTTTCTGTTGAAGTCAAAACATAAAGAATTGCAAACTTTGTAACCCTCTTTGTTTTTGGGAACTAACAAAGAGAAGATATTTTTGGATTATGTATGCCAATTTTTTGGTTGCTTGTGCTTAAAAATTTATATGGCTGTAATACTAATCCCATGGTAAGATAGTATGCATACTAGCAGAATTACTTGAGTACATGCGACTCAAGTCATTCATTTTTGCCACTTAACTGATATTGAATCAGATTGTATCAGAGTCCGAAAATTACAATTCAAAAAATATATTTCCTAAGGTAGCTATTTCAATATTGATTTCTGGAAAACATAATTTAAAACATGAGCAAACGATTTCATAAATATGTTCAAAGTTTAAGGTAAATAAAATAAGAAAAGTACGTATACGCCCGAGTGTACGATAATTTTGCATTTATATTTGTATCAATATAATGGATGACGAAATCAGACCATTATATTGAAATACTGATGATAAGATGATTACTTAAACACATCGATATTATTATTACTATTATCGCCCAGTGGTCGAAATTCGACCATTTACCTATATGAAAGCCGTTCAATAAAGCTTCCCAATTTTTTGCACAAATACCACTGGGCAAAACTCTCTCCTAGTGACTTAAAAATGCATATTCGTGACCTAGGGAGTAAAATCTTCAAACCGATGTAGAGCATGACATGAAAAACCGACTTTTATCTTAAAACGCTATTTGCGGCCAAACTAAACGTTCTAGATGCATACAAGTTGACACATATTTTTTCACTTTAAACTTAATTTGAGGCTAAACAACTAAAAAGTGGCATATTCGTGAATCGTGATACAGAAATTGCGACCTATCAATCATTGTATTGCACGATAGGAAAAACCGAAAAAAAAAGTTAAAATAAGGGCTAATTTCTACAAAAGTACAAAAGTGAGAAATAAATATCTTTGGTAAAGACAGATGCTTGCTAAAAAACACTTTAACATTTTATATGGCGTCTAAAATTATCTGTCAGAACAATTTTCGTTTGTTTTATTGCAAGAGTTCTTCATCACACATGTTTATATCTCAATTTTTGGAAAAAGTAGTCGAAGGTAGAGGTTAGCATTAATAACCCATTTACACTATGGGAAAATTGTCAGTATTTGCGCTTTTATACTGCCGAAAAATGCATTTGATCATTCTATTGACAATATACTGGCAGAAAAATGGCAATCTGCCTTTCGCGTAAATGGGGCATAATATTGACAATGTTCATTCGTGTGTACGGCACCTAAAATAAATTCGTGTAAGTGCAGCATAATTTGTTACATTCGTGTGTACGGCCCCTAAAATTAACCAAATATGGAAACAAAAAGTCATGCCGATATTGCAAGGGATCATTCCAGAAATTATATTTGGCTGTCAGTTTTTTGAAGAGAAACTTATATTAGGCACATCTACTCGAAATTACCTTTCCATTGGTAAAGGTTTTACTATTATTCGATTTGTTTAAGTGTGCTTAAAATGTACTACAAAATTTAGTCACCACGTATTAATATATAGATTATTATTTTCTTTATTTTTTCAACAAATATATATCGTCGATATAATATCCTTTCAGCATGGTCATGGTTTTGACAAAAATCACAAATATAAAATTAAGATTCCTCTAAAGTTTCCCTGATAAATATCAACCGTCTAGATAACCATCGTCTTTGAAACACTGTCAGAATAAATAAACTAACACCAGCAAAAAAAAACCTGAATGATGTCTTATATATGTAATTATATTCAAGCTATGAGTTTCATTTTATCTTAACACCTCTTGTATTGTGTATGTAAAGAAGAATATTTTGCTTTTTCAGCATTTATCCAAATTCTCAATGGACCCCAAAGCCATCCTCGTGCCAACAATTCTACTATATAGCCCTAAGGTTAAAATCGATGACTCAATGACTTAAGGGCTCTCTTCAGACTTGTTTTCTATTTTATTTATTCTTTTGTTTATGGTTTATGCAAAGTTTTTTTCGTTTTAATTTAGCAGAGTTCTGCATCTCCATAAAAAAGGTCTCAGAACATTAAAAATTTAAGTGGTTGACAGAAACCTTTAATGTTACGCTCATTAATATTATGGTAACTTTGTATTAAGAATATATTGAAAAGATTTGTGAATGAAATTTAAATTGGCATTTATAAAGGCGGGGAGGTGATGGCTATAGATTGACACAACAAATACACAAGATATCTATGTATATATTATTTTGAATGAAACTTGCTAACGAGGATAGTCCATACTAGCTACAGGTTTTTTTTTGAAGAGTTGAATTGTGTCAAGCCAGAGGCGATTTAAATATTTATGTGAAATGGTATATGAATGAGAACAAACGTACCTACATATTTACTAATCTATGAAGATGCTAGAGAGTGTATTAAATTTCAAAATTATTACACTGCTTTCATTCAATGTGTTAATGAAAAATGTCTATACAGAGGTCAATGGGTAAGGTGAGGAACATTATAAATTAAAGTTAATGAAGTTTTTTTTTATTAATCTTCTGAAAATTGTATGATTCTTACTTGCGGTTTAGTTTATATTTTTATTGTTAAATCAAACTTGATTTGCCGATTTACTATTACAGTGGTGGCGTCATAATTTATTATAATAGTTTTATAAAAATGTATTAAAATGCATTAATTTTTTTTTGGGAAAACTGTTGAGGTTAGGAAGTAGTCTTATCAAAAGTCAATGAACTAAGGTACACTTCGAATAATGTTTGCAAAATATTAGCATAAGAATATTGTATTAGTAGGAAAGAAATAAATATTAATTTAACTATTATTTCGTCTGGCGATATAATTAACATCAGAAACAATAGGTTGTTATAACATTAAAAATCTTTGAAATTTCATAATGTAAAAAATGTAAATATGAAATTCTCACTATTAGGTCAGAAAGTAAATGTGATGCCGAATAATAAAACAAAAATTTGTACTACTTCATAACGTAAAATTAAAACAAAATTGTTTTAAATTAAATTTAAAAAATCATTTTGTTCAAAGAGTGAACCTCAAAGTCCTTTCTCTTAATATAAGCATTTAAAAACAAAAGGAATTACTGATATCGGATATTAGCCGTTTCCTATTTCAACCAATAAATAGTTAAATTTTGGAAATTGTGTAAGTGACCTTTTAAATCTGAATTACACTTTTCAAATATTAAGGTGCATTTTTTTCAGATTTTTAAACCAGACTTTTTAATTTCAAAAAATTAAAAACAATTTTTTCAAACTGAACATTCTTAACTTCACCTCCTTAAATTCTACGTTTGATCGAAAGATTTTAGAACATTGGACGCAATATGGATGAAAATCATCTAAGTCAGCCGATCCATTCTCGAGTTTTAACGCGACTTTAGCGCACAGTAATTGATTTTTACCTACAGCGGCATTCACCTAAGGTTTCGCAAAAAGCTTAGACGTGTACCTATCGGCACAGTACAAAAAATCATATGGGGGATCTATTTCCCACCGTTTAGAATGGAAGGGCAGTTTTCAAAAAACTTAAAATATACATTATGTACATGCCCTGTTATACTATTTTTTGTAAGGTCAACAAATTCCTTCTTTTGTTTTGTTTTTAAATAAAGTTATTTTATTGAATAGTTTTTGAGAAACAAGTTTTCAAACATGTCTGTGAAGTAGGCAGGGCAACTTTCACCTAGAGTAACAGGGCCAACGCAGTAATTTGAAGTTTTAAATTTTTTTTTTTTTTTCATTTCATTTTTTCTTCGAATTTTCAATAAAAGCTAACAATTTTATATACAAATAATGAAAACATACTCCTTTCCACAAAGTATAAGATCTTTGATGCAGTGGTAAAATCAACCTTGTTCTATTCTGCTCAAGTATTGGGCTCGGAAGAATTCGAAGATTTGGAAAAGTTCAATAGAAACTTCGTCAAGAAATTGTTTAATATGCCTATAAAAACACCCAACTACGCAATTTTTTTCTTGAAACAGGGTTGACGAAATTTCATGTAAACACACTTAAACTGCAAGCTGACTTTATTTTAAAAGTATTTGATCTACCTGATACACGGTTAACGAAGAAAATGCTGATCTATGAAATCAGAAACAAGGACTGGGGGATGGGAAAATGGCAGAATCTTGGTCAAGTTTATGGTGTGAATCTATATACGATGCCTAGTGATCTAAACCTTCTTAAAAAACGCTTATATCTAACGATTCAAAAGTTTGAGGATACTCAAAAAGTCCTGTTTGAAGTGGAAGCCCAGCAATCGGAGATAAGAATTTTGTATTCGCGACTCAAACACAACTTAATGGATGAGAATTACCTCTGAGACTGTTTTAACTACAAAGAAAGTTCACTGATTTTTAAAGCCAGGTGCGAAGTTCTTGGACTTAATGGAACACCGTTACGGAAGTTTTGACTAATTTTGTTCTCTTTGTAATTTAAAGAAGAGAGAGAATTGCTTCCCAGTCATGGCAATCTGCCCAATATATAAAATGCAAAGACAAACATACCTTGGTAAGAAAACAGTGACGATGCAGGAACCTATCAATTTTCTTAATAACCAAAACTGGAAAAAACTTTACTATTTTTTAAAAAGTGCGTATAGTTATCGATTTTTATTGATAAGTGAGTTTGAATAGTTATGGGATACCTATCTAAATTACATTTCATTAAAAAAAAATTGAATATTGTAAAATCAGAAATAGAATAACGTTTTTTTGTAATAGTTTAAATTGCCAATCGAGCTGACGGCAATGCCATAGCTTATAACTTCATTTATAATATGTGAATGTATTGATTTCAATAGACAAATAAATGAACCTTACTTACTTATTTACTATACAAATAATTAAAGTGGAGGAGAATAATTGGTCATTTAGTAACAGTAATGTTAGTGACGAATGACCGATATCCAAAGATTTTTAGGCTAGAAGAATAACTGACGTGGAGTTTTCTCGCATTTATTTTGCATTTCTATTCCCAATTTTGCATTTCAAGAAATTTTAGGTCCGAATTTCGAAGTCCTTTATTTGAAAAAAAAAAATTCATATTGCCTGCTAATTTCACAGTGAAGTTGGCAGGTCAGAAGGTATGTCAAGGACTAAGCGTGCTAGAGACTTGAAGTTAGCAGGGCAGTATGAAATTTGTTTTCAAATTGAGGACTTCAAAATTTGTAACTAGAATTAACCTTCTAACTTCGTTGTGAAGTTAGCAGGTCACTCGACTACACCCACTATTTGGTGAACTGCAAAATCTGGTAATAGAAATGCAAAATAAATGCAAGGAAACTGCAAATTACTGCGTTGGCCCTGTTACTCTAGGTGAAAGTTGGCCTGGCAACTTCACAGACGTTTTTCAGACTCAAAATTTTGGAAATAAAAATTTTAAACTAATTTTTTTCAGAATTTTACGCATTTAATTATTTTTGTTTTCAAAAATTAAAGGTTCTTATTATATATTTTAAAAACAAAAACAGTAGATACTTAATAAAGTAAAATTTTGAACAAAAATAGTTTGAATTTTTTTTTTTTTTTTTTTCAAAATTTTGATTTTTAAAAAACTATTTATTGATAGAACATTAATAAAAAAAAATAAGGATTTTCTGGCCTCACAAAAAGGCATAACAGGACAATGAAAGTTTTAGCATTGCCTAAATGAAGGGAATAAACCCCCTCAAATACGATTTTTGTATTATCTTGACCCACGCTCTCACTTTTCTTAGGAGAATCACCCTGTATATTTAATAGCCTCTTAATAAATCAAAAAAATCAAACAAATTACAACGTTATATATTTTTAGTGTTTAAAGACAATAATACAAAGATCCGGTATGGGCTTAGTTAACTGGGTAGTTATTAACAACCTATTTTGGTCGATGTATGCCGACTCTTATAAAAATCACAGCAAAAAGATACTGTGAATTTTATTATTCTAGGGGAATTTGTTTAATTTCGTTAATGAACTTAATTAAGTCCTGATTCAAAATACTTTTTAACTGCCTTTAGTACTTAAAAATTGGCATTTGGCGTGAGTGCCTTGTCAAGACAACAAGTCCAATTAAATAATGCTAAGTCTTCTATTGGCTGATGTATTTTAGTAGTTAGTAGTATATAGAATTTGTATTATAAAAAACCATTCATATGTTAACAAAGTTCTTACTTTTGAAGCATGAATTCCGGGACAAGCAAGCTTGACGTTTTGTATTGTAACGTGTCTTACCCATTAGATATTGTATATCAATGCATCAATCTTCATATAAATTAAACTATCATAAAGTAAATTAATTTTTGCGCATCATTAAAATACCCTCCTTTAACTTCCTGTTTAAACTGGATTTTTAATAATTATAAAGTGGAAAACTAAAAAAAAAAATGTAAACAACAAGAAGTGTAATATCTATTAATTTGTAGGTGTCCTATGAATGAATAATATGTTTGTAAAGCAATTAAGAATCAAATTTCCTTTTAACAAGAAAATCCAATGTCAACTAATTACAAAACACAAAGACTATGCCTCTATAGAAAGATATAAGGTTCCTAAGTTAGGAACCTACGAACTCTAAAAAGATGAGTCTTAGATACATTTTTTTTTTTTTGTTAAATGGATTTGTTTGTAATATTAAACTTCCATTGGGTAATTAGTATCATTTTGTTGCTATAAGCACCGCAGCGTACACTAGACTCAAAGCCGAGCAAGTTACATTCTGGTCTTCTCTCCCATCCTCCCACCTTGGTAGAATTATCGTAAATTGTTCATAGATGGAACAACAAAAAAAAAGTATCTAAATAATTGTCAGACAATAGCAAGCTTGTATCTATGAAGGTATACATCTATGGATCTATGTCACATATTATCCTCCAAGACAACAAAAAAACTAAGTAAAACAATGGCCGTCGTATACTGCTTTGCATATTATAAACCGAAGGCATGCTAAACAACTCTACATAATATAGAGAATATCTATTTCAAATTGCTTTTCTTACCGCCTGAATACGTTTGACAAAGCATACTATAGCTCAGCTGGACAGAAGAAGACACAGAAGCAGAGCAAAGTTAAAAAAAAGCTCTCGCATTTCACAACAACTTGGTATGGCCGTGTCGCCCGTCATGCGCATCGCATAGAATTTGTATCTAGATACTCCATTATTTCCATTATAAAATTTGTTGTCATTGTTTTTTGCTTGGGTAGATATAGGAATAGGTATATGAAATTTAATTTGTTAGACATGTACCTAGATTTTGCTTGAATGTGAGCGTGTTAGGTATACAATTTAGAGTAGATACATAGGGTGATAGTATATAAAAGAAAATAAAGCACGAAACAGCTAGAAATAAAAATCATTTCGAATGGTTAGAACTACTGGTATCTATATTGCCTCTATGCCCGTAATAGGCATACTTTACCTACCTACCACAAAATATACATTCATTTTTGTCAGCCATTTTGACATGATAGCTTTATGTGATTTGTCGGTTCGTTTAATTAGTTAATAGCGGAACGAAATAAAGAAATACCTAAGAAGTTTTGGATACAGCATTGGCTACATGTTATGACGACTTGATTCATGCATTTGCAGAACAGTATAATAAACTTGATTTTTAGTGTTTCCGTCATCTTTTGTCAATAGTTATTTGATAAATAGATTAGATGTAGATTTTATAGCAAATTTTTCCGAAACTTGGCTATCAAATGCCGTTTTGTTTTTCATACAAAATTAAATGTATTTAAACTGGTATTCTTGTATTCATTACATTGTAGGTAACAATTCAATTTTTTGAACAGATACCTACCTATTAATTCTCAGAACTGATTTCTGCATCATAATGTCCTATTTCTTAAAACAGCACAACAATAAGTATCTAGATATGATATTTACCTACATTATAATATTAGATATCACTTAATTTTTTTAGATCAAAATAATTTGTATCCTAAGCGTTTTCGACGTCCCTTATTTTGGCGGACACTTCGTGGCGGAATCGGAAAAAGTTGGTATCTGTTTTTGAAGCTAATTAAATTCTTATTTGTTGTATTGAAAATTCCGCTAAAATAAGTCTGAAGTTAGCGGACGAACATTCGAAAATAATAAATTTTTTGATGTCCTAAATTGCTTTTTGCTAATTTGTTGCCCAAAAATTAATTATTTATCTCTTAAGGGTAATTTTTTATTTGAATTTTAACTTTAAAAAGTGCACTTCCGGTTCGCTGAAGCTTGGCGGACAAAATCTAAAAAAAATAAAAATTTTCATAATGAGCTTTAAACTTAAAAATCAAATAAAAAAATTACCACTTAAAGCTACAAAATTAATTTTGAGCAACAAGTTTACATTTCAAAAGCTACAATTCCTGGTAAAATTAGAATTTAAAATTTAAATTTATTTTTAAATTTAAAATTTAAAATTTTTTATTTTGACCCTTAAAATCTTATTTTAGCGGAATTTTGTATAACAAAAAAACCATGCGAGCTACAAAATCTCGGTTTGCGCTGTTAATCTAGTTCAGAGAAGCTGTGGCAACATATTTTTTTAATTTTTTTAATTTTTTAGATTTTAGAAGGTCCATTGCTTGTATTTTTTGCCAGTGGAAACTTAAATATTAAATAAACCGTAAGAGCTACAATATTAAGAGTTTGAGAAACCAATCAGCATTTCAAATTCTGGCAAAAGACAATAATTAAAAATCTCATTTTTAGATTTTGTCTGCCAGCTTCAGCAGACCGGAAGTGCACTTTTTAAACTTAAAATCAAATAAAAAATTACCCTTAAGAGATAAGAAATTAATTTTTGGGCAACAAAAAGCTACAATTTATAGGACATCAAAAATATTATTATTTTCGATTCTTCGTCCGCTAACTTCAGACTTATTTTAGCGGAATTTTCAATAACTTAAAAACTAAGCGAGCTACACATTTTTGGATTGAGCAACAAATTAGCATTTAATTAGCTACAAACAGATACCAACCTTTTTGATTCCGCCAAAAAGTGTCCACCAAAATAAGGGACGTGCGTTTTCGGATATTATTCCATTCGTTCTTTTTCTAAGGGACAAATTTAAGGGTTAAATTTCGGTTTATGTGCCAAATGAATTCTTTCACCCTCGCGAGTAGGTACGTACTGAGTCAAAATGTATGTAAGGTTTGATTAAATATTTGTTCAGCTGTATAAAATACAGGCGAAATGTAGGTGTCATTTCGTCTTTTATAAACGTGATAAAATATCTCAGTAGAAAACTGTTTGAAGTATCAACTCATTAACATTTTATACATGAATTTTATACTGTGAATTAGATCAGGTTTTGCATACTCGATTGGTGCTTGGAAGGATTTACAACTTTTCTAATAAAACAAATTATGTAGTGAGCACAAAAAGTTGTATACATTACATAAAATTATTAAGAGCACATTGTGAAAGTCTATTTGTACTCACTAGATATTTATATAGTGAGTACTTATGTACATATTATTTATATAATCACTACAGATAATTTACGTAATGAGTACATTTGTCACCTGATAACAAGAACTATATAACTAGAATTTTGAAAATTCAATTCAATTTGAAAAAATAAAAACGTGTCTACCCTCTATTTAGCTTTGTTTGAATTTACTGGACGAACATTTTAGTAAACTACTCACAATAAATATGTGACTGTCGAGCAGTAGCGTACGAAAGATTTTGCTTGGGGGGGGGGCTCAGTCTCAACTTTGGTGAAATTTTTTTAAGGTATCACAAAATAGCAAACAAAATTAAAGCCTTTCGTATTATCAACAACCAGAAGTTAAATTTCAATAGAAAAAAAACAAAAGGAAAAACACGCAAAATACTCCCTATAGTTATGAAATGAATTTTACCTTTCTTTCTTTGTAAACAAATATTTTTTGTAAAAATCCACTTTGACAAAAATCCACTTTATGGACTCGATTTAAACAACGTTAACGTAATAGGGGTAAAGGCGAAAAGTGTATTCACATTTTAATAAATAAAGTGTCCGTTTTTTATTTAAATAAGCTCATGTTTATTGCACATAAACTGAAAGTACACCAACTGACAACATACAAAACCAAAAACCCGCGTATAACGTAACTTTTACAAGTCCTGTATTTTTTTTTAATGCATTTATTAAGTCTGTTCCTCTCCTTTAAGTTTCTGTGATTTTTAATCCAAAGTCCTGTCAAGTTCATATAATAGAAATGAAATTGACAGAACTTGGGAACAAAATGCGCAGAAAATCACAGACATTTAGACTAAAGGAACAGACATTATTATAGTTTAAAGTAGCAGAAGCAATAGCTATACAAATACAATGAAAAAAATGGTAACATTTTTCAAGGGAATTCTCATTATACAAATTATTATTTGGGCGTTTTCGTAGTGGTTTCGTTAACTCATGTTTTACTTAAGTACGCAGTTTAAATAAGATCAATTATAAAAATGTATTCCAATTCGATTTCTGTACTTATTTAAATAGAAGTTTATTAAATTATTGAACGCAAAAAATAGTGCATTGACAAAAACTTAAATAAATGTTTAGGTTATCTTTTAAGTTTTAACTTATCATAATAGTTTAAAACGACAATGAATACGGTCCATTTACTGTAAAAAAATAGTTTGAGAAGATTATCTACCTCTGATACAAGTTGAAGGAATCATTTTGCGAAATTTGACTGATTGCAAGGGAATTTTGTTTGGGTATCAATATTACGTGCGGTATGAACTAATGATTTCAATACGACATCCATGTCTATAGATTTTTTTTAAATTAAAATTGAAAATACTGCTAAAGTTCAAAATTAACAACAATAAAATTTGATTTCTCTTTCGGTACCAATATTAAAACTTGGTTCATTAATAGAAAATATTTGTTCAAACATAACCCCAAATGAAATTTCCCCATCCAAAAATATACCTAATCAAATCCTCCCATATTACATTATTTTGACCAAATGTACTGCACCAAAATTATTTCGACCGTTTTTCTCCAAATCTATTAATTCTACGAAAAAAAGTGTTATAATCTCTTTTGTGTAGAATTTTATGAGCTAAAATGTGTACCTACAACTTTTTTCAAAAGAACCTATAATTTTTTAATAATTAAAAAAAAGTAAATGTCTCCCCCCTTTACCCACCCCCACCCCCTAAAACTTTTAGCTCCACCCCATATTTAGCTTTTTTTCAGGAAATGTTTGGGACAAAAAAAATGAAGCTCACCACCAAAATTCAGCTTTTTCTGAATTTTTTTGAAGTGAATAATCTTTTTTTCCTGGACTACTATGCGATATCTCAGAAACTACAATCTCGAATAACGAAATCTTACACTTTTTTAAATCTTGAGTACGAATTCTCGCAAATTTATAAACCCGCTTTTCATAAACCCGCAATTAATAAATCTCGCTTTTAACAATCGCACATTTACATTTCAGAGCCAAAATCTCGCAAACTAAAATCTCGCATATCAAAATCTCGCAAATTCAAATCTAATCTGGCACTTACATGACGTTGGAAAACTCGACACTTAAATTAAAATCCCGTACCTTGAAAATGAAAAATCAGAGGATCTAAGAACCCGAGAAGCGGGCCACCCAAGGTACTATTTTTTAATAATAATAATAATAATTAAATAATAATTTTAACTATATGACTGTTTAGTACAAATAAACTGAAAGCACACCGACTGACAACAGGCGCCTGCCTGGGGACTGAGAGTACCCTAATTGGAGCGGCGGAGTTGCGTGACCGGGACAGAGGACAACTAGAATCTCCATTCTCCATACATAAATTGATTGCTCTACAACTTGAAATTTTTAATTTTTCAAATGTAATTTTAATGTTTTGACTTAGTTTAAGTTTATCTTGTAAACAAAAATTATAATACTGTACAATTGGAGCCAACAATTTTTTGTTCTCTAGTACCAAATTTTTGCATGGCCAAAAATTAAGGCAAAAAATACTACAATGTCCCAATAGTAGTAAACATTTTTGGTCATTTGCAAGAAACATTCGAAACACTTCTTCGTCTGCGGTTCCAACGCTCGTCTTCATCGACACACCTGCTGTCAGCTCGCAAGATAAAGCCAATTTGCTCGCAGCACAGTTTGCTGTTAATACGACGCTGCCAGTTAGTGATAGAACTCCGCTTGTAATTGAGAGCGTAAGCGATTTTATGGGGCAAATATTCTTTCGCACTCGTGCAGTTGCTAGAGTTCTAAAAGATCTCGACATTCACAAATCCGCTGGCCCGGATAGTATCCCTCCCATTGTTCTGAAGAGGTGTTCTTCAACGCTGGCAAAACCACTGCGTAAGCTTTCCCATCTGTCCTACTCTACTGGTCTCTTTCCGAGTGGATGGAAAACAGCATTTGTCCAGCCTGTCCCTAAAAAAGGCGTATCTTCTTCACCCTACAACTATCGACCGATTGCACTTACGTCCCTTCTTTCCAAGGTCATGGAAACGCTGATCAATTTTCAACTCAAGAAATATCTCGAAGAACGAACGCTTCTTAATGACCGGCAGTACGGCTTTCGTAGCAATAGGTCCAATGGTGATCTGATGGTATATCTCACCGAACAGTGGAACAAATCTTTACATCGTTTTGGAGAAAGTAAGATTATTGCACTTGATATTTCAAAAGCGTTTGATAGAGTTTGGCATCAAGCTCTCTTATCGAAAATGCGTGCATATGGTTTCGATGAATATCTTCTTCGTTGGATTAGAAATTACCTTTCGGACCGTTCAATACAAATTGTATTGGATGATTTCAAGTCTGAAATCCACAAAATAAATGCTGGTGTGCCCCAGGGCTCCGTTTTGTCTCCGACTCTCTTCCTTATTTTAATAAATGATCTTTTGTCTGAAACTTCTAATCCATTAAACTGTTTCGCTGACGACAGTACCCTCAGCTTCTCATATTCGTTTACAGATTCTCATCCATGTCCTTCGGATGTGGAACTTGAACGGCAGCGTATGATAAGCTCATTAAATTCTGATCTTGACAGCATTGTCCAATGGGGAATCAAAAATCGCGTAGAATTTAATGCTGTAGAACTCAATGCTGTCTAGTGTCGTCAAAACGAAACCCACTCCTCATGCCACTATCCATGAGTGGTTCGTGCATTGAGGAAACCGAAAAGCTTTCAGTCCTCGGTATGTGTATCACAGACCACCTTCTGTGGAACGATCACATATTTGATGTTGCCAAAAATGCTGCTTAATGTTTAGGTTTTCTTCGGCGATGCAAGAAATTTTTCACCCCTTCTGATCTGACTGTTATCTATAAAGCCTTTATTCGTCCAAAACTCGAGTACAATTGTCATGTTTGGGCAGGTGCTCCAATAACTCACTTGAGTCTATTGGATAGAATTCAAAGAAGAGCTATGAAAATGATAGGTGATAGAAATATAACGGAAGCATTTGCACCTCTCGAACACCGACGCAATGTTTCATGTCTTTCGTTATTTTACCGTTATTTTCATAACCAGTGCTCTAGCGAAACAGCCAGTTGCATTCCTCCGCTAAAACAATTCAACCGTAATACTCGTATTTCTAGGAATGCACATCAGTTTACCCTTGAGCCCAACTTCGGACGTACTGTTAAGTATAGAGATTCTTTGTTTAGTCGCACTACAAGAATGTGGAATGCTTTACCCGGCACTATTTTTCCCTGCCATTTTGATATTCAAAGGTTCAAAACCAATGTGCCTCTTAAATCCTTTCCTATTTTCCTAACGCTCGCACTGTGTTTAAACATTTTAAGGGTAGTAAGAACCCCTTTAGTGCGCGCTTAATTAAAAAAAAAAAAAAAAACCTATCTATGTATTTAAATTAAGAAGAATTAAAACACTAACAAAAATCACCAATAAAGTTTGCATAAAATCAATTAAATTCATTATAATTATCTAGGGTACTGCAGTTGTTAAACTAATTAACTATTAAAGACTCATTCATTCCGAAGATCGTTTTTACAGAAAATAATTCGATCATCATCGCAAATGCATGCAAGAGTCACTTTTAATTACTACTTAGTTTAATTTCATTGCAATTGATGGACGTTGTTTTGAAAATTATTACTATACCCCCAAGTCCTAAAAAAGTTGTATTTATATCCCAGTGTTGCTGATGCATGTAGGTTGTAGGTGCTATTTGTGAACAAATTACACGGATGACGAATTTCACAAAACGAGGCATACATTTATACCTGTAGATGCATTCAATCTAAAATGTAGGTACATTTTGTATATATTTTTCCTTTTGTCAAAAAAAAAGAAACATTGCGTTGCAGTAATCGTGTGAGAAGCAATAAAGCTATCAATGGTGCCCTCAGGATAATAACTAAATATACGAGTACGAGTATTTGAATGTGAGCATCGCCGCCGTCACCGCGCCGCCGGAAGTTAAGCAATTCCTTCCCACAGAGTGCCTCTGTGTTTTCATGCTCACTGACTATTGATTTCTTCACGTTAAGTTTTTAATAATGGTATTAGTCGATTGGGGTCAATGACGAGAGGACGATGAAGTTTTGTATGGCCTTTAAAGGAAATAAATTTCAAATCATAACTTGTATATTATGCTTCATTGATTTTTGAATTTAATTTCGTTAAAAGGGGTCGTTTATGTTTCCTTAACAAATCGTAGATTTAATAATAATTTTAAGGGTTATAGGAAGTTTTTCGAATTTGCATTTATTTAATCCTGTTTTTAATGATCTTAGGTCTAGTTTTTCAGTGTTGGGTTAAACCCGAGTTAGTTAACTCTTGAAATAGATCTGTCTACAGTTACGTCAGGAAGCTGTCTTTTAATTGATGATAAAATGTCTTAAAAAAATAAGCACGACTGGATCGCACAAAACTTGCTCTCGTAGCTAACAACTTAAACGTAGCTTGAAATAGTCAACGTACATATGTACTGGTTCCATAACAGTTTTAAAAACAATAAAATGATTTCTATGAATTATTATAAATTAGTTATTTTAACAGCTAAAACAGATAGAGCTCAAAAAAAATATGCCGTCTGATTTGTTTAATAGGTATGAATTTATGAAAAAAACTAAATTCAAAAATCGTTAGAGCGGTTTTTTTTTAATTATTTTTTTATATATAAAAATTCTTGAACATTTTCTAAAATAAAATTTTGTATGCCAACTTTAAGTACTTAATAAAATACAATTATTGACAAAATCAAAAAAGAAATTCATTGGCCCGTTTGCAAGATATTGAATTTTCAAAAAAAAAAATTCAATATTTTTTTAAAAATCCAAAAATTATTTATTCGAAAATTTTTATATGCAAAATTGTTAAAATTGTAAGCGACCTTTTGTTTAAAAATTTAGGTTGAAATCGGTGTTATGACAGATACCGTCAATAACCGTTGTAAAAAAAAAATTTTTCTACTCAAATATTTATTTTAGTAATTTTAGTACCTCGTAATTTTTTTTGAAAATCGTTAAAGCCGTTTTTGAAGTAAATCAATTTTTGTATATTGGCTGTATGACAGGTACCGTTAGTTTTTGAGCTAAAAAAAAAATTCAATTTCCCCTCTAGGGAATCACATAAGAACCTTAAGTCCAAAGTTTGAAGAAAATCGCTTCAGCCGTTTAGGCTGCAGGTCGAGGTACAGACAGACGGACAGACGGACAGATGGGCGGACGGACAGATGGACAGACAGACAGACAGACAGACAGCATTGCGAGACCCAATTTTTTCGCGTTCTCATTCATCGTAATGTTAGGGAAAATTACCATCTCGAATTTTTATTTTTGTACGAATCCTAAACTTGCCCTATACTACGTATATCGCAAGTAAAAAATGGAAGATAAAATATCATAAGCATTTTTGGAGTTAATCTAAAGTTAACTCATCAAATTTGGTGAGTTAACTCGGGTTTAAATTTAACCTCGCACTGAAAAACTGGCCCTTAGAATTTAATATTTACGGATATCATAAATAAAGGTGCCGGATAAATAATATTTCAAATACATGCAACTCGTTTTTGAAATATCGACATTTTGAAAATAATACTGAAATAAAAACAAAAACTTGAAACTTTTTAAAAAACACAAACAAACATTTTTTTTGGAAAATATGTAGATATTAGTAGTCACTGCTATTGACAATTTTTAAAACATTCTCCAAGAAAAAACTGGACCAAAAACAGTTTGAATCAATTTCGAGCAATAAGTAAAAAAATATGTTGGGACCATTTATAAAAAAAAACATTTTTTTGAAACAAAAATTAATTAAAATTATTATACTACCACCTTATAGCAAAAAACTAAATTTTTGGCGATTAAAAGAAATATTGAAATAATATTTTTATAACGTTAACGAGACAATGATAAAAAATTAAAATAGCATTTTTGATTTTTTTGATTAAATAGACAGATAGATAAGAGATTTTATTCACAACCGTAAGATACAATATTTTGTTTTAAAAATCATTTTTGCATGGCGTTTGCCGTATGCCTAATTGACTAAATACAAAACTATTCATAAAAAAAAAATAAAAGAAAAATTCTTTCATTTTATTTTTTCGTACAAAAAAATTGAATACAAATTTTAAATGAATTATTTTTTTATTACCTCAGAAATACCGAATTGCAAAATTATGGCAAAATGAACAAAGCCAATGAAGAGATATTTGGGAACATATTATCTAAAAAATCGCAAATAGATCAAAAAACTGAAAAACTCTTTTTCCGTTATTCGAATGTTTTGGATAACATCTGGTTTCTTTACAGTATTATAAGAATAAGTCTAGAACACAAAGGAATGAGATAGAAAAGTAATACGGAAATTGCATGGTGGTTATAAAATATTTGTTTTTGGTGTACAAGAGACATTCCTGATTGGGTACAGAAACATTTTCAACAAGTTTTTACTAGGGCCTCACGAGTTTTTGAAAAGCTTTCCTCGTCTAAATGTTTGGTTTTGAAATCCAGCAAGGGCTTGCCAAGAATCTTAAAAGTTTTCCTTTTTTAGATTTTCCCCAATGAAAACTTACTCGAGCCCTGACAAAACTAAACATAAACTTGGATTTTTCGGTCCGACTGTTTAGGAGGCTCTAGCTCTATATACATAAGGACGTACGAACAAACAGACCGATGCGACGCCGACGTTACAGAGACGGACAACTTGTCAAAAATTTTTTTTTTTTACTTTCCCATCTGCTTAATTTTTAAAATCTTTTTTTTTTGACACGAGCAAGTAAGAAAGAAGTTTTCAACTTTGCTTGCCTTTTTTGGACGGACAAATTTTTAAAATACGATTTAAAGATTTAATTTGGATAAACAGGTGCCCAGTAAAATAACTTTATATACATAATTATCATCTTAAATGATTATAATTAGGTTTATTGTTCAATTGTACATAAAATGTACTTTAAAAAATTAAGAATTGAGTTAAACTTAATAATTGGATATTTGTATAAATCATATAGCTTTACCATTTCCTACTTCATCTTTACAAAAGTTACACAATTTTGTTTCAAGTTTTGCATTATTTTGTATTTCAAGTCCTGCTCATGCACTATTAGATCAACTGACAGACTATAGTGTACTAGTCATTCACGCTGCCTTAGACATTTAGTATAGGTACCTTAGCTCACACGTCACACTATTTGTGATTTCATTGTTTATGATCGAACCTTGTTTGTTTTTGTTGGTGTTGTGGGCTTATATGCCAATTATTGCATTAACACGATTGAACACAAAAAAGTGTACCTGCTATTATAAAATATCATGACAGCTTGAGGGCGTTTTTAATATATTTTTTTTCTATACATTTCATTGCTTCGCAATGGACATTGCATTCATTGTCGCTTAGTTTTAGCTTTGATTTTTTTTTTCTAATAACGAAATTGAAATTTAAGTAGCTGACCCGACAGTCGTTGTCCTGCTCTTTCTGACAGTATGTGTTGCAATAAGTTTGAATTAACTATAAAAGTCAGAGTTAGCTGTGAATAAATCTGTGTATACGATGGTTCGATATTTTTTTTATTGTATATCGTTACCGAAAAAATATTAAAAATAAGTTTAGATAATAATTTTGATTTTTTTAAATTAATTTAAAAAAAATCGTGAAACTAAAAATAGTTTTTTCTTTAGATTCATATTAGTTCGTAAAAAAATTATTAACACAAGCTTTAAATGCTATATTTGTTGAATAACTAAGAAGTAGTAGAATCCAAAGTTATGACAAAATCAACCAAGTCATTGACGAGATACTCAGGAATATGCCAAAATAGTCAATTCGCTTAAACCTCATCAGAACTCTATTTCTGTCATTCAGTAGGCCTATTCCACTGTGTTTATCAAACAAAATGAGTCAACATTACTAATCAATTTTGTTGTAGATAGCAGAAGTTGAATCACAACCCGCAAATGCATGGAAAAATAAGAAGTGGGCTTGATATTTTTTGTAAGTGGATAAACTTTGAGTACAATGTAATTTAGATTCAATTTTACCTTTACCTTGTTTTTGAAAGTAAATCTGTTTGTCTCCAGGAGTCCGTGCTATACGTATTGCTATTAAGTCGACATCCTCTCCTACAACAATACTTGTGCGTTTCTCAGCACTCTCTATGGCCGTTTCGATAGATAATCAAAACATCAGCTTCATTTTTGGCTAGCCTCCATTTTAATTGTTTTCTTAGTATTTCCGTTAAAAAAGTTCAATGCCGACAAAAAAAACACGCAACTGCACCAACGATTGCTTTAAGCAAAAAAACGGTCTTGGGTTGTAAAGCTTCTCATCACCTTTTCTAATTGGTCAAACATTTTTCGGCCCCATAAATTAAAATTAAATAAATTTGCGTGCGATACTTACGATTCTTTGATTTGCTGTTACTTTTTAACGCTAAGTGCTACGGATAAGATTCCCTTGACCTTATCAGTGGAAAATTGCCTCAGCTACAAGTTTGTGCATCAAATTTTTTCTCAAAAACAAACCATTTTTGAGTTATTTAAAAAAAAACACATCTTCATGCCCTTCATGGCCGAATTTGTGCCCAGTTCTTTAAACTGCTGTAACTTTTTAACGATAAATGCTACGGAAAAAATGCTTTTTGTGGGAAATTTCCTCAGCTACAGGTTTGCACTACAAATTGTTTTAATATTGAAAATGTTTATGGGCTCGTTTTGCACAAAGTATGGTGTTACCAAAATGAATAAAGTACAAATGAATACAAATGAAAATGAACTTTAGCGTAGTAGGGCAATTTTGCCAAAAATTTGGTTGGTGTTACCACAGAAGCTACCAACAAAATTAAAATGAACATCGCAGCGCATCGAGTTGTTGGTTGGGTGTTGTCGATGTGTCGTGCTTGTGCAATTTGCTTGTGCTACCAAAGAAGAAAGAAGAGAATGAAAGAATGCAAAATAAACGATGACAGAAATAATGAGCTATATGTTTGTAGGTCTGCTATTGGCAGATGAAGACTGCAGAGCAGAACTACAGCAGAGTATCGAATTTTCGGTTGGTATGTTGTGTACGGTCACAGTGCGTGTTTACAGAGTGTTGTGGTTGGGAAAGCCACAGAAAAAGGTACCACAGTAGAATTTACAAAAGTTTTCAACCTATTTACTGTTATGCATATAATAATAAATCTGAAATAACTTTTTCATAAAAACAAGTAACGTTTCTACAAACAAAATTAACTTTTTTTACAAAAAAAAATTAACTTTTATACAAAAAAAAAATAAATTTTTTTAGTTTGTTAAATAAATTTAATACATATTTGCGCTCAGCCCCTGACTAACATATGTTTGACGGGCGCCTTTGTGGTCCTGCTACCAACTAGTCTCCAATATTAAGATTTTAAAATACTTCATTAAGCCAGACATAAAAGATTAATTGAAAAAAAAAACAATATACAATTGCATGAACACTTCAAAAAAAATGAAAATCAATTTGAGGTAATGTTTGACTTAATTATTCAAAACTTTATACGAAAAATTTATTGAGGATTAAATAGTTGTAGATATAATAGAAAATTTAAAATTTAGTACTTTTTGAATTATGATTAAAAAAGATGAGCATTTAGTGACAACGCAATGGACTGGTACAATCGTTCTTAACTTTATTTTTTTTCGGATTTCAATGTAATATAATCTATTTCGTAGCTCGTACCACTGACAAAATAGAAGTTCTATACAGTAGGGGCCGCTTATAGTCACAAAAAGTTGAGGCCCATTCTGAAGACGGTTTGTCCCAAACAAAAAAGATCAGATCTTTATGAATGAGATGAAAAAATAAAGCAAGGATGACTAAAATTTGTATGCAAACTTAATCGAAAAATGTTGAACAAATTCATTCTAAAAATGTGATTGAGTTAATAGTCATTTCGATATATAAGAGCTTATTCACTTAAACCCTCCTACGATTAGGTATAAGATAATGTTAATTTTATGAATGTTTTTTTATAATACAAATTTTATATACTACTGAAATACATCAGCCGAGTAGAAGAATTAGCATTATTTAATTGGACTTGTTGAATTACTGATTCAATATAGCTTTTAACGGCCTTTAGTCCATAAGTCACTGTCAACTGAAGAGTTCAAGTGAGAACGGCGGGACGAAACGCCAATTTGTATGGACTAAAGGCCGTTAAAAGCTATATTGAATCAATGTTAATTTTAGTTTGTTGATTAATTTAACAAGAGCAAAACGAATAAATATAAAATAAATTCGTAACTTACAAAATTCTGAACGGATCCTCCAGATAAAGGTTTAAAAACACTGCCCTTAAGATTTACACAAAAAAAAAAACTATCTACAAATTCTTGCAAACGTCGAAAAAATTAAAAATAATTTGAGCTAATGTTTTCTTCATCTACCTAATTTACTTAATTATTCAGAAATTATTAATTTAAATTCGTTGGTTGGCATATTCTTTACATAAACTAGAGATTACAAAGTTGTAAATATAATACAAAATTCAAATTTAATGCTTTTTGAATTATGTTTATTAAAGGCAAGCTGTTTTGACGCTCAATCGGACTGATAAAATCGTTCCTTACTTTATATTTTAATAAAGGATTTCAATCTTCTTTTTCTCTTGCCAACAATTAAGCGCTAATGTTAATCAAACATAGCTGTGCACTTATTGAAAGCTCCAAACGTTCTGGAACAAAAAACATAAACTATTCTTATGGGAAGAATTAAATGGCTGAACACCAATAGCAGTTGATTCACTTGTAGATAGCAAAATTGACGAAGTCGAAAGGAAGAAAACAGTATACTGTCAAGCCCGTTCATAGCCATATGAAGATAAGATAAAAAAAAATGTGCTTTTATCCGACTGATGCAAAGTTGGTTTGGCGCACAGAAAAAAAGACTAAATGACGATAACAAACAAAAAAAGTTCCAGTGTTACTTGCAGATGTTAATTATCAAACAAAATTCGGTGCAGTATAAAATTGAGAAAACTTCAACTTTTTGCTACAGGTAGGTTAGGCAGTCAATTAAGTCGGAAAAAGTAATTAGTCAGTAAAATTAGAATTAGAACAGATTCAGGCAAGATGATATTTGCCAACAAATTAGTAATGATAGGAAAGGTACCTAATTCGCGTGAATCTTCGACCTTCCATAATTGGGAAATGCTTAAGCCTAATGGTGTAGGGAGCTGTGGATAAAGCTTGTACATCACTGTCAAAGTAAAAAATACGAAAATAGTGACGAGCTCTACAATATTTAATATATATATATAATATATAATAGTTGTTACAAGAAATGTATGGTATGACACAAAGTTGAGCACTTTTGGTTGAAGTTACAGTCTTGTTTTCAGCCATCAGTTACCTACAACTATTTTAATAGATTTCACAAATGAAAAGTTTACCAAGTTAAAATAATTATTATGTACCTTATTGCATCACGATAGGTGTCAACATTACCTCCTTACAAGAATTTCAAAATTCAAAAAGATATGGAATTATTTACTTTTATTATGTATTTATGTTAATATATGGAGTTCTTCTATTCAATTAACATTATCGTTTTCTTATATAAAATATCTTGCTTCAACTTAATTTTAATTATTTTAACTTTGTTTAAGTGCAAACAATTAGTCATGTTTTTGTTTTATCTAGCAAATGCAAGTCATTTTCAATGTCTTCATTCTTACTCTAAAAAGTGTTTTTTTTTTAAGGGCTCTGCCTCTTGCGAGGAATTGACAAATCCTCCAAGAGTATCACTTGTCACTAATAAGTGCTTCTCGTCTAGTCGTTCGGATTCGGCATAACATTTTAAGTTCCTTTCCATTCCTGTCGACAGGCGCACACAGGGAATGGTTGCGAGTTGTTAGTTACTAGGCCCTGGTTCTTCATGAACCGTTGTGCCACCCGATTTACATTTTATTCTTACTCTAGGAGTGAAATCTGTAAATTTTTAAAACCAAACCGTTTTCGAGTAATTTAAAAAAAATCTAGTTGCATGACCTTTTATCCCTTGTAACTGACATAACGGTCTTCGGATCGATGAGGAACTTATCAGTTTATAAAGAGTACCATTAACAATGATCATACTGAATTTCAGCCTCGAATCTTTCTTTTTTTTGGCATTTTTTTGTTTATTCTTACTGGACTAACTATCGTAATACTAGTTTTGATTATAACCTTGAAATTTGTTGGTTCTAAAGATTCAAAAAACAACACTTTAAAGAATGTTTTCCCTTCAAATTTAATGTTTAGCTAAAATTCTTCTTCCATTATTCTGTTCCCGAATCTTAAGTCAAACAAATATTATAAGGTGACCAAAATCTAAAAAAAAATAGCATTATTGCTTCAACATTTCTACTTGACTGGATAACTTCCAAAGTCTTTAAGGTCGAACTCATTGTTACTCTGTCAAATTCAGTTTAAAGACATTTTTTGTTTGTACTCACTACAAAGTAACATTTTAACCACGAAGAGATTTATGTGCTTATTATACCTGCCAGCGCAGCGCCAACGCCAGCGTGCAAAAGGCAAACTTTAAACAATAACTAAAATGAAATCATAACACAACAAAAACATATGAAAAGGTACGAATCTACAAGAAATATTCAGATGCTGCCAGATTTAATTCGGCATTCGATCGCTCACAAAGCAATCGATGGTGTTGTATCTTTTTCGACAGCCCGAACCAACCAGTCCAGGGCAGTGCTGAAGCAGCACGTGATCACGATCTCAGAAAAGGTGATGGAGAATAAAACCAAAGCAATATATAACCTCTGCGCATTCGGATTCGGGTTTATACAGCGGCGTTTTGGCACCGAGCCACTACAAATTTCACTCGAAATACAATAGAAGACCAAAAAAGTAAACTGAATTTGTATCTATCTATCGATCTATCTATTGATGATTGAGACTTTATTTCGAACATGTGCTTGTGCATCCGCTAGAATGGGTATTCACATAGATACCTACTTAGTACATATATATGTTGCCGCGAGAGGTCGCCTTTTCTTTCACAACTCCGAGCGATTAGATGGAATTAAGATTGATTATTTGATTTGGAAATAATTAATTGATTCCCGCCAACCTTCAGAATGTGACTTTTCAGTGACAACAGCTGCGACCGCCTCGCTCAAGTTTAATCATTAAAGCGCCGCCGCTGCTGTCGACGAAATAGACGAATTAAAAAGTGAGAAATTCACTTTTTCGACACCACAACGGGGGGCATACCAAGAAAATCAAAGATTTGGCCCCATCTTCAATTTTCAAACTGATGGACGAATCAAATTATCTCTTCAGAAACTTGATTTGATTTAAGATAGATAGATGGATTTAGTCGGCACAAGAAGACACAATAAAACTCTCTGGCTGACAGATAGGACGACATATGCGCGGCACTATGGTGTCGGGTCGAATGGTGACAACAACTGCGGCAAGCAGCAACCAGCACAGCCATCAGGTTGAGGTTTTCCTTCGATTAAATCGATGAATCTGATTTTTCTTTTCGATTTTATGGAGATCACGAACTCACGTATCTAAAATGTCAGGTTAGAAATCTTTATGTGCGCGCTATTCTCCGTGTTATGTAAGTGCGCTGCGCACCATCTACACAATACTCTCAGATTCGTTCGGCAGCGCACAAGAGTGCCGAATATTTATTAACGTTTTGTATAGATTTGGCCAAAAGCAAATGAAAAAGAAAATCAATAAAATAAATTTTCAATCAATACGATCTATTATGTTGATGACGAGCAGCAGCACAACGAAGCTGCGACTGCAACGGACGCGACAGCGACTACGGCAGTGATGATAGGAAAAAGATTATGCAATCAGCTGTGAAGTTGCAAGGGGTTTTTCATATTTTTTTGTTCGTTTCATTTGGGAATTTTCGAATAGGCGCCATCTAGGCATCTGACGTGCCACTTAGGTGACGAATTTTCCCTCGACTCAAATCATCAGCTCAGCTTTTAAGTTAAATCGTATTTTGCGCTTACGACATTGACAGATGCAATGAGGTGTTGAAGTGTGTATACTGTATAGTGAAGTGCAGTGATGGAGTATTTTGACATTGTTTAGTTTTGACAACTAGCTTTTTTGTTTAAATTAAATGCTTGAATTATAAAATAACAAAACAAATTACAAGAGTGGGATAATATGAATAAAGCTTATGAACAGATGACTTGCAACGAAGTTGGTGCAGCTATTAAGAGAATGTTTTGTTTGACACCAATGCGTGCAATTCTTTCAGGTTGCAAGGTATTTGAAACAACAATTATTGTTGAACACTTAAAACGGAAGGAAAATTAAGTGTGCTCCAAAATTAGACTTGATTTAATTCATAGGGAATAACCCCATCGACAAACTTTTAGTCAAGTATTTAGGTTTATGAATACGGGTACGGGGAAGACGTCTTTTTGTCGAGTTTCTAAAATTAATATAGAAAGCTTAAATACAGATTTTTGACCCTCAACCGCCAAGTTTGGTGTAGTAGCCCGTAGCGTAATGGTTAGTGCGTTCAACTGTCACGCTGGAGGTCTGGGTTCGCTTCCCAGCCTCGTCCACCTAAAAACTAAAAAGTTTTTTTTCAGGGCTACTGCCTCTTGCGAGGAATTGACAAATCCTCCAAGAGTATCACTTGTCACGAATAAGTGCTTCTCGTCTAGCCGTTCGGATTCGGCATAAAATTGTAAGTCCCTTCCATTCCTGTCGACAGGCGCACACAGGAATGGTTACGAGTTGTTAGTCACTAGGCCCTGGTTCTTCATGAGCCGTTGTGCCACCCGATTTATTTTTTTTTTTTTTTATTTATTTATTAACCGCCAGGTTTGGTACTAAGTTTGTAGAAAATCCATTCAGACGTTAAGGCTGCAAGTGTGAGGACACGTCTGTTTTTAAAGTTTTTGAAAAGATAAAATTATACTTTTATAATATAGGCACCCCAAAACTAATTAACTTGTATGTACTGAGTTTTTAGAATTCAAAATAGAAAAATTTAATGATGATGCAGAAATCCAAACAAGTGATTTTTTGTCACAACGACCATGCGTGTCGGCCGGTCTTTGCATCCAAGTTTCATTGCGTCTGTACGTCGATCTTTAGAGTTTAAACGAGCAAACCAATTTTCTTAAAAATGTATGATAGGTGTACACAGACGTGAACGAATTCGAATTTTCGGTCTAGCTTTGTTTTCAAAATTCTCGAAAACCGTCACAACAGTTTTGATTAAATTTTGTTTTTGAAAGCCATTCAAATGTTAATAAGAAATTTGCATCAAATAAGCTTTTTACATTGAGAAAATTTCCTGATTGTTGGGGTATTCTCATCATGTCTCGCAGATGGCTAGAACAATTTCATTTTAACTTTGCACTTCTTAGGATTACTTGTAATTTAATTCCAAAACTTTATATAAAATAAGTAATTTGCTTCAGCTCCAAGAATAACGGTACCTACCGTACAACCAATAGACACAAATTGATTTATTTCTAACGATAAAAAAAAAAATATTAAGGGTATTCATGCAATGTCGTAAGTTTACAAAGTGTGTAAAATGATAAATTTACACAAAAGCTTACATGAACGACCTTTTTATTCATTTGGTTAAATGCTGTGTAATTTGAATCAGCTGTTCGTTTATTTGACAGATTTGGTGTGTGACACATTAGACGTGTTTAGATTTCGAAGTTATTTTTCAAAAAAGAACCTCTCCCGAACCAACGCGAAATCGGAGCCGAATGTCTCGGAACGATAAAAAATGCAAGATACACGATAAAACTACAATAGTCGTAGGCTCACAGTAGTTGTCGGACGAAAATGAGCGAATGTGAATGTGAAACTGACGTTTGTTGAGACAGGAAAGAATAAAGCGGATACAGGGAATTATGCCTCAATTCTGATTTTCATTCTTCAGGAAGCTTCTTTTCATTGGCTTATGACATCTGCTTTTGACAGCTTCCGACTAGTAAGGATCACCCAAACGAATGCCAATCATTCGTTGAACAAAGAAGAAAACAACAATAAAAACACGTTTTTGATGTAGTTGTGTCGTCGTCAACGAATGGTTGCATTGGTTGGGGAGAACATTTATAGTTATACCTTAATAGTTTACGAAAAGTAACTTTCCTAATTGTTCAGTAAATGCAGACGTCCGAATTATTCTTTCTTGTACTATTGACAACTTTTATCGCCAACTAAATGTGTTTCAATAGTCACAGAACACGGTCAGAGTTTTTTTAGTTCTCTGAGATATATTTATCATATTTCTGAACACGCCTAATTTATAAAAGTCACACTGACGTTTGGATAATTTTACCAAATCATTTTCCCAAACAAATTCGTTGGGGAATTATATGCAATTTGAGTAAATCATTTCCCATACACAATTTGACAGTTCATTTACCAAATGGTAAACTTACCCAAATGGGTAACTTATCTAGTGTTGTACATCGTTGCATGAATACCCCTATAGTTTTAATTAGGGGTATAGTCAACATTTAGTAAAAAGGAATTTAAAAATAAATTTTATTTACGCTTCCTGGCATAAAATCGATTCTTTAATTTTGAAATTTCTCGTTAACAGCTGAACCGATTGGAACCAAATTTGAACAGAAGGCTTTTCTTAACTTGAACAATTTGGAATTTACAAAATTTCAAAAAAGGATTTTGTGATTTAAAAAAAAAATTGCAATTTTTTTTAATTTTGTGTAAAATTTTAATAAAAACTTAAAGTTGTCATACCAAATCTTATTTTTTTTTTTAATTTTTAAAAATTTATATAGAAAAAAATTATTTTTAAGACAATCGCTTAACGATTTTGGATTTTTTTTTTTTTCAAAAATTAAAATTTATCCAACAAATTTTTTTTGGGCTCTGAGGCCTTTTTAAATAACAAATTGGGTCCAGCACCTATAAGAACGGACTTCATATCGTATATAGGTACGTGCTTATGCATTCATTATCCGTTAACCGTTTGTCCAAATTCGCTGTGTGACAAAAGTTATTTAATTTTGCATAAAATGAGTTTTAGGGTCACAATTTCTTTTTTCCATAGTTTTTCCTTAATATTTTGTGTATTTTTCGAGTGACTTAAGACATTTTTTGGAATTAAGTTCTTTGAACCCATGACACACTTCCTGCATTTTTTCAGATTTTTTAAATTATGTTTTGGGTTCGCAAGCATCAATTTTATGCAATAAGCAGTTTTTGTAGTACATATCTAATTTGTAAAAATTACAAATATTGGTTTTTAAATAATATTTTTGATGTCAAAATCATCTCTGGAAAACAACAAACAAAGATCAATTTGTATCTCATTTATCGTAATAAAAATGGTATTATTTTCAAGCTTTTAAAATCCAATTCGTAAAAATTGGACGAAACAACCCACAAAACCACCCACAACCAACCCTTAAATATACTATTAGGAGTTGAATATTTTTTTAATTATTCCTTATTTAGTAACGAAGAAAATGGTTGTACATTTTTTACGAAGTTTTTTACCGATTTTAAGTGTCTGCTGTTTTTCAAAGAAGAATGTTAGACCATTTTTTTGATATACATTTTTTGCTTAAGCTACAAAATCAAGTACAAGTTTAACAGTTTATCTAAAATAACGATAATGAAAATATCTATATAATAATTATATGTTTTTGTTGTCTATTTGTTCAAATACGACAACCTGGTTTTGACTGTGGAATATTTAGTGATTTTGTGTAAAACAAGGACCGGGATTAGTGATTTTTGTATATGATCAAAAAGAGGCTAACATTCTTCTTTGAAAAAGCGCAAAGAAACTTAAAATCGGTAAGGAACTGACTGAGTTAAAAATCTTTTAGTACCATAAAAAGCAAACAAAATATTGTATTTCCTGTTTATATTTTTTTTTATCTATTTTGTGATCAGCCGGTTATAAATGTAATACCAATTTTTTCGTTACTAAATAAGAAATAAGCTAAAAGTGGATTTAAGGGTCCATTTGTGAGTTGTTTTGTCTTACTTTTACGAATTTCAAACGAACCTGAAAAACAATACCTATTTCTTTTCTGATAAATGAGGTAAAAATTGATATTTTTTTGCTTTTTTTCAGAGATGATTTTGACGTCAAAAATATTATTTAAAAACTAATATTTGTATTTTTTTAGAAATTAAATACGCCAAAACCTGCTTTTTGCTTAAAATTGATGCTTGCGTTCCCTAAACATAATTTTAAAAATCTAAAAAAAAATTCAGGTAGTGTACGATGGGCTCAAAGAACTAAATTCCAAAAAATGTCTTAAATCTCGCGAAAAATACACAAAATATTAATGAAAAACTATGGAAAAAAGGAATTGTGACCCTAAAACTCATTTTATTCAAAATTAAATAACTTTTGTCACACAGCGAATTCGGATAAACGGTTAATGGATGATGAATGCATAAACATGTACCTATATACGAAATGTCCTTTACAAAGACTTAGGTATATAATTATTCTTTTTTTTTAAGGTTTCACGTAATTATTATATTATTGAACAAATACCATAAACTGCCAAATTCTTGCTACATTAACGTTGTTAGCTACAAGAGCAAGCTGATGCGATCCATCCGTGCATCGAGTGCCCTGAAGATGTCATAAGAAGACGAAACGCGTCGGTTTCCATTAAAATAAGTAAAACTATAATAAACTCTGGAAAAACAAGTTTTTATTCAAGAAATAAATTTGTTAAAATGTCTAGAACAATACATTTCCATCAAGTGGCTAACTATCGCTCTATCGTGCATTTTATTCTTCTACAACGCCTAACCACATTAAACCCTTGAACTAAACCAGCAAGTTCATGCGATCCAGTCTTGCATTTTATTTTAAGCGTGATTATGAGTAGGTACGACGGCACGTGCATTTGTCACAAAATACATAACCTCTTTTTCAAAAATTAAAAGCACTATACTATACATACCTTAACAGAGGAATTCATAAAATACCTTATACAAAAGTAATCACTATACGGAAATTCATTTGCTTATGTTATGCAGGTACCTTCTGTAAATTTTCATTTTATTGACATTTCCCATACTGATTAATTTGAAATTCCATTAAAAAAAACCCTACCGAAACAAAAAAGGTCGCCAACCGATTTTAATTCAAATATAAAATTTTCTCAGCTTTATTAACTGCTCAAATATTAAATACAACACTTCCAAGTACATAATATGTATGTATGCAACATAATACTAAACGAAATTTACTTATTTCGAAAAAAAAATCCCACCCATTTTGGCTGAATGTAAATATCAAAAATTATCTGCCTATTGATTTTAATGGTTGTTTTAAAATGTTTTTTTTTACAAGAAAAACGTCAAGTCGGCATCGATTGTTTTTTTTTAATTTATTTTAAAGCTTTTAAAATATTAAAATCAACATATAAATAGTCATCATTTTGATATTGATTACTTTATAATGATTCTTAAAAAAAATGAAAACATTTGTTTGTTTTTTGATTTGCAACAAAAATATGAAAGCACAAAAATATCAAAAAAAAAGTTGCCCAACTGTCTGGCACAGAAAAACACCATTTTAGTACAGCGGGGCAAATTTCACAGCGGTGTCGGAATAAATTAATACAAAAAATATTGATTTTTATTCATGGGTTATTATTATGTCAGCTGGCTTATCGAAAAGCTTAAACCATCGCTAGGTAGACACTGTTGTTCTGAGAAAATGCAGAACGTTAGCTTAAATAATTAAATAAATAATAAAGGCAGCCAAAATTTTATTTTTAGCTATATAATGTAATGTACCTATATATTTTGCTAATTTTAATTACAATTTTAAAACTAATTTACCTACCCCACTGTACGTGTGCATGTCACATCTTATGGTGGTTTTTTCACTCTCTTGCTGTGGCGGTGATAAAAGCCGATGACAAGCTTTGTGTATAGTAAGTTGACTTGAATATGGGCTCTAATCTTCCTGCATGCGCCAAGCACGGGCACACTTTGAACTGAGGTTGGTTATATTTTTCTAAGAATTTCACTTTTAGAGCCGTGGGAAAAATAATTTTTCAAAAATTCCGTCGGCCTCGAACCTCTCATGTCTCTGGAGTACCGACCGATTGCTTTTGTCGACTCTGGTGGCAGAGGCATAAAACACACAGCTGCTGGCTCCCCGCAGTGGATGCGGCAACCCACCGTTATATCGGTCGTTTATTAAATAGGCGACACACAGCTCACCTCTCGTAGGAGTGCAGCACACACATCATCTAATAATATTGCACAGTGATGCACTGGCGGTATCGGTTCGGTATGGCTCTGATTGGAAGGAAACGAATGTTATCTCGTTACGATGCGATGCTCTCTGTATAATATAACTATGCTTAACAAATATGAAAATTTATGAATGGGAAATTGTTTTATGGTTTGTGTTCGTTCGCTACGGTTTCTGAGGAAATGTTCCAGTTATCATAATAAAATGCTGATAAGTTTCAAAGAAAAATTAACGGGTTCCCATGATTGGATAATTTTTTTTTTATGAATGGAGATAAAATTTTTTTTTGTTATTTAAACTTTTATGTTGAATGAAAAATTTCGTTTCTAAGATCAAGAATAGGTTAGGATGTAGATATACAAATAATTTAAACGTCTCGAGATAGACCTCACATTTTGAATAACAATAGTTGTTATTTTTGTTCAAGAAATCATTCGAATTTAAGCTTAACATATTGTTCTAATCAGAATGCAAATTTTCTGTTTTTGAGTTACTCGCAGTCTAAGAGGCAATCGTCACCGTCCGTGTGCTTGTGCGTCCTGTAGATGCGTTTTGTACATCAAGCTAGATCCTTAACGGTTCAGCGGATTTTCTTTAAATTTGGTGTGATTCGAGTTTTTGTTTTGACTCATCTACAACAGGTAGCTGCCAAACAACGATTTCGGTTTTATCAAGCTTTTTCGAAAATGGATATAACGATTTTGATTAAACTTGGTACATGGATTTATAGACAACTAAAACGTTTTCGAGTAGGTACCTACATATACATACAGTGTCCGTTATTTCCCAAACTCAATTCTTTTGGATAGCACACCCCGTCAATCGAAAGTTTATGCCGAAAGAAAAAAATATTGACCAAACTAAGGTCATACAAATTTGTATGGGAACTTTACACTTTACACTTTTCACATTTTATTTTTGTTTCTCTGGAACTATAACAGTTATTCTAATTTTTTTTGGAAATTCTGATTGACTTATCGGTCCTTTAAAAAACTGCATTTAAAAATGTATTAAAAAAGTTTAAAGTATAATTTATTTCGATTTTTTAAGTTAAAAAATACTTTAATATTATATATTTTTCTCTTATTTTTCTCTCTCGATCCTTAGCAGTTTTTGTTGTGTTTTTTATTGCTTGTCATAAAGTAATAAGTTTCTTAAAAAATTACTTTAAAAAAAATAACGAAAACAAAATACAAATAATTTATTTCGATTTTTCAAAATATTAGATATTTTTATTTTTTTATGTATTTTTTTCTTATCAACAAAAGTTTTTTAAATGATTTTGTTGCAAAATTATCTCGCGAACCTTAGGATAGTTATATTTAGGGTGGCGGAATAACAATCCGCAAACTCAACACAATAGGTAAATAAACGATTTACCTTTTTTACAAAAACGAAATTCTTCAAGAATTGAACAATGCACGAAAACCGATGTGCGTCGCGATGGGTATAATGAGAATGACGATGACAAATGTCAGATGTGGGTACGTTCGATAATTTGCAACGAACAGCAGGTTAAGTGCTGCCAACCGGTAGCTCAGAGGTGGGGTGGGTTCAACTACGGTTGAATTCGATTAATCGACTCGATTAATCAAAATGATATAAAAACTGAAAATAATTGGATAAATTAAAAAAGAATTGAAGTACAGTGGTACACTCCACAAAAAAAAATGGGCGCCAAAAGTTTTTCTTAAAAAAAAAGGTCAAAACTTTCCAAAACCTGAAATGACAAAAATTCCTCTTTTGAAATAAAAGAAAGGTTTATTTTACCCGATTGGGTTTTTAAAATGTTTTATTAATAAGGATCTGGGAAACCTTTATAAATATAGGTGAAAAACCCAGAATTTTTTCAACAACAAGATAATTTACAATTGACTTTGGAAATCGGCAGAGGGCCAATTTTCCAAAGATAAAAAAAATGTAATTGAAAAGAGAGTTAATGCAAAGTGCAAATTTAAACAATGGTGTGCCACCAAAACACCAAGAAAGGTCACCTTGGGAAAATTTCCCGAAAGCACAACGGAATTTAACCCGGTCGCGAGTCCCGCAATTTGGGGAGAACAAAGAAAGAAACGAAGACCTAACGGGGTAACACTTTTCACCAACTTTAGGGCCACAAAAAACGAACAATATTCAAACAAGAAAATTTTCTAAGGATTGGCCAAAACCAAACTACCAAATACTTAGCTTTTTTTTCTGTTCCAAAAAGGATCCTATCTCCTCCTATGTTGAACTTGGGTTCGCGCCTCTTGGCAACCTGTCTTCCTCCTGAAGATTTCGTACAACCAGAACTAGCAATTTTCCCCCTCTGGGATTCGTTCTTCTCAAAACTACCAAATTATTTTCTTTCACTCAAAAATTCAGATTTTCTTTTTCTTCGAAATAATTTTTTCGTTTTATTTTCCCTTTACGTCCACACTCTTCAATGGCTCTTTAAAAAAAGTCCCCGTCATGGTCAACCAGTCTCGTCCATTCGTCACTCGCTCTATTGCCATCTCTTTCAGATCGTCCGTGCGTGTGTTATTCGGTCACAGTCTAACTGCAACACCTTACCCATTGGGTGAGGTGCGCACTGTAGTTGAATCGAGCCACGCATGCGATCTCTTTCCAAAAGTGGCTCAATGGACGAGTTCAGTCACCCTCCCGTCAATTCCTATTGGTATAAAAAGGTAAAACGAAAAATTATCGATTTACACGCAAAGTCCCCAGCCCAAACCGGCCCAAACTAAAACTTGGAGGAAAACAGTTTGCCTAATGGGATCACCACCATCTTTCAACAAATCCGATGAGACAGGATCCTTTGACTTGCGCGAAAGTTTAATTATTCTAAGCCCGTAGACCTTCGTGCAGACTTAAAGGGATAGGGAAACACGTCGCAAAGTGACTTTTCTTTTGTGTTCAGGACACTTTAGGTTGGGCATTACGCCATACTAAATTTATGTTAATGTGAACTAGGGGTCACACATGTCGTTGAACATGGGTCGGATTCATCATGTTTTACCCCAGTGTGGACCATCTGTTACACACTCAATGATTTTGACGATGATGAAGTTTGGACAACCTGTCACACGATGGGTTTGACGATGTTAGTTGGTGTGAACCGCCTGTTACACACATGGAAAGTTAATGGTTTTATGGACCGTCTGTCACACAATTTTAGCTTTGATTTACGAAGACCTACTTGGGTTACTTTTCCAAAATACTTTAAGAGCAGGACTCTGGTTGATGGATACCAGGATTCAACTGAACTCTACAAATATTTTGGAGCCGCAACGCAAAAAAAAGGTTAAAATGGATAAAGGGAGGGGAATAGGCTGATGAAACTTGTTGTGGTAAATTTTACCGCAACAATTTTTTTGACTAATATCTTGTTTAAAAACCACATTCAAAAATTAATAAAAAAAACTTAATTTTATAAGAAAAACCAATTTAATACATACAAAATTAAAATATATTTAATATTTTGAAAAATCGAAATAAATTATTTCTAATTTGTTTTCATTATTTTTTGTAATGCAATTTTTAAAAAAACTTATAACTTTATTATAATCAATAAAAAAAAAAAAAACAAAAACATCTGATGATCGAGAGAGAAATAATATTAATAATAATATTAAAGTATTTTTTAACTTAAAAAATCGAAATAAATTATAATTTAAATTTTTTTAATACATTTTTAAATGCAGTTTTTTAAAGGATCAATCAGAATTCCCAAAACAAATTTGAATATTTGAATAAAGTGTAAAGTTCCCATACAAATTTGTGTGTGAAAAGTATGAAGTTAGAGGCACGGGTTAATGACCTCGGAAAATATTTTTTTTGGTCAATAATTTTTTCTTTCGGCATAAACTTTCGATTGACGGGGTGTGCTATCTATAAAAATGAGTTTGGGAAAAAAGCAGAAACCTGTTTCTAGCAGAGGTAGCTGTAATTGTAAGTTTGTGAAAACAAAAATTAAAGAAAAGTGGCATCAAAGGGTTTTTAAAACAGCGGGTAGATATTTAATACAAAAAAATAAGCTGAGTGTGTGGTATTAACAAAATTCTTTTTTTTATTTGAAAGACCCTTATTTGACATGGAATATGACATTGTTCAAATGCCCGCCTCGGCTTCTTACGGTGGAACGCATCCGAGTGGTCCAATTTTCAATGACTCTTCCGCATGGATCTGGCTGAATTTGAGCAACTTCAGAAAACTCCACAAGTTTAGCGGGGTCAAATCGTATGACTTTGGTGGCCAATTGTGTGAGATCGTGGTGTCTACTCGGTGGCACGTAGCACTGCCGCCCCCGCGCCGCCCGTTCTGCTAAAAACACATGTTGTCTAGGTCCATATGGTTCAATTTGAGTCACATGAAATTAGTTATCATCGTTTTGTAGCGCTTGCCATTGACGGTGACCACCTCACCAACGTCGTTTTCGAAAAAGTACAGACCAAAATCCACACGAAACGGTAACTTTTTTGAGGATGCGTTGTCACCTAGTCAACATCGTGTGGATGGTGTCGTCCTATATACATAGCCGTTCGCCAAAAATGTGCCTTTTTTGGTTAAGAAATTTTTTTTTTTTAGTTTCTGTGTGAGTTTTTATACGTTCACTGCCCATCGAGCTATTGCATGGTGTCTTGCAAGTATGTCAGTCAGTTTGTACATGTACTTCTAACTGGTAGCTGGAGCATACACATTTTGTTTTTTTTGCAAAATTGTTCATAAACGGTTCAAATGATTTTTGGTGGATTTACATGTATCTGCATCCGCATAATGCAGAAACGTAGAGCAGGACAGATGTATTCAAAAAGTCCAAGCGAGTGAAAGAGAACCATCAAGAAGATGCACATGTTCGTCTTCATATTTGCATTAGGGCACTTTCCTATAATGCAGAAACGAAGTTCTTCTGCATTTTCATCTTTTCTCTATAAATAACAAATATACATTTTGTATTTGGCATCCCTTTTTTTGCAGAAACCAAATGCAGAAACAAGTAAATCCACTATTTGATAACATTTTGTTAGAAAACCACATTTCAGACTTTTACTTGTACTTTTCGACACTTTCCCATATAGCAGTTCAAATTTAAGAAACTAGGTGTTTTATTAAACCAATTAATCTGAATATAATATAAATTAAATTGGTTCTATAGTTTTGAAGGGAATTAATTTATTCTCTCGTGCTGAAACATTTTGTCCATAGCCATAAAATAACATAATTATACATTGTTATTTTATAACTTAAGCGCCAGAAAACATCTTATACCTACTCGTACACCTACACTAATCTCTATGACTATAATCATATTTCATAAAAAATTAACCCGTAAACTATATCATTAAAATCTATCAAATTACCACTAAATCACTATAAGACGACCAACAGAAGAAACAAAAAAAAGTTGACATCTGAATCAGCAGCTAAAGCAGTAACCTAAACGACAGACGCCATGCCACTCAAGCCATAATTATTTGCTTGTGGCTCCAAAAAAAAAGTGTCGATTTCGTTTAGTCAAACTTAATAGTCAACACCCACCTACACAAAAACACGACACCAAATTGAATATTAAAATAATTTAGATTCGATTTTGTTTATACATTAGGTAGTATAGGTACTTTGAATAGCTGTTAGGTATATCGTTTTCGTTCAGTAAAAAGCACTTTGAATGCTTCATTTAAAATTAAAAACTGATAGTCTATAGCTAATAGATATATCTAATGCGGTAGTGCTTTGAACTATTAAAGCTAAATTCAAAAACGATGAGTATTATTACGAAGGCATTTAAGATAAACTCTATATCGAATTTTATTCATTCAAGAGCAAATTATCAATTCATAATAGAAATGAAACTAATACTTTTGTTATTGAAACTTTGAATGAAATTATTGTTAAGTGTTGGGTTGATAATGTCTGACGTCAGGTGTCTTATCTGAACGAAAAATCTATTAGTGCTCTTGTGTTTAACTTAAAAATTAGAACTGGATTTAAACCCGTAGGCGTTTTCAAAAGTTTCTAAGATTGAGTTTTGGTGTGTCTTTTCTTTAATAATTGTTGTAACGTAACGGTTATTTTGTGTTACATACCATTATGAAGAACATTTACCTACTTTAGTATTATTCGCTGCAAGAACATATTTTTGTTGCGCTCTAACTCTACTAAGAGTACGGAGCTTAACTGAATAATTTCTGTTTAATTTTAACTGATTTTAAAATTCCACACAAATAAAAAAGAAATACATACATATGTATGTACAGCTGTGGTCAAAATAAAAGTAGTATACCTTGTGGTAGGTACATACAAAACGAAAATTAATTCATCAATTTCATTTAAATAATTAAATGGTCAGGATATTTTCAATTCAATAGTTTTAAGCAGAGATCAGAAATAAATCTCACACTTTTGAAAGGTTCTTTAATAACTGTTATTTGTTGTTATTTTCAATAAAGGTCACACTATACCCTTCATTCATAACAAACAAAAATATTGGTTAAGGTCTGAGAGAAACCTTTATTTTGCTTTTTTTTATGTTATCTCTGAGAGAAAAAAATAAATCTCATCTGCAATTTTATCAATTAGAATGCCCGTGAGTGTGACCTATAGTATTTTTAAGCACTGATGCATGCGGACATGCAGGTTATTTGTCTTTTTTCGAAATTGCATTGGTTGTGCTTGGCGTCCCAGTAACTTAAGTCACAGTCAAAAGGCATTTTCGTCTTTGCATTTTATTTTAAGCGATTATTAGTAAGACTTAATACCTTAAAGAAGAAAAAAAGCTCATATGCATTTATTTTTGAAAAATAAACATGTTCTCGGCAAATTCCAAATTTGTCTGCATTAACCACTTTTGATTTATTTTCAGCAAAAAAGGTGAAAGGTTGGCCTTTTTCATTAATTTTTTCGTAAAAGTCTCAACCATTGAGAAATATTTTTGAAAATACAAAATAAATCTCAAACGATAAACTAAATTAATTTTTTTTTAAAATAAATCTCAATCCGAAAGCAAAATCTTTCTTAAGTAATGTAGTAACTCTCTGAGTGAAACCAATTGAAACTAAAGGTTGACAGTTATTTCTTATCTCTGGTTTTAAGCTTTAGTTTCCATAGTAGTGCACTGAATATTCACCTATAAATATAAAAAAACGCAAAGGTTGAAATATAGACAGAAGTTATTTTCTTTTAAATAAAATGTATTTTTTTTTTCCAATAAATTAACTATTTTACGGAAAATAAAATTCAAATATTTAATTTTTGCAGGTATAACGCAATAACAAATAAAAAGCAGATGGATATTTTGGGGCCCGATTGCGGTTGTCAGTTTGCTGGGGTGAGTACGATAACTTGGGCGCGAAGAATAAATAACCGTTTTGTATAGAACAGTTCAATACAAGCATTTTTTAATATGGAAGGGGGGTCTATCTCCACCCGTTTCGGCGGGAGGGGTAATTTTATGAAAAGGTACTAAAAATGAATAATACCTTGTTTCAAAGCCAACACTTTTTACTATTAGCTAGTTTTTAAATCAAGTGAAATTTATGCACGGTTTCGAAAAAAAACGGGTTTTAAACTCAAAATTTGTACAAAAAAAAGATAAAAACAAAGTTTTAAATGTAATTTTTCAAAACAGTAAAATTATATATTATTTTTTTTTTCTGAAATTCGTTGCTCTAATTAATTTTTCATTAAAAAATGGATACTAATTGATTTTATATCTTCTAATTTTTGAGAAAATTAAAAATTACCAAACCTACTTTTTAATTTGATTTTAATTTTTTAATTATTTTTCTTTGTTGATTATAAAAAAAATATTTCTTTTTATAATAGGTATAGTACAGTAATTAATGTAATATTTTTTCGTTGGTTGAAACTAAATCCTCAAATGATCAAAAAATGGAAAAATTCCTAATGAAAGGATAAAGCAGTGGATGTTTAGACGCCATTGTTTAAGACAAAAAAAAAAACACTTTATTCTCACAAAGGCTGATTAAAGAATAACCTTTGTTTATATTAACTTGTAACAAATCATGTACATGAAAAAATGGAAAATGATTAATCCATAAGAAACTGTGCATATACCCAAACTTGCACCCACCCCAAATCCTATACTGAGCCAAGCAGGGTGGTGCAGGCGGGCAACACGCCTCCCTTACATATCATACTGTTTATGCACTAGTGCAATCAGAATACAAAAGAACTGGAAAAATAAATACAGCGCTGTCTAACAAAAAAGACCAAGTAAATATACTCAAAAGAAAAAAATTATGAAAAAAGAGGTTTGATAATTTTTAATATGCTTAAAAACTAGAAGACATAAAAGCATTTGGTTTTTTGTGCTTGATGTGCTTGATTCAAAATTGATATATGCATTAATCGTTAAAATTAAATTTAGCAATTCATTTCACAATTTTGCAAAAAAAAATTGGTTTTAACTTTTTTTTTATTTTTTTATAAGCATTTTGAGTTTGCATGCGAATTTTTCAAAAAATTTTATTTAAATTTTGGATTAAGAAACAGATTTCTGGCTTTCAAAACCGGTATAGTACTTTATGTTCAGTGTTGCCGTTGTTTTTTACTAATTTTTTCTTCATTTTAAGTAATTTTTTCTAAAATTGCCATTCCTGACCAAACGGGGGGAGATGACTCCCCCTCCCATAGTAAAAAATGCTTGTATTAAACTGTTCTACGAAAAACCGTTATTATTTCTTGGCGCCTAAGTTATCATAGGTACTCGTGCCGGTACCTAACTTTTTTTAAACTATGAAGTTTGAATAAAAAAAATATTAACTTCGAACTTATATATAACAACACATGTTGGATTATCATAAAAAAAATCTTCAAATATAGTATTAATCTCTTGTTCACATAATTTTTTCAACGAAGGCACCTTTCTGGGACTGGTGACTGCTTGACCATTTTCTTGTAAGCGTCTACGAACCGTTTCAATACTAGCCAAAAATACCCTTTATTTCAGTCGCTGGCGTAAATGGATTCATTTTGGAATGCCTGACGTAGCTTTTTGACAACTTCGATGACATTAACGTCTTCCACCTGCGAGTTTCTTCCTTTCGGAAGTATTTAATGGCATTTCTTACCGGTGTTGGTGAGCACCCAACTAAACTTTGAACCTCCGAATAAGTTTTGCCTTATTCCGAAATCAGTCTTTTAATGAGTTCACGCTGTTCAGGAGTGAAGTGCTTGCCTCTACCCATATTTCTGACAAATATCTTATGAAATTTTCATTGAAATCTTTGAAAATCTTAATCTTATGCATAAAAAACTAACCTTTTTGCAAAATGTTCGATTCTAGAGTAAAGATGGAAAAATAATATTTGTTTACTTAAACCTGTGCACTTCTATTATTTTGACCGGTAAAATTCGAGCCTTTTTAGTAACGCTTGTTTATTTGTCACATTTATATAGAAACAAAAAATGTTTGCATACATGATCATTTAGAAATTGTTATTTCTTCAATTGTTATTTATTAAAACATATTTGACGACTAAGGCAATTTTATAAAGAATAAAAGCTCAACAAGTTTTTCATTTGCACTCCTATTATTTTGACCGCAAGAGCAATCTTTAAAATACTTTAAATATAAGGGCTATAGGTAAAAATTTTCATTATCTTGTTGTTTTCTCAAGATCTTACTTTTTGTTTTCTCTCTCCACTAAGGCAGCACGTGTTCTTACTCCAGCTTGGATTTGTCCTTATCTGAACGTAAATTTAATGCTTATCCAACCCCAACTACAAAACACTCTCAAGTAGACCACACAAATAGAATGTAATAAAAATTTGTATATCAAATCTCCAACAAATTTAATCTCCTTTATAAAAAGCATTTCCATGCGATAGCTATACACTGGACAAAGTCCATTTAATGGATAAAAGATACCACCTGATCGCTTGGGTCAACAGCAACAAAAACAACAACTCAAAGTTCCCCACTTTTTTATTATTATAAATTTTTTATTTAAATTTTTATTTCAGGCCAAAGTGCCAATAAGAAATACCAACATTAAGAAAAATGTAGAAATTTCATCTTATTAGGTCAGATCTGAAAAGGAAAATAAAAATAAAATAAAAATAATAAGTACTCAACATTAATCCAACGAGTACAAATTGTGCCGCAGGCATTTCGGTTCCCCCGAGTTTTTTTTTTTTTTTTTGTTTCTTTTTTAACGTTTTATGCCATCGATCATCATTGCTATATACCTACTCTCTTATAAAAAGTTTATCCATTTACCATCTTCACATTGAATTAACTAAGGAAACAAATTTTATCGCCCCAGCTCCTCGTTAACAACTGTGTGCGCATGCTGAACGTGTGCGTCTGGTTCGAGTAAAAAGGTTGAATTACAAAAAAATAATAATAATAATAAGTTTTATTACGCAGCAGCCCTACTTATCCACACATTGCAAAAATTTAATTAAAATACACTTCTTTTATCCGATTTACAACTTTTTTTATTTATTTAATAAAATAACGGTATTTTTGTAACGGTTTTAACAAGTTTCGATGTCATGAACCCATAGTTTGTTGATAAATCTATCATTTGCTATAAATTTAAATATTTTGATGTCAATGGTCATAGATGGCGGCTATAAATAAACTTCTTTGACCAATAACTAAAAATGTCAATAACATACATAGGTATTCATACATCTAGGTATTGTTATAGGTATAGCTATTTTTATATCGTTTTTGTTTGACGGCTTTTTAAGTCTATTTTCTTAGAAAAGTGAAAGCGAAAACTTATACGATTATATTACACATAGAATCAAAGGCTAGATTAGACATAAATCTATAAAAAAAAATCTGTTATCTTATAGCACAGTTGTAATAAATGCACAGTATAGATACCTACGCTTTTCTGATTTTAATTTTTCTTTGGGAAAATAAAATCAAATTATACATAAAGCGCAAATATTAAACAAAAAAAAATTAGTTAAACAAAAATCGTAATTAACTGTGCAGTCTCACCTTTATAAGGGGATGTTTGTTAAGTCCCAAATAAATTGATCCAACTATCTAAAATGTAGACTAACTTTTTATATTATGCAAAGTTTTTGATTTATGTATTGGAACACTCAGCACTTCAGTATGTAGTATCGGCTAGTGAAACTGTTCTTATTGTACAGTACACTATGTTTTGAAAAACGGTAACCACGATTTTGGTCACCGCGTTTCATACCAAAAACCACTATGCAACCACCACCATCCACAAAATGTCTTCAGAGTATAAAGAGAAAAAGCGACGTACGTCTTGACGAAAATCATTTTTTTTTGGACGTCTCCATAATCGTATTACTCGTATTAGTTTTGATTTTTTTTTGACACGCAACCAACACTTACGCTGAAGAGCAAGCAAGTATTTTACTACGGAAACTAGTATTGCTTTCTCGTCGAAAAAATTCGAGATTTTAACCAAAACTAACATTAAGATGATGAATAAGTCCATTGTATCAATGTTCAATCAAATCTTAGCATCCCCTCTTCTAAATATCTTAGCCCTGTCTCTAATATCAGGAAAATTTCCCAGTATTTGGAAGAAGGCATTCATCACCCCAATTTTTGAAAAAGGTGACAAATAAGATACTGCTAACAATAGACCAATATCTAAACTATCTTGCATTCCGAAGCTTTTTGAGCAAATGGTGTGCGATATTTAAGCGATGGGCTACGGAATTTCAAGATCCTTACTTAACCCTCGCTCTTTACAACAGCTTATTTCGACCCCACCTTGAATATGCATAAGCATCTCAGATATGATATGAACTACTCCTTTCTACGAAGTTCATAAAAATAGGATAGAAGCAGTGCAGCGTAATTTTATTCGTTTCGCGTTGAATGGATTACAATGGGCAGATCCTTATAACCTTCCGCCTTACGAGCATCGAATAAATCTTCTTCAGATCCAAACTTTGTCACAACGGAGGATCAGTAATGATATTGTATTCGCACACCAACTTATAAGTGGTGTTATCGATGCGCCCGATTTATTAAATTGCTTAAGTTTCAACTTTCTTGGAGGGGCCCACAGCCTTCGCAGTCTGGATTTGATGAAATTACCCCAGCATCGTACTGATTATGGAATGCAAGAACCGTTCACTTGTATGTGCAAGCTCTTAAATTTAATTGAAAGTATTTTTGACTTCAATATTAATAAGATTAAACTTAAAAGTGTATTGAAGACCAGTATACGCTCATAAATGTTTGTATAAGTCACAATTTTTGTGTTATTATTAGGCCTTTTTTATTGGTAAGTGTATACGCAGCGCAGCAAAATTTTGCACTGTAAACAACAACAAAGGAAAAAAGCGGATACTACATAACGTGTTATTACTTTGTTTTGTGATGTTTAAAAAATATCTTTTGAAAATTGTATCATTTTGTGTTGAGAATCCATTCTCCTAAGTGTTTTTTTGTAGTCTGTCTGTTACTACTAACTACTAACACTGCACTTAGTGATGAGCGGGTGTACACATTTTTGAGTTGGCAATTCTTTGACAAAGATCTGATAGTGTATAAAAAAAAAAATGTTTGTTCTCTCCACCTACCCCTTTTTTTAAATTGTTGACAACAATTTTTTTTAATATTTTAAAATTGTTTTTAAAAAGTTTGCGAGAGTTTTTAAAGGCACCTTCTTCATAAAATTTTCTAAAACTAAGTAATTATAAAAAATTCAATTTGGGTTTTGAAAACTACTTTTTGAACTGTTAAATATTTGTTCATAATATTTTTAAAAACGAAATTGAAGTTTCAAATTTTTTTTTTTAATATTGTTCGATTGAATTTTTAAAATATTTTTGTTTTGTTTTAATCTTCACAAAGATAATTTTAAAAACTTAATTTTCGTTTGAAGGTTTAAAAATTGTGTTTAATTTTGAAATCTTGTGATAATTTATTGTAAAAGACTAAAGGTACTTAATATAGTATAGGTACTTACCTTCCTAAATGTAAAAACACCTCAAATTTAAACTCGTAACTTACACAGTTACTTTTCAATATATTTTTTAAACTATTTTTGGTTGCGATATAAAGGTAGATATTATATGTCTAGTTACGGATTCGTAAAGAAAATCGAACTCGAGATTTTAATTTTCTTTAACATAACGATTATAGAGAATGCGAAAAAAGTGGGTCTTGCAATTCTGTCTGTTTGTCCTCGTCCTTTCAGCATAAACGGCTGGAGGGATTTTTTTCAAACTTGGTACATATTGTTTTTTGACTAATATGCCCATGCCCACATGTTTTTTTTTTATTTTTCTTAGGGCCAAAAATAACGGTAGGGTAGGGCGGGGCTAGTTGGACCACGCGAATTACTCGAAAAATAAAAGTCCTACATGAACATGATTAATCACAAATGAATCGGGCTCATTAATAAGCACGTTCCAATCTGGTTTCAGGTGCATTTTATCAATAGAAACGTAAGCCACACAAATTTAATAGAAAACGTGCGAGTCTCACAACAAGTTATGGTATTTTTATGAGCCCCGTTAGTGCGGTGGTTGTCCAACTTGCCCCACTCATTTAAAAAATCATGCTTAATATTTGGTTGAGTGATATGCTTTTCTATACGAAAGGCTTGAAAACTGGACACATAGACACCTTTGTTTACATTACTATGGTAAAAGCGATTACGAACCTAATTGTACTTTTTACGTGTTAACAATTTTTAAATCTTATTTTATCCCCGCTAGTGGGGCAAGTTGGACCACTTGCTGTTGAGGCTATTTAGTTCTTTTGCTGTTACACGTTTTCAATTTTCTTAAATTGCATTTAGAAGCCGAAAGTTCAATCTTTTAATTAATTCCAGTTTCATAGTTGTACTTTGAGCGGGTTGGTAATTATAACACTACCTACCATACAATTTTTTTTTTTGTCAAAAAAAGGAAAATAGTATTTTTCTCAAAAATGGCTGCGAAGATTTTGTTAAAAAAAAAATTCAAAGAATTAAAATAAGGAGATGTTACATTTTAATTATTTTTTTTGTTTTTTTTTGTACCTCAATTTTTTTGGTTTTTGATTTTCTCGAAAACAGTTAAGTTGATTTTTTTTATTTTTATTTTTTGTTATGGTAGATCTTCTAAAAATTATAAACATTATTGTGAACCAAAATCTAAAAAAAAAATTGAAACTTAAAGAAAAAATTATAATTTTTAGAAAACTAAATATTTCGAAAACGACTTGGTGAATATTTCTAAAACTGGGTGTAAAATAACTTTTCATTACTTTGTAAAATAGTTGCAAAAATCATGTTTCTAAATTCAAAAATAACGGTACCTTACACAAATATGTTAAAAACCCGCTTAGAAAAACTTATTTTCCTCGAAAATGGATACAAGAACTTTGATAACAAAAATTTGAGTTTACTATTTAAGGTAGGTATGGTTAATATTTTGATAAAAAAAAATTACCAATAACCGATTTTTTGGTTTTGAAATTTCTCGTTAACGGCTACACCGATTTCAACCAAAATTTGTATGCAAGAGCTGTTTCACAATTCAAACAATTTTGCATTTATAAATTTTCGAAAAAATAATGTTTGGATTTTTAAAAAAATATTTAATTTTCTTAATGAAAATTCAATACATATCTTGAAAAGGGGCTAGTGAATATTTTTTTTTCTTTTGTGCAAAATTCTGTTTTATTAAATAAGAAATTCTGGCACAGGTTAGGTTAGGTTGACGTGGCTGCCAGCAAGGGACTGACACACTTAGACCATAAGTTGGTCCGTTGTGATACCACGTGAATCTAGAGAGATTTTCTCCCCGCTCGTTAAAACCAGTTGGAGCTTCTAATGAAGCGTACGAGACTACTTATGTCTATGTTTGTCAGATCACTAGCGTAGGCCAGATCTGTTTTGTCGCCAGTCAAGTGGTTACGCTGTTCCTCCTAAGGTTTGTTCTCCTTAAAGCATCTTGCTTCAGCAAAAAATTTGCATGTAGCATTTGCATGTAGCTATATAAAAAGTGTCTACCTTTTCAGGTAAAATAGGTAGTCTTGTTCCAACTTTGGCGAGTTCATCAGCTTTACAATTACCCGGAATGTCCCTATGGCCCGGCACCCAACAAAGGAGAATTTGGAACTGCTGCGCCATCTCTATAAGAGATGATCGACAGTTAAGGGCTGTTTTAGAGTTTGTAGAGACACAGTCGAGAGATTTTATGGCAGCTTGACTGTCTGAGAAGATGCGGATATCAGAAGTCAATATCACGTTTTCCTTAAGCCAAGATAAAACTTCTTTTATCGTCAAAAGTTCCGCCTGAAACACGCTACAATGGTCTGGAAGACGAAAAAAAAAATTCTGGCATATCAGACTTTATTTTTGAAAATGTGCAAAAAAAGTTCATATACATATAAGAAAAACATTTTTAAGAAAACCGCTCCAACAATTTTTGATTTTTTTTTTTCATAAATTCATATTTGAGGCTGTGAGTGCAAAAGTGGCGTAACCCTATTTTGAAAAATTGGATTATTTTGTCTCTAATATTTTTGTCTTAGGGAGATACATGATTTCAAACATAGTTTAAGATTTTTGAATATCTAATCTTTCCAACAAAAATATAACATTACTATTTGAAAGGCATAATGTGCTTGTTTTAGTCGATTTAAACCCAATTACAAAAAGTGGGTTACGCCACTTTTCCACTCACAGCCTCATTTATCAAATAAATCAGATGTCATACTTTATTTTGAACTCTAACTTTTTAAGCCATTACAATAACAAATTTATAGTAACAACTTATTTAATTTTTTTTTAAATTATATCATAATATATGTATTAAGAAGATGAAGAAATTGAAATTACTTTAATTTTAAGTGGAGTGAATTAATAAAATTCAACTAAAAAGTACAAGTGACCTCAACTCCAGAAATAATTGTGTTTCGCCCAAGGTATAACAGTGGGCTCTTCAGTCAGTCTGTTATACCCTACTAACACACAAATTTTGGTCGATGTTTACCGACTCTGGGTGCACGAATTTGAACAAATTCCCCTAGAATAATAAAATTCACAGTATCTTTTTCCTGTAATTTTTATAAGAGTCGGTAAACATCGACCAAAATTTGTGTCTTAGAAGGGTATAACAGACTGACTGAAGAGCCCACTGTTATACCTTGGGCGAAACACAATTATTTCTGGAGTTGAGGTCACTTGTACTTTTTAGTTGAATAATATATGTATGTTGTTGTACACCATCAATTTCTAGCTACGTTTAACTTTCTAGCTACGAGAGCAAGTTTGTGCGATCCAGCCGTTTCCATTTCTTTTTTGACACGTAACCAATTTGCCCATTGCCATTAGAACAAGTAAAAGATGCTTAAATTCTAAGTCTTTAAATACATAGTTTAATACTGCATAAGAGCAAGTATAATGCGAAACAAATAGAATGTATAACTTTGAATGCCACAATTTCTGTTATTCTATTTACTGCCATAATAATATTCAAAACCAAAAACTATTGCTTAATCATTTTTCGCACTTAAGCATTCTAAGTATTTCCCGATAACAAAATCGCGGAAAGCAGTTTACATTATAAACTCTTATTATAAATGCTACTAATAATTTTTATTGATAATATGCATAAGATAAACTTCTTCAGCTTCTTAAATATTGTTTACAAATTATTCTTTAATTTTATGTCTATCTTATATGGCTGACCCAACCCTAGTTGATGTTGACTTCCAAGATCGGGTGTTAACGTAGAACAAAGTTGTTTTACAATAATTTTATTTATCAATACAAAAAAAAATATTAGAATAACAAGATTGTGAATCATACTCTGTATATTTTCAAAAAAAATCATTTAGAATTACAAATTAATTTTTTATCGATTTTTCCATTTTTTATTGAACTAGATTTTTGTTTGCGCTTTATAGACATACACGCACCCATTAATTTAATTAAATCAATTGGAAACTGTTTTAAATTTTAGATACAAAACATAATGTTGGACACCATAAAAAACGGCATTAACCTGCCAAAAATAAATATTTTTGAAATAACCTCTATTTTATAGTTGGAGTTAAATAAAATTTGACCGAAGTGGGCTTCTTTCTTATTGATGGCAAACAGTATGACTCCTGACAATAGATTTAATTGTAAATTTTCTGTTTTCATGAATAAATACGAAAAAAAAAATAATATATAAATTATTCTATAGTCATAATTAAGTTTTTTGTGTTGGTTTTAAATATTCAATGTTTTAAACTTTGTTCTAGCACGCATATATTTTCAAAACATAATAAACCCATAAATATCAATATAGGAGTGTATATTTCTCCCCACCATCACCGCACCGTTGAATAGTCTCTGATTCATCAGACTAATTTTAAAAGCATTCATAGAAACTGGCTTAGAAATGTCTTGTTTAATTAATTTTATTTTTATTAAACAAGACGAAACAAAACAAAATTTAATAAAAACAAGAATAAGAACAAGAAAAAATTGTAAGTATGCAAATAACAATCAATTAACTAATGAACCTTAATATGACCAACACCCTCCCCATAAGCTTTAGATTGCTGTCTTTTATGTTATTTGGAGAAAATTGATATGTCTATTCGATTTCATGGTAAGCGTTTACCGTTTAAAACCTAAAAACAAAAAAATCGATAGAAATCAAAGAAACAATTAACAATGTTTCGGAATTAATTCCACCACACTCTTGAAAACATCTAACAACACATAAATCAGCAGTTAAATTGGGAAATTATGGAAAAGAAAAACCTCTACATCTATTCGATTGACAACTCTTAACGTCTGAGATCTGTGAATAAACGATAATACCGGCCGGTGAAGCTTGAAACATTTAAATATATTTAAACTTTTATTTGTATTGTTTAGTTAGGGAAATTTAGGTACCTCATGAAAATTCAAAGACTGCTTCCCTTGCCAACTCATTGGCATCACCAAGGCTGTTAATTCCCTACAAAAATATCGACAATACGACCAGCCGAGGCGACCGGCTAGATAATCCATGTAAATCGTGTTATTCATGACAAATATTTTTGTTGCTTGTTTTTTTTTAGTTTCTTTTTGTCATTGGTCTTCTTTTTGTCGCCAGTCGCAGTAGTTTCATTAACATTATATTGAAATAAATATTGGAAAAAGCCTGAAGACCAAGTTTAATCTTTAAGCCCGGTAGCTTAAAAGGTTAAAAAAAAAATAACAAAACAAAACTAAAAATATTCGAATCGATTTTCCGTGATTTTGCATGTGCGGTGCGTGATGATAATGAAAATGATGATGATGATTCAGACAAAAACTATTTCAAAGATAAGAACTTCTTTTATTATTATTGAATCTTATCTATTAATATTTTGTTAGTATTATAATTTAAAATTTTCAAAGAAACCGGTTGGTTGAGTAAAATAGAATTTAAATATCCATCAGTTGGGTATATCGTTTTTGTATCGAGAAATAATGTCATTGATTGTCTTATTTTTTTTTTGTTACTCCACTGGAACTCCGCTTCACCTTTCCTTAAACGAAACCAAAATGGAGATAACACTTGAAACATTTAAAATATATTTACGGCGAGAGATAAACTCTGCGCGTTGTTTGCCTGTTGGAATTGCCAAAAAAAGCGGCATTTTTGATCTTTATTGGTAGTTAGTATACCTTATTGATTTTTGGCCGACGACAAATTAGGAAAAAATTGTTTTAAAGTGATTTTCATATAGAAATCGTGCCGACTTATATCTGCTATAATAATGATGGCAATTAGTAATTTTATTATGTATTTATTTAATATGAAATATGCGTGAGAATTATATGAAAGTTTAAATATCATTAAAAATTGATAAATTTATGGCGATAATTTTGATTAATTTTTAATCGACTTTTATCAATAAGTGTTTTTATCAAATCGAATTATAGATCAAAAAGTGTATTTAATTATCATAGAAGACGCCTGTTCAACTGATATCATCGTGCTCGAAGTAAAAATCTGTTGCACCATGTCTGCTTTAATTTTAATATTAACCTTCAAACATACTGGAAGTATTGGAGTTTTTTGAAACTCTTGCAATATAAATTCTGCTCATAGATCTTAAATATCATTAATTTGTCAAAAACTTCGGAGAAAAGCATCTAAACACATTTTTGACGAAAAGTTTTTAAGATACGTTTTATATTTTTTTTTTACTTTTGTCTGATGCACAGCTACTTGATATATCAATAAAAGTTCTTAGTTGTTGGTAAGAAAAGTAAATATATTTCCAGGAAATCTGTTTACATAATAGTAATTTCAAATAAAAAGTACAAATGACCTCAACTCCAGAAATGAATGTCTTTCGCCCAAGTATAACAGTGGGCTCTTCAGTCAGTCACTTGTACTTTTTAATTCAATTATATTCATTCACTCCACTTAAAACCGAAGTAATTTTAATATTTAAATATTTAAATTTCGGCATCTTCATTATTACAAAATAGTTTGGTAGCCAGCAAATTTATAAACACACAAACAATCGCTTATCGTCACGTCCGGATCCAAGGGGGTGCTCTAGGAGCTAAAGCCCCCCCCCAATGGTTTTGAAACTGAAATTTTAAATATAGAAAAAATACATTTCAAAGTGTAGAGTTTTATATTCGTCTAAAATAGATGTGAAATTTGATGGAAAAAATAACATACTTGGGGCTGAAAAATGTACATGTTATGTAAAGCCTTAAGCGAATAGGATAAAAAAACAAGTTGGGGACTATAAATATAGGACATGTTTCATAAAACGACAATTTTTCCTTAAAAACAAAACCCAGAAAATTCGGACTAAAAATCAAACTTGGAACTAATATGGTCTACGAATATTGGACAAAAAACATAGTCAGGGTTAAACAACTATAACTCCCTAAAAACTAACCTTATTCCAGAGAATTTAGGACTTAAGTCTAGGGACTGTCAAAGTCCGAACTTGGGGCTAAAGCTTGAAGATATAATTAAAAAAAAAACGCGGACGGGGCTTAATATTAACATGTCAAATGCAACAACAGTTTACACTAATAACTTAGATAAATTAACGAAAGAAACGCAATTGTGGCTAAAACAATATAGGAGAACAAGTGTGTAAAGCTTAGTGTAAATGTTTAATACAACAGGAATTGTTTCTTATGACTTGGCTGGGCTTAGATAATTTCGAGGCTTAGTTTTCAAAATTTGAAAGGTCCAAGGCAATTGTATATACAAAACATTTTTGGGCTAAGCAATTAAATACAAATTCTCTAGTCAAGGAGCCAAATTGCAAGATTGTGAGTTTTCGCTGGTGCACTCGGAAAATCTTGCAGGTGCCCGATGAATATTTGCAATCCATATAGACTCTGAGTGAAGTGCAAATTTATCGGATCATTTTTTGAGCAGGAATGGAAAGTGTAGGTATGCAGCGTAAACGAATATTCATTCACACTTGCAGAATTGGGCCGGAAGTTATTTTTTAGAGCAATTTGTCTTAGGCCCGACTAAAAGCCTTGGACTTTTGATATGTATTTTATTTTTCAATCGGCAAAATATTATGTCGTTTTCGATTGGATTTTGGAACAGTACAATTCCTTTCTGATTCCAATCGAATTATTTTCTGTTGTTCCGAGACTAATTTGTGAAATATTCTTGTGTGTTTGAGTAAATTGTCTGATAGTTATGTATGTACATATGTTTTGCACGTTCGGTCGAGTAAAAATAATTTAACAAATAATCCGATGAAAGGGTTTATGTGTAGGTATGTGTGTGTTCCGGGTCTACTACTTTATAAAATCCGGAACAGAAGAACGCTACGAAAACATTACTCGGAACAGCCATGCGAAGCCTTCTGGAGTAATAGGAGCCAAAAAGGAGTAACTCCGCTCCAACCGAAAATGACATTATTTTCTGTGCTTTGCAGTGACAGTTTGAGTAAAACAGGTAGGTACTCTACTTGTTGATTTGGCTAATTCAGGAAAATGAATCTGAACTATCCAATAACAAATAGTTTTTAAATCATGTCAAAAAGGTTTGTTTAGCGAACCTGTTGTTGTAAACGAATTGAGCTCTGATCACCTACCTGCGGTAATTGACACTTTTGTATCCCCTCTTAGTAAAAATAATGAATTTTTTGATTTTAAAAAAGCTAAATGGGGTACTTTTAAAAGGGAAATGAAAACGAAAATGAGAAATGTTCCAAATATTTTAACAACTGATCCTGACCAACTTAAAATTGATCAATCAGTTACCTTCTTTACATCTGCCATAATCGAATGTGTCGATAAATCTGTTCCTAAAAAAACAATCCATCTTAATAGCACAAATGTCTTACCACCAAATTTAGTAGAACTTATAAAAATAAGAAACAGTACTAGAACCAGATGGATAAGAACAAGTTACTGACTGAAATGAACATTCTTAATTCCATAATAAAAGAAGGAATCGCGAAATTCAGAAATTTATCTTGGAACCAGAAATTGCAGGGAATGAATAAAGCAAGCAAACCATTCTGGAATATAGTCAAAGTATTAAAAAAAAACCAATCTCTCATATTCCAGCTTTGAAGGTAGGAAGTTCTTTAATGATGACTGGATCTGAAAAGGCAAATGCTTTGGCAACAACTTTTTATGAAGCACAATTGTTAGCTAGTAACGCGATTACAAGCAATAACTTAGAATCTCAAGTTTCTCATTCAATAAGTTTAATCAACAGCAGTGCTTTGAACGGTAATCAACCATACGTCACCATTGATGACATCAATGAGATACTAAATTCATTAAATTCTAGGAAATCTGTTGGGTTTTATAGTTTAAAAAATTTGTATTTAAAGCACTTGCCAAAGCTGGGTGTGAAATTCTTGCAAGAACTTTTTAATTCTTGTCTAAAGTCGGGATATTTTCCAAATGAATGAAAATCAGCGAAGTTAATACCAATTTTGAAGCCTGGCAAGATAGCTAATATACCTGGCAATTACAGACCAATAAGTTTACTGAGCTCACTAAGTAAATGTTTCGAACAAATAATCAAGAACAAATTTATTGAACACATAAGCTCAAATTATATCCTCCCATTAGAACAGTTCGGGTTCCGAGCTTTTCACAGCACTGTGCATCAAATTCATCGTATAACTAATCATATAAAAAGTAATTTTAACGCAAGAAAAAGTACAGGTATGGTGTTGCTCGATGTGGAAAAAGCCTTTGTGTCTGTGTGGCATGAAGGACTTCTACACAAGTTATTGATTCTCAATTTTCCAATATACCTAATTCAAATTGTAAAATCATTTTTATCTTCAAGAAAATGTTTTGTTTCAGTCAACAATTGCCTTTCTCAAGTCTTTAGTTGTGTTGCAGGTGTCCCCCAAGGTTCAGTTCTTGGCCCTATCCTCTACAACGTGTTTACTTCTGACTTTCCAAAACTTCAAAACTGTGATATAGCTATTTTTGCCGACGATACATGTTTATATACAGATGCAGTTGGTTCCGTTATTGAAATGAACTTGCAATCTAGTTTAAATATATTACAAGATTACTTTAGTAGTTGGAAAATAAAGCTGAACGCTTCTAAGGCCCAGGCTGTCTTTTTCACTCGAAAAAGGAAACCCTGTTTCTCACCAAGTAATAGACTTATAATAAACGGCTGTGGAACTGACTGGAAGTCAAATACTAAATATCTTGTGGTTTACCTTGAAAAAAATTAACATTTGGTACACACATACAAGGCATTATAAAAAAAAATAAACTTAACTACGAAAATACTCTACCCTTTCATCAACAGGAAATCGAAATTGATTAGTGAAAACAAACTGTTGATTTACAAAGCTATCCTTTAGGCGATTATGTTATATGGGTCGCCCGTTTGGGGTAAATATGCTAAGAGTCACATACGAAGACTACAAATTACACAAAATAAGCTTCTAAAAATGGTTTTCAATCTTCCTTGGTGCTTTTCGACTAGTGAATTGCACAACCTAGCAAATATTGAAATGGTGTCAAGCAGAATTTTAAGATTGAGTGAACGATATTACACTTCTTGTTTATCATCCGACAATTCCCCTATCTCAAATCTAGCTTCTTAAATTTATTATCAATAATCATGTAAATTAAACTATAAAACTATTGACTGAAAGACTGATTTATGTTTCATTGTTCATATCGCTATTTAATTATTATTTATATAGTTTTTTTAATTTATTTATCTATTTATTTATTTACTCTTTATTTATTTATAATTTATTCAATTATTTATTTATTTATTTATTTATATATTTATTTATTTAGTTATTTATTTATTTATTTATCAATTCAATTATTTATTTATTAAATATATATTTATTTATGTATTTATTTATTTATTTTATTTATACATTAAATAGTTTATTGATTTATTTTTCTATTTAGCATCTACATAACTATTTATTATTCTTTTTTGTGTCTATATATTTTAAAATGTGATACATTTCTGTTAATTTATTTATTTATTTTATTTTTTGTACTCAAAAGGATTTATGTAAGGAATTTATTGAAATAATTAATTGTTTTGTAAAAGCTGTTGTGAACAGGGTGTTGTACGCTTTTGTGTTTAAGCCACCCCTTCTCTCAAATCCTTATTTAAGAAAGAATATCTATACACACGTATACCTCTATATTATTTTGTTTTCTTTTTTGTTTAATGAAGGTTTTTAACAGTAGCTTTTCCTTCAAATAGTTCCCATTAAAACTTATTATAATTGATTAAAAAAATATTCTCACTTGGCAGTAGTAAGGTAGATTATATACCAATCTCTGTAAATTGTGCAATATAGGTTTAAGATATAAAACATGTAATATTTTCGGCTACAATAAATATTTATATATTTATATTTATAATAAACGAATTTGTTCGTGTGAATCGCGGCTGTAGCGTGTTTAAAAATTAAAGTAAGTGTAAGAGATCTTATCTCTTACGATAATATTTTCTTAAGATAATATGATTAATTTAATAAATCCGCTGGCAACCCTTTTACGATCACAGGCACGTATGTAAAAAAAAGAAAAAGCTTTTAATATGTTTTGTCAAATCAAATACATAATTTCTTATGTATTCAATTTGTTCTATTTAGTTAAATGTAACAGAAATATCACACGATCCTAAGACAGTTTTAATATACATATGTATGTATTTACCGTATTATATTAAGCTTCTCTATTTTACAATTTCATTAGATTAGAATAAGTTCAGTTCGAATAAAGCTATCAACGAATTAAGAAGTCGTCTTATGTTTTTTATGATTTTGAACGTTATTTCGCATAGTTTAATTTTATTAGTTTTGCACGCCTAAAAGTAAAATTAGTTTAAAGATTTTTGTTTATGATTTTAAACGGTTACAACCTATCAGAAGTGCGATAGAGTACCGAATTGTAATTGCATGTTAGTTTTTGCTTGCTTTTTATCAATTTTTTTTTTATCTCGTAAAATTTTGATTTATTTATGAAAATGGATGCCAGAGCACGTGCGTCAAGATTTTTAGAAACTGCAACTGTGCAGAATCTTAAAGAAAAATTAGCTGAAATGGGTTTGGCTACACACGGTGTAAAGGCTGCGCTTCAGTCTCGCTTGATTGATGCAATTACAGCGCTCGAGCTCAATCAAATTGATGGTTTTTTCCCTGACGATGTTGAGGAAATCTGTGATGACGACTTGGAGAATGAAGAAAATGTTGTTGCCCAACGTTTAGAGAGGCTTCGTGAAATGGTTAGGCAAAAGGAGGAAATTCTTTCGTTGGAGAAAAGGTTGGCTGAACTTAACAACCCTATTCGAGAGTCTCGCCCTGCCGTTGCATGCTCGTCCCGTGACATTGAAGATTCGTTGCCAACGTTTTCTGGGGACGACGATTTTCCCATTAAAAAGTGGATGGAAAATGTTGAAGACGCAATGGTCACATACCACCTTAGTGAGTCAGAGTCATTTATATATTTTAAGAGGCTGCTCAAAGGTACTGCCAGATTATTCCTGAGGTCTAGATCATTTCGATCATGGCGAGAGCTTAAGGCTGCTCTAATGACAGAATTTCATCACCACACAACAGCAACAGACGTCCATAATACGTTGCGAAATCGGAAAAAACGTAAAGATGAAAACTATCAGCAATATGTTCTCGTTATGCAAGAGATAGCATCATCAGCAGAGATCGACGAGCAAGACGTGATTACCTACATCATTAAGGGGATCCCGGATTCCCTGTTTAATAAACAGCTTATGCTTACCGCAAATACCATCGCTGAGTTAAAGGTCATTTTACGAAAGTACGAAAAAATGAAGAGCGATCTACAGCCAACAACATCTAGTTACAACAAACATATAACAGAAACGAAACCTTTGCCACGAGTCGAGGGCAGAATTAAGTGCTATAACTGCAACGAACCCGGTCACATATCAACCAAGTGTCCAAAACCTCGCAGGGAAAAAGGTTCGTGTTTCCGCTGCGGAGTAAAGGGGCATGTTATAAGCGATTGCCCTCAAAAATCATCGGTCCTGATGGTTCAAAATACAGATCTACTGGAAGAACCAAAAATTTCTACCTTAATGAGTGATTTCCATGGCGTTTTGGAGTTTGAATTTGAAGCTGAAAGCGTTCAATGTCACATGCATGTGATGTCCATGATTGATACTGGTAGCCCGATAAGCTTCATCCAACAACAATATGTGCCGCCTTATATGATGACATCTTTAGATTCTTCAATCAACGAGTTCGTGGGCATTAACAATTCAAAATTGGTTATTTTAGGTAAATTGTTTTGTAACGTTAAATTTAATAGTAATTATGTAAATTTATCTCTTTATGTTGTATGTGATAAAACTATGAAAAATCCAATCATCTTAGGTCGTGATTTTTTACATAAAACAAATATTAAGCTTATGATTGAGAGAACAAACGAAAAAACGATTATTGCAAATGATAATATTGATGTTAACGATTTTGATAAATTAGAATTTAACGATGAAATTTTAAAAATTGATACATGTGATAGCCGCGATGAAATAATAATTTTGAAAATAAATGAGAACCTTGATTATGAGGAAAAAGTAAAGTTAAAAAGTTTAGTTTTCGGGAGTATTTCAACTGTTTCAAATTATTCAGATAATTACGAAATGAAAATAATTTTAACAAACGCGAACAGTTATTTCAATTTTGCTCCAAGACGTTTACCGTACGCACATAAAGTTGAATTACAAAAGGTATTAGATGAGTTGCTTGTAAATAATGTAATCCGCGAGAGCAATTCTCCTTACGCTTCTCCAATTGTGTTAACTCGTAAAAAGACAGGTGAAATTCGTCTTTGTGTAGATTTTCGTCATTTAAATAAGATCACGGTTAAAGACAATTTTCCGTTACCTTTAATAGAAGATCACCTTGACAGACTGCGAAACAAAAAATATTTTTCACTCCTTGATCTTAAAAGCGGTTTTCATCATGTGAAAATGGCCGAAGATTCTATTAAATTAACGTCATTTGTAACTCCCATGGGGCAGTTTGAATATCTGCGTATGCCGTTCGGGCTGAAGAACGCCCCATCCGTGTTTCAACGCTATATTAATCAAATTTTCAAAGAACTTATTACATCGGGAAAACTTTTAATTTACATTGATGACCTGTTAATTGCTACAGAAACTAAAGATGAACATTTTATTGTTTTGCAGAAAGTTTTGGAGGTTGTGTGCGAAAATAGACTGCAGTTACGTCTTGACAAATGTTTGTTCATGTACGAAAAAATTAAATATTTAGGGTATGAGGTATCTGTGAATGGAATAGGTCCAAACTGTGATGGCTTGAAAGCCGTTGCAGATTTTCCAATACCTTCAAATCAAAAGAAACTGCATTCATTTCTGGGCTTGTGCTCTTATTTCCGTAAATTCATCCAAGACTTTTCTCTGTTGGCAAAACCTCTTCACGATCTTTTAAAAAAAGATGCACGGTTCGTATTTGGTGAGAAACAGTTAGAGACATTTATGGAATTGAAAGAAAAACTTCTTAATGCTCCGCTTTTGAGCATTTATAATCCAAACGCCGATACAGAGCTTCATTGTGATGCCAGTTGCTTGGGTTTCGGCGCTGTTTTACTGCAGCGTCAAGACGATAAGCAACTACACCCTATCTTCTTCTTTTCTAAGCGATCAACGGCTCCGGAATCTAAATACCATTCATACGAATTAGAAACCCTTGCAATTATTTATGCGCTTAGGAGATTTCGAATCTATTTAACAGGCATCCGGTTCAAAATCGTCACTGACTGTAGGTCACTGACCCAAACTCTGAACAAGAAGATTTTAAATCCTAGAATCTCACGTTGGGCTTTGGAGCTCCAGGATTTTGATTATGTTATTGAACATAGAGATGGTAAGAGAATGGGTCATGTTGACGCTCTCAGTAGATGTCACAACATTCTAATCGTTGAACCTCAAACTTTTGAGCATGCACTTGCTGCATCGCAGCAAAAAGATCCAACTATAAAAAGTTTAGTCGAGATGTTGGAGAAGAGGGAAAGCCCCACTTACGAACTTATTAATGGGCTTGTTTACCGCAAGATAAACAAAAAAGTGTTTTTTTATGTTCCGTCTAATATGGAAAGAAATGTAATCCAAACGCACCATGAAGGTTTATGTCATCTTGGTGTTGAAAAATGTTTCGAATTTTTGAGGAAAACGTACTGGTTTCCTGGTATGAAAAGCAAAATCAAACAATGCATTGGTAACTGTTTAAAATGTGTACATTTTTCTCCTGTTAGCGGAAAAAAGGAAGCAGTGTTACACAATATACCTAAAGGTGAAAAACCCTTTGAAACGCTTCATATAGACCATTATGGTCCATTACCCACTTCTTGTAGCAATAAAAAAAAGCATATATTCGTTATAGTTGACGGATTTTCAAAATATACTAAACTTTATGCGGTGAAAAGTACAACAACTAAAGAAGTTATCCAATGCCTTGATTCTTATTTTGCTTTCTATAGCAAACCAACTCGCATCATTTCGGATAGGGGAAGTTGCTTTACCTCTGATGATTTTTCTACTTTTTGTGAAAAGTACAGTATTCAACACATAAAGATCGCTACAAGTTCTCCTCAATCAAACGGGCAAGTTGAGCGAATCAACAGGTGCTTAACTCCGATGTTATCAAAAGAAAGCGAAGTTGAACCGGGTGATTGGACAAAATACTTGCAAAAGGTTGAGTTTGCACTCAATAACACCGAGAACAAAAGCACAGGTAATAGTCCTAGCATGTTGCTTTTTGGAGTTGTCCAAAAGGGTGTTATAAATGACTATATCAAAGAGTATTTAGACGAAAATATAATAGAACAGGAACCGAGAAATTTGGAAGATCTTCGAAAAAAAGCAAGTGAGAAAACTGTCCAAAGTCAAGACCAAAATAAACTTTATTTCGATAAACGCCACAAAAAACCATTTCAGTATAAAATTGGCGATCATGTACTGATAAAAAACGTTGTGAATACTCCCGGTTTAAACAAAAAATTTCTGGCTAAATATAAAGGGCCATATGAGGTCGTAAAGATATTACCTAATGATCGATATCTTATTAAGGACTTAGAAAATTTGCAAATTTCTCGCCTGCCGTACGAAGGTGTATCTTGTCCTGAAAATATGAAGCCTTATGTTCAAACATAAGTTGCTAATTTTTCATGTATCAATATTTAAAATCGCTAAACTTTTTTATTTGAAACATTTTATAAGTACATAGATTATTTACTATTTTGCTTTTATATTATTTTTCAAACGATTATTGAAATCAAAACATTTAAATATATGTATAACATTATATCAAAAGACCATTAAAAATTAAAAAAAAAAATAGAAATGTTAATGTATAATTTAATTATTAAAATTAAAACATATTAATGTATATCTGTATGTATGTATCATTTCATCAAAAGATTATTGAATTTTAAACATATAAATATTTATGTATCATTTCATCAAAAGACATTTTAAATTATTACGTAATTTCATTATTATTTAATATAAAGATAATTTCATGTATGTATATTAACGTAAATGCATGCGATCGTAAATCGAGGACGATTTGCTGTCAGGATGATCGAGTTGTAAGAGATCTTATCTCTTACGATAATATTTTCTTAAGATAATATGATTAATTTAATAAATCCGCTGGCAACCCTTTTACGATCACAGGCACGTATGTAAAAAAAAGAAAAAGCTTTTAATATGTTTTGTCAAATCAAATACATAATTTCTTATGTATTCAATTTGTTCTATTTAGTTAAATGTAACAGAAATATCACACGATCCTAAGACAGTTTTAATATACATATGTATGTATTTACCGTATTATATTAAGCTTCTCTATTTTACAATTTCATTAGATTAGAATAAGTTCAGTTCGAATAAAGCTATCAACGAATTAAGAAGTCGTCTTATGTTTTTTATGATTTTGAACGTTATTTTGCATAGTTTAATTTTATTAGTTTTGCACGCCTAAAAGTAAAATTAGTTTAAAGATTTTTGTTTATGATTTTAAACGGTTACATAAGTAAATTAGTTATGATTATAGGTCTATTTGTACTATTTATATATACGTCCATGTTTTACTACTCTTTTACTCTTGCTACGCTTCTATCTCTGCTTAAAAATAATTCCCATGTCTAACACATATATCTATTCCGAATCTTGTTATTGTATTTTATATTTAAAACATTTAAAAGCGCGATAGGAGCGGATGTAAAGGCACAAAAAACACGGCTATTATCAAAGGAAAAGTGATAATGTCGAAATCTCTAAGCCCCCCCCCACGGCTATTATCAAAGGAAAAGTGATAATGTCGAAATCTCCAAGCCCCCCCCCCCCCAGGGCCCAATCTGGCCCCAATGGCCGTACGAGCTGCCAAGATCAACATCGCATTGGTCGCCGAAGTGAGGTGAGTCGATGCTCCCGAAAGGGTTGAAAAAGTCTACAAAATGGTATTGAATGATTATTTCGGGTACTTCTAAAAGTATTATAGGTAAAGCATTCTTTTTGTGCGACTAAAGAATGAATTTCTATACTTAACGGTACGTTCGAAGTAGGTCTCAAGGGTATACTGATGAGCATTCCTTGTGTTGTTACAATGTTACAAAAAAAGGTATAGGTTACCTATTGACTTAACTATCTACAGGCTTGTGCTTTCTAGTTCACTTCAGCAGAGAGCGGTCAATTTAGTTAAATTCTATTTACTGAACTAGTTCGCTCTTCTATTTCATTTAGCTAATTCACTTCTAGTTCAATAGAATTTACAACTTGAAAAATTGAATCTTATAATAATATGTTTAATTTTTTGTATAAGTACATAAATTAAATACGCAGCACTCGTCATCACCATGCTTTGGCGGTTACAAATTCGTTGAAGTTGCATCAAATACGAACATTCAAAATGATCATTATAACCTTATTGGCTGCACCTACAAAACTTATTTTAGTGGACTAGGTAGGCTTATCGTTTATTCCTGAACAAAAAATGTTTAACAATTAAAATTCAAATTCCCATGTCATTCTAATTCATAATTATGACATTTAAACCAAAAACCTCCCAACAATGCTAACGTCTAAATCTAAATATGTTCTTAAATAATATAAATCATGTGTCAATATTCTCGCCAAACAAGTTTCTATAATCTTATTTAAATTAATATGAAATATAACAAACCATAAGTTAAGCTTTGTCATCAAAGAAATCTTTTTATTAATTTTCTTGTTGTATTTGTAAGAACTATATTTTGGAGTAAGAGTTCGATTTTACCTATCACAAAAGCTGTATGAAATAATAATATAAAACAAGCTTATCTCTTATTAAAAATACATAAAAATAGTAAGTTATGATTGTATTTATACCCATACGAAGAAAAAAAAACTAATCTAATAAAAAGCATGAAGTAAAAAATTATCAAAAATAAATCGAAGCTGCAAAGTACTCCGCACTTTCAACTAATAGTAAACGATACACGAGTAATTTAAATAATCAATTGACATAATTTTAATGTTGATAATTTGTTAAATTAGCAACATACAGTATTTCTATACTTCTACCTAATTGACTTCAATACTTCAGGTAACTTTAATGAAAGAGTCCTTCAAGTCTTGTCGAATGTGATCAGTCTTGTTATGTGATGTCGATATTCTGCTTGACTTGTAAACACACCAATCAAACGGGATTTCTCTAATCGAAATGGGTGTGTGCTTAAAGTAATTAAGCTATTTACCACCGCATTGAGGAAATTAACGATTCGAGAAAACTAATTACCCGAACAACATCTCAGACCTCTGAAGCTAACCACCCAATGCCCGCACCAGAAGTAGGTAGCATTAATATATACATACGTGTACTTATAGGAACTAGGAACTACATATATCAAAAAGTTGGAGGCCTGCCTGCGCAGTGTGTTCATTTAAAATTCTGACAGATATGTTAGAAGAAAAATTCACAACTCAACTTAAGCGATAATAATAATTCAATTAGTTGTAAGTATTTTTTGTTTATAGATTTGATTTTAATATACTCGTAAGGTCGTAACCACCCTTGGTTTAACCATATGTAATATCTATATTTATACTTTCTCACATGATGCCTACAATTTACTCATACATACATGTTTACAATTTATTTGATATTGAGGTGCGACAGTTTAATTGAACGATTTTTTTAGAGGACAACATTTCGAAAGGGTTTTATCAATATCCTTTCTGATTTTGTAAATCATCCAAATAAGGGTACTTTTGGATCCTTATTTATTTTTACAATACATTTGTATCAGTGAATAAAGAAGTTGTGCAGAACCTAACATACAACACCAATGAAATTTCGTACTTCTATATCAATATCGTCTGAAACTTCTTTCTTGTAGATTTAAAAATTTGACGGTGGGAATGGGGTGGTGGGGGGGGAGCTGATTTATTTGAGACCAACATTTTTAATATACAAATTTAATTGTTCTAAGATTAAATAAAACAAAATATTCGATTATTTTTCTTGACGTCAATGTTTTAAAATAATTGTTATAATGTTCATCTCTTGGTGGTCCGTTAAATTCATGTCGCAATTTTGAAAACAAAAAAATAAAAAAAAATCACAGTAAATTAGTGTTGTGATGCATTTACTGTAATTCGAACCAACATCTTATGGTGGACAAATTTTTAATAAATTTGGTATACAAAGCAATTTTGTCATAATTGTGTAGAGGATTTATTAGATCTTTTGTTTCAGATCATCTAGAATGGGTAGTCGCCATACGGTTTTTTCTTTTCAATTTTATCTAGAACGACTATTAAGATTTTTATTAAACTTAGCATGTAATGTGAAAAGCATTTTTTATAAAATTGCTTTTATTTAAGGTTTTTTTTAGAAAATGTTAATCATAAGTACATAGGTAGGTACTTAATGGAAAAATGATTTTACATTTTTTTGAAAAAATTCTGTCAGTTTTCGGTGTATTCTTGCATTTTATGTTAAAAATAAATCAATTTGTTGTACAATGTGGCTTAACTAAATTCACCTCCGTTCTACAAAAAGTATCAACTGAGAAATAAAAATGTAAGTATATGTTAAAGAAACCTGCTTTGTACAAAAGGATACAAAACAATTCTTCTGACAGCTAACTTTAGCCACCATTCAAAATTGTCAACTTTCTTTTTTGAAAGCAGTTGTCTCCGGCATAGATTCCCGAATTGACTCTTTCACAGTTAAGCCCGGAAAACTCTTTCGAGCTAAGATTTTTCTTTGGATTGTTTAGCCCTTAGCCCCTATAGCTCGCTGGATCCATCACAGGTAGTTGGCATTTTTAACTTATTCGTATTTTTGAAAGGATTTCTAACAATTTATTAAGTTTTTTTTTTTCTCAACAAAACTCTTCAAAATGTTGCCTAAATATATGCGTTTCTTATTTTTTTTCAAAGCGGAAACACGGTTTGTGACAAAAAAAAACTTTCATTATATTTGTGTTTTTCTCGATAATCTGGTTGGTACTTCCTTGGACATAAATGTAGCTTTATCTTAATTCGACTTTCAATTCTTTAATTACTGAGGGTAATTTATTAAAAAAAAAAAACTTGTTTGTAAATTATGGAAGAAATCCACTATTTTAGTAAGTGCTTTTGACTTTTTATTATACTTTATCCACAATATTGTCAACCAATTATCTTAAATACTCCACAATTATTTTTAATAATTTCTTTCGAAATATTGAAAAAAGCAGAACAATTAATAATTTATTTGTTTTACTAAAAATACCCTAAGAGAGAGCCGGAGTCGAGCGAGCGGGACAGAGGACCAAAAACGGAAGTTAAAATCCTTGAACCCGCGAAGCGGGTCACTTAAGGTACTCCTTATTATACATACTCATGAACTAAAAGCACACAAACTGCCAACATAGAGGTGCTGCCTGGCGACTGAGTATACCCTTAGCGGAGCGACGAGGTCGCGTGGACAGAGGGCCCGACTGAGTTGATGTCACTTGTATTTTTTTTAATAATATAATTACATTCCTTCACTCGCCCTAACAGAAGTAATTTTAATATTTAAATTTCTTCATCTTCATAACTAGAAACTATTTTGAACCATTTAAATTTAAATAAAAAATAAATACGGGTTCGGGAAAGTTTCATGTTAAAAAAAAAAAAAAAAAAAAAAAAAAACAATATAAAAACTTAATCGCGATCGACTATATGGTAATATTGAAATGTTAAAAAAAGATAATCGCAATACAAACCTTGTTTCGTTTATATGAAACAAAATGTCTTCAAAATTATGCATATTATATGCTTGCTGGAATGTAGACAAACGTGTCTTCTTTAAGAGTTGTTTGATTAATAGACACAATGCACACCAAGTGACTGATTTTGGATGCATTTAAGATTCAAGTATATGTTGTATTAAATGTCATTGGTCTTGAAGGAAACCGTCACATCTCAACAAATTTACACTGGTTTTGTTTTTTGTAGGTACACTAGGGTGGGGCTTATATTTGAATTTCGTTTAAACCTTCCGCCTTTAAAGTAATCATAATACGCGTAAATCCATAACATAAAAACAAATCTGTACAAAATTTTATTGAAATTGGTTACCACGTGCCACCGAACAGTTGTCAATTTATTTTAATTTGGCACATTTGGCTATCGAACGCAAATATTATTTCGAATAATAGCAGTGGAAAAATTAAAAATCAAAAATCACTACGATATCAATGCAAATTGATTTGCAATTAATTTATTGCAATAACTACACTAATATGGCATAGACTTAGCTAAAGACATCATAGATAAGATGAGAGAGATAAGTTTTGGTACTAAATTCTTAGACTGGACATTAGGATGGTCCTTATAAAGGTCATTGTCTTATTTTAAATGACGCACCCCCTAATTTGTTATGAATAAATAAAAAAAATCCAGTAAAATTTTAGCTCATTATATTAACGTTAACCGGGCCCCCAAGACGTCTGAAGTTTTATATGGGAAATCCCATGTATTTTTTAAAATTCAAATTTGAAAAATCTTAACTTTGGTAATGATTGATAAAAAAAATTGAATTTTGGAACACAGGCAGTCTTTTTTGTCATATTTATAAAAATGTATCAGACAAAAATTTACAACAGTTATTTCCCTACTTATAGCCATTTAAACAAAAATATCTTTTTTTATTTAATTTTTAATTTTAATAAATGTTGTACATTTTTTTTTCATAAATTTTTTTGAACATGACAAAATTACATGTGTGCAAAAATTCAATTTTATTTATCAATCATTAGTAAAGTTATGAATTTTTAAAGTTGGATGTACAAAAAATACATGGAATTTCCCATATAAAACTTCAGACATCTTGGGGGCCGGGTTAACAATTATAAAATGAGCTAAAATTTTACAGGAAATTTTTTTTAATTATTAAGAACAAATAAGGGGGATGTGTCATTCAAAATAAGACAATGACCTTTATAAGGACCACCCTACTGGACATACACACGAGCGAGTCGAACAGATCTTAACTTATTTGATTCCAGATGGTTTTCTGACTGGTTAAAAATCCAAATGGTTAGGCATCACCGAACCTTTTTTCATTTATCCAGTAGGAAATTCACTAACCCAAATGGCCTCGAATCGTTGCCCTTAACACTAAGCAAATAAATCTCTCAAAATGTTGAGGGCACGGATAAGATGGAACTACACTTAAGTGGAGTTTTCAAGGAGTCTGGAGAATGAGGAAAATAGTAATTAAAATGTCCACTGCACAATAAATGGATTGAATCTCAATGATGCCTCAATGGGTATGGGTGATTCTATTGTTGTTGATTACATTAAGTAGATTCACGTTTTCATTGCAAACATAACTAGTGTTGGGAACTACTTGCAAATATTTATTCAAAAAAGTAAAATCTGCACATCTGATATTCAGCAATTTCCATTTCACAATCCGAGCGGAACAGCTAAAGCAATAAAAAATAAAAATTTCGCAATAATTAGGTGGATGCTTGATAAAAATGTCTATCCATTTTAGTATTTATTCAAGTATACAAAATACTGATAGGTTATTTAATGACAGAAGTCTTAAGCTATAAGGAGCCACCTGATGAAACATAACTGCCTTGAGTCCCCTTTTTATAACTACTTTACTGAAAATACGAGTTCTTTTCCAAACTTGTCTCGGACACACTCGGACAGAAACTGCAAAGATAATGCAAAAGAACACTTTCTTCTTGAGGGAATTTTTCAAAATTCCCTTCTGCCCTTGCGAATGATAAATTTTAAGGTGTTTTTAGGATCACAATTTTCAAAACAACGAAGTAGAAAGCCTTACATATGCAAGCAAACCTCTAAGCTTCTGAAGATAAGTTTTGTTAAGCTAGGAAAATTCTTTAGTGTTTCGTAGATTATAAAAAAAATCACATACAATGTGGAAAAAATCATGAAAAAATATACATTCATCATTTTAGTAAACCAAGAGTATTTCTTCAGCAGTTCAGGGACACTATTTAGGATCAAGTCTATAGATATAGAACAATAAAATAGCAAACATATATTTAAATAATAATCAGCCATTCATGTCTGGTGATAGACATCCATACTTTTCGATTTTAAATTGCACGTCCCTAACATTTGACATCATCAACTTCATTGAACTTTTCAACGTCTTCTTAACACAAAACATAAATATCACAGTTTTGTGTTAAGAAGTCGTTGTAAAGTTCAATGAAGTTGATGATGTCAACTGTTAGGGACGTGCAATTTAAAACCAATTTAAATATGCTATAAATTAAAACACAATAAACGCCCCCTGAAGATCCTGAGAAACTCCAGCGAAACGTCGGGATAAAATGTATGTACGTGTTTTTATTTGCTTAGTTGACCAAAAAAGCCCAATCATAACTATAAATTCTATAATATTTAAATAATTGGTCACATATATAATCTCAAAATCCATACTTTTCTTTTATTTTTAATCGCCATGATCGGTAGATACCTACGTATGGAGTCCTTTTTGTCACGAAAAATAAATGATCACTATAAGCTTTTGCAAGAAATAAAGTTAGGAACACTTAACTGATGCTCATAACCACGCTTACCAAAACCTATGCAAAACCTAACGGTACACTTTTTTCTGTAAATACTCAACGGAACTAAATAAATTATATTAAAGGTTTAGCCCCACAGATGTACAGAAATGATGTCTGTATGTAGCTGTTTAAGCATCGAATGGACATTTGATAAATGATTTTTATCATTTTTAGGGTTGGGCTTAGAAGTCTGAAATATCGGGAAATGATGACCATTATTGATTTGGATTTTTTGGTGGAAAATTTGGAATGCATATCTCACCGTAAAGCACAGACAGTAACATTTTTATATATTTTTGACCAAAATTAACTTCCATAGGAAATACATAAATGTTGAAGTATAGTAGACCAAGCTTTAATATCAAAAGAAATAAATATTTTGTATGTACGACGTACATACATACAATATGTATGACAGTATTTGAAAAAAAAAAAGTGAATGTGTAATAAATTAAAGTTTATTTTTTATCGTATTTCTCAATATAAGGGCAAGTTTGTTCACAGTGGGTTAAATTTAGTATGTGACTTTCATAGACTTTAATTGAATAACGCTAATCAAGCTAAATTGGCCGATTAGTATAATCCATGATAAGCAACTCATACTTTACTCAAAATTTGATCAAAGAACACATTTGAGGATTTCCCAGCTCCACTAATCATAGATTAAAGATGATTAGCTGTGAACAAACTGGCCCTAAACCAATTTTTATTTCTGTACTTCCCAGGGTCACTAGATACACGTTATAGGTTGCAAGATAACCCACGACTTCATAAAAGTAAACATTCAGAATCAATGTTAAAACAATCGCGAACTAATTTTAGTATGAATGTACATTTTTCTAAACTTTGATATCATTTCTGAAAGCAAACATCAACACTTCTAAAAAAAAAAATCGGGTGTCACAACGGCTCATGGAGAACCAGGGCCTAGTGACTAACAACTCGCAACCATTCCTCTGTGCGCCTGTCGACAGTAAGGGAAGGGACCTACAATTTTATGCCGAATCCCAACTGCTAGACGAGAAGCACTTATTCGTGACAAGTGATACCCTTGGAGGATTTGTCAATTCCTCGCAAGAGGCAGTAGCCCTGAAAAAAAACTTTTTAGTTTTTGGGTGGACGAGGCTGGAAAGCGAACCTAGATCTCCAGCGTAACAGTCGAACGCACTAACCATTACGCTACGGGCTACTATAAAAAAGTAACATTTCTAAATAGGGATTGAGTGTGGTCGTGATTCAGGATGTTTATTATTATAAACCTTTTTTAAAACTCGACCGAGACCTGCAAAAAATGTTATTATAAAACTCCAAAATAAGTACATTTTAGAATTCACCGGTAAAGCTTAGAGTTTTTCCAGCAACATTGATAAAATTCTGAAATGTTATGTTTTCATAATTAATTTTGAACGTTTTTCAACATATTTTTTGGGCATATTAGTACCTTAGGTGGCCCACTTAACGGGTTCCGAGGATTTTAACTCCTTTTATGTGCCCCCTGTTTCGTTCACGCAACTCTTTTAGCATTAAATAGACCAATGGTTGTTTGAATTTTTGGAATGTGGGTACTCGCCAAAAAAATTCATATTTAGGAGAAAGATTGGTTTAACTTAAACTAAGGGTTATGTTAGCTTGATTAGTTTTCCGTCCATTTTGAACTTACTAAGCGGGAGCATATTTTCATGCTTTTTGAGCCATATAGTTTGGCACTTATTAAATTAACAAATTTAAAAAAGTACGTATACGCCAGAGTGTACGTTATTTCGAATTTCAATTTAGAAATTTATATTTTCATAATTTAAGTAGAACAAAATTCGGTGTTACCAAGAAAAAAAGTAGTTAATGAACAAAATATTTAAAAAATAAGTAACAAGATTATAATGCTAAAGGAATGTACGTATCCGTAATTTTTTTTTTTTTTTAGTTTTGCTTTTCTAAAATTTTCAAAATCGTCATGGATCTTATATTAGTCCAAGAGCCACTGAACAAAAAATGCAAGGCTGTTCGTCAAAGCTGATTATTTTATATTTGATAGAGTTTAGGGTGTAGATCCAAAATTTCTTGGTCAGCCAGCTGGGAGGTGAGTCCTTCGCTCCTGACGCGTTCGCCAAAGCTTAAATTTTGTAGAAATATTCCTTATCAACTATAAAACAAGAAAATATTGGTCAGCCAAGTGAAACCCGGGGCCATCTTTGGTCAGCCACTCGAAATAGCATTTTTCTTAATATTTTTCAAATTAATCGATTTATCTCGATTCGAATTGTTCAGAGAGAAAAAAGTTATATGCAGAAATTGTTCTTCTTAAAATCTGGAATATTTCTTGCCCAAGGTTAAACCCTCTAAAGTCAACCCCCAAGGAGATAGAGAGCGGCAAAGATCTCAAAAAAAAGTTTTTTTTTTTTAATTTTGTCTATGTTAATATTTAAGAAAAATCTATTTATATTAATATCTGTTCTTTGGAGTGAAAAAACTGCCCCCATAAAAAAGTTCTCTTTAAATTCATTATATTTCATGTTATAATTCAAACACTCTCAAGTCAGTCTTCAAGAAAATATAGATGGGCAAAGTTCTGTTTTACTTTTTTTTAAATTTATTTGTTAAATTATTACGGGTGATTCACCTTAGGTGAGACAAAAAGCTTGAGCATGTAAGATTGGTCGAGAAAAGAAAAGAAATCGTATAGGAGGGGGGTTTTGTTTCCACTCGTCTATGTGGGAATGGCAGTTTACTAAAAAAGCGACTTAAAAAGAGAAAACAAATTATTAAAAATCAATGACAACACTTACAATGCCCTGTTATATCTTTTTGCATACCCAGGAATCTCTTCTTTTATTTTATTTTTAAATACATTTTTTTTAAAAAAAAGTTTTCAAACTCAAATTGGAAAAAACGTTTTCAAACTCAAATTTTTGAAAAAAATAAATAAAAAACTTGTTCAAACTATTTTTTGTTTGCAAAATTTTACGTTATTAAGTACGACTTTTGTTTCCAAAATTCAATGCTCTTATTAATTTGTAGTCAAAGTCAGGATCTGAAACCGGTATTGCTGGATTGGCTAAGGTTTTCGAGATATCCTAGTCTAAAAGAACACAAACACGTGTTTTTTTTTATGTTTTTGAGGTTAAAAATCATTAGTCAAACTGAAGGTACTTATCTTCCCATTTAACAAAACAAATTGGATCTTTCTAATAATTTCTCCATCCTTCGAAACGTCATTTTTTAATTTAAGTCCCCGCCTCCACATTTTAACTTACGATTTCTCGAATAATAAAAAAATAAATTGGGTGGCACAACGGCTCGTGAAGAACCAGGGCCTAGTGACTAACAACTCGCAACCATTCCTGTGTGCGACTGTTTGTCTATACGAGAAGCACTTATTCGTGACAAGTGATACTCTTGGTGGATTTTGTCAATTCCTCGCAAGAGGCAGTAGGCCTGAAAAAAACTCTTTAGTTCTTAGGTGGACGAGGCTGGGAAGCGAACCCAGACCTCCAGCGTGACAGTCGAACGCACAAACCATTACCATACGGGCTACTCGATTTTTTGAAGAGGAATTAAAATTTTGGAGAAATTCAAATTAAGTTTTTGAAGAAAAGATTAGTAGTTTCAGATGCCATATAATAATTTTGTTTGGGTAAAATGTAATTGGTGGTGTTAGTACCTTAAAAATACGACTAACTCGACTAACGACTAAAACCTGAGCCAATCCAGCAATTTTGAATTCAGATTCGAATTCAAAACAAAAAAGATAAACCGCAACACATGTGTTCCCCTGAGTAATCAACTGGTTTCTGAAATGATAATTTCGGATTCTTGTAGTTGTAACTACGAATTGATAAGAGCGTTGAATTTTAAAAACAGAAATAATACTTAATTACGCAAAAATTCAAAAATTTGACTTGAAAACTTTTTTTCCAAAAACTTTATTTAAAAATAAAATTAAAGAAGAGATTTCTGGGTATGCAAAAAGGTATAACAGGGCATTGTAAGTGTTGTCATTGATTTTTAACAATTTGTTTGCTCTTTTAAGTCGCTTTTTTAGTAAACTGCCCTCCCACATAGACGAGTGGAAACAAAACCCCCCTACTATACGATTTTTTTCTTTTCTCGACCAATCTTACATGCTCAAGCTTTTTGTCTCACCTAAGGTGAATCACCCGTAATAATTTAACAAATAAATTTAAAAAAAAGTAAAACAGAACTTTGCCCATCTATATTTTCTTGAAGACTGACTTGAGAGAGTTTGAATTATAACTTAAAATATAATGAATTTAAAGAAAAATTTTTTATTGGGGCAGTTTTTTCACTTAATATAAATAGATTTTTCTTAAATATTACCATGGACAAAATTAAAAAAAAAAAAAACAGCTTTTTGAGATGTTTGCCGCTCTCTATCTCCCTGGGGGTTGACTTTAGAGGCTTTAACCTTAGGCAAGAAATATTCCAAGTTTTAAGAAGAACAATTTCTGCATATAACTTTTTTCTCTCTGAAGAATACGAATCGAGATAAATCGATTAATTTGAAAAATATTAAGAAAAATTCTATTTCGAGTGGCTGACCAAAGATTGCCCCGGGTTTCTGTTTTCTTGGTTTATAGTTGATAAGGAATATTTCTACAAAATTTCAGCTTTGACGAACGCGATTTCATTTTCCATTTTTTTAACATGTTTGTGGGCGTGTCAGGGGCGAAGGACTCACCTCCCAGCTGGCTGACCAAGAAATTTTGGATCTACACCCTAAACTCTATCAAATATAAAATAATCAGCTTTGACGAAACAGCCTTGCATTTTTTGTTCAGTGGCCTTGCTACTATATTATAATGTAGAAAAAGATAATCTTTGACGTATCCATGAATATAGTGTTTGTTTCGCTGGCCGAATATTCGGTCACTGGTTATAATAAAATTGGAGAAAAAGTTCGAAGTAACTACCGATTTGTATGGTTTTTAAAATCAAAACAATTCTTCTTGTTTTGTTTTTACATACATAGGTGCCTACATCTACCTACCTTTAAATTCAATTTAAAAATTAAAACCAAATTCTTTTATTTGCGAATTGGCTAAAGGAGGTTTCATAATATTTGGTACACAAATTATATTTTAAAACATATAAATCACGTCTCTATATCGCCATGTTTTCATTATGCCTACAAATAAAGTCAAAAATTAAATTGTTTGTAATATTTTAATAAATTCAAAAGTAAGTACCTATGTATCTTTCTGGATGAAGAAAGTTGTTCTTTTTTCTTAATTCATACAAAATTAATAGATTTCTTTGATTTTTGAATTTCTTGGAATATTTGAAATAATCTTAAACGGATTAAAAAATAAAGACTTTGCCGGTTTTCACTGTAAATCAACGATATGGAATCTTTAGTAATTGACTAAGTTTACAAAAATATGCTCGCAATTAATATATTGATTCAAACTTTAAATTAATACCTAGATAAGTAGTGAAATCTGTTATCTTAAAATTATGTGACTGAAGGTATATACTATGTATTGTATATACATTTACATACATATTTAAGTTCTTCATAATTCTCGCAAAATATTCCACAAAATAACTTAATATAATTAGGTCTTTCGTCATTTTACCGATATTTCTACAAACAGTGGTCTAGTGAAATATCCAGTTGCATTCCACACTTTAAACAATTCAACCATTACTCGCGCTTCTAGGAATGCCCATCAGAGCCCAACTTCGGACGTTCTGTTAAGAACAGAGATTCTTTCTTTAGTCGCACTACACAAATGTGGAATGCTCTTTACCTAGCCAAATTTCTCCTTACATTGTGATTTGCAGATATTCAAAACCAATGTGCATCGGTATCTCCTTTTAAATCTCCTCCAACCTATGCCTAATCGCTTGTGCTCTGTACCTATATCATTTTAAGGGTAGTCACAACCCTTTAGCGCACGATAAATATAAAAAAAAAATCCTATTAGATTCCTATTAGAAAAAGGACCTCAACAAAACAGAATAGAGACCTCTACCCATATACTTTTATGTTTCAAAATCTTTAAATAATTTTCTTCAACCAACAAACCCAATCTAGGTTCCTAAAAAAGGAATTTTATCTTAATCCTTTTTTAATGGTTTTCACTGAGGTTTCTTTCAACATTCAAGACCTCAAGTACGTCTTGTTGAGTTTTATTTACATACAAAAAATAAGCCAGTCATATGTACTTACAAAAAGAAAAACATAAAAATAATAACACCTTCGCTTTCGAACGTTTGAACTCGGCGGCACCGTCTTTTTAAACCTTTTTTTGCCAGTGAGATAAGAAAGTATGTATAAAAAGCAATTCTGGATAAGATACTCAACGACAACTTTTAGCTCATCAGTTTTAATGTTCATTGTGCAAACTGTCATTGCGATTTGTTAATTTTGTTTTGTTTAAATAAACATGTTCACGCATTATATCCCTGTTAAACAAATCTACACTTCCGGATGATTAGTCAGTTTATTGCAGGTAAACAATTGTTACTTTAATTTGCTTTCATTATTTATGTACCTATCTAAATATTTACACACACACAAAATCACCTACCTGCATAACCCAAAAATTAGCGGATGGCCCAATTTGATCGCCGATTATAATATCCGTATGCATTTAGCAGCAGCTGATTTAATCGGTTGTTCTGTATAAGATGAGTTAATGAAGTGAGTATAGAACTCTCACTCGTTGCCTCACTCTAAAGAATCCAGGGGAAAACTAATTTTGTTTGTTTAAATCAAGGAAATTATCCAGTTTCAACAATTGAGATCACAAAAAACAGTTAGATTTATCCTAACAAGATTTTTACCACTTAGAATTTATTTTTATAATTTTCCACTCACGACGAAAGTGTGCTATAAATTTATATTTTCTGCTATAAAAGACCATCACAAGATTATTAGATACATTTGTATCTAAGTATTAATTCTTAACAGGACTCGCCATTTTTTCGCAACAAGGACCTCCTTCTTATAGGAACACTCCTTATGATAGACAGGGTATGATTCAATTTGCACTCAAAAACATTGCACTGAAAAATATACTTTCTGAATGCAGGTATAGATAGTGTTATCTCAATACTTCAAAATTCCACTCATTTGATATTACAAATTATTCAAATTCATAAAAGATCTAATTATTTTCGTTGCGCGGTGCACCAACAAAACGATTCAAGAAATGCGGATAGAAAAAAGTATCTCACGCGGACATTTTTTGTATCTAGCTAGATATAAACACGTTTCGCGTATTTCTATACAAATGCGGCCCGACAACGACAAAAACACGATCAATCGACATCGATCGATGAAGTTAAAAGTTACAAACAAAAAATTAAAAAATACACGTCAAAGTTACAATATAGGTAGGTAGTACACAAGCGACACTGAACGTATACCGCGAAACAAACGAGTGACGGACGGGTTAGAAATTGCTTCCTCTCCGGTTACCTGGTCGAGACTGATTGGATAACATATAGTTCAGGTTTCATGAGGCTCATTTCACCTGAGCAGGTGAACCAGTAACACATCGCCTCGCCACAGACGCCAGTTCACTTTAACACACAAGTCCAAGAACGAGCAAACCATATCTTCTACAACTACAGCATGCTATTATACAAACCAAGAGGCGCCCATATAAGAATCCATATCCAACCAACTGAACCGCTGAAAAAACTCTTATACGAGTGGAATTTCGTATGGAACTGAGTGAGAACTCAATATTCGTATACCCAGGTGTTTGAGTGGGAGATTGCGTTCACGTTTACACTCAACTCAATTTAAAACAGGTAAATATTACAAGAAAAGTGTAGGTATCTATCATTTTTATCTAAAGTAGATGGCTCTGTGAATAATATTTCTCGTTGTGAGGCGGTTGGTAGATATGTGGGAATGGGAATGCCTTCCTTCATGAATTTCTATCTAAATGCCGCCGTCGGATATGTTACTCTACATGGTTGCGGGAGGGTACGAGATTGTTAGTATGTTTGTTTGTTGTTTATTTGGGTTCGGGGTTGATTTCACAGACATTACGCCTGCGAAGTTTTTTTTATCATAAAAATGTTAAGGGGAATCTTAAAAAAAAAATACTGATAATCATTATTCTCGAACGACCTAGCGAGTTTGTGGAAAAGTAAAAGTTTCAGCACCATTTTATAAATATTTAAATATGGAATTTCTCTTAAACCTTTGTAGGTATAAAGACCTAGCTATAGCGAGGCATGGGAGGGAATGTTTTGATATGTTAATAAATGTATCAATTTGGAAAGTTCCGTGTTACTGATTTTTTGTTCTAAATTGTCTTATCTAAGAAACAAACCAATCAGAGAAATGTAAATTTTAAATTATTCAAGTAAACCCCACCAAGAACACTTAATTTTACCTACCTACACTTTTCGCTTGCCCACCTCTTCTGAAATTAGCCATCAGTAGGGTACCTATACCTATCTACATCCAAAGTAAAATCAATTAATTTAGCCGTGTGTTTCATGAATAGTTAGACCTATAGATACCTTCCTCACTATTCATTAAGTAATTTTTAATTGTTATTCATCTATACCTATCTATGTTTATACCTCCTTACAACCATTTCAATTAGATAGATAGGTAGATAGATAGGTATAGGTAGGTACAATAAAAATTAACACTAGGAGCTCATACCATTTATCTATACTATTCATGTTAAAACAACTGAAATTTCATTCCATAGATACTTTTGTATCTTTTCTCCACCATTTTTTCTGTGGTTTTCTCTATCTAATTTTCCATCTCTCTCGCTCTTACTAACTAAGTTCATATAGAAATACCTGTTTTAATGTTTTCATTGGATAGAATAGATATTTTATGCCACACCCCTTTATTGAATCAGGTGGTTGCTTGAGTAGACTTTTTGTTTTTATTTTCTGTATATATATGTATGGCATAGCTACCTATATATGTATTTATATACATATTTAGGTATTAGTTGATTTTGTTTTTATTACTTACTATCATTCTATCTCATTTTAGCTTTAAAGATTTATTAAATTTATTTAGCATAAGGTGGTTGACTATGGGGGTGAGCGATAATAATTTCGTATCATTTATAGGGGAAGAAAGCAAATCATTAATTTTTATACTGTGGTAAATTTTTTTTTTTATGTTTTTGGGATTGCATGTGTAAAGTGATTTCATCGATCATATTCCATGTAGACTAATATAACATGTAGGGAGTAAATGGTAGCTACTTTTACTATTCAAGATCAAACAAACATCAAAATATAGGTAGTTATAGGTAGATAATTTGCCTTTTACTAGTCGTTAATTACTTATGTTTATTTGGAATTTATATTGCTCGATGTAGGTAATTCTATGTGTTGTGGGATCTGTTGCTAAGTTGATATCATATTAAAGAAGGACTCCATCGAACAGGAGCTACAATTTTTCCTTATGGATGGTTGGTTAATTAATATTTTTATTTTTGTCTGAATTAGTCGTTAATTAGATTCTGGAAAATAATTTTTTGTGTACCTATACAGTTTTCTATGTTATTTTATGCTTTACGTACTCGACATCAAGTTTAGGGAACCACCTTGAAAATTGGGTAAGACTTCTTGTCAATAAATTGTTACCTATTTTTTAAATAACTTGTCGTTAAATACTCCTTAATTTATTGTGATAATTTAACTTTTGTCGTACAATGTTTTTTATGATTTCTTTTTAAGTTGTTTGTCTTATTAACATAAATGTATTTTTAATACTAGTCTTCATAAAACAATTCTGATTAGACAACTGCAATTGAATCAGTATCCTTTTAGGGAATGGAATCAGTTGGCCTTATCCAATGACTTTCGTCTGTCCTTAACAGAGGAGAACGTTTTCGAATGGCAAAATATATTCGCATCAATTATTGCTAAGACCGATGAAAGGATATATGACCAGCACCTAACCAGAGCCTCGTCGTCAACTTCCAGATTATTCTACAGGAACCTTAACCATCAAATTCTAACTGAGGATAGATATTTCAACGCTAAGTACTCGTCTGAGGCTATAAGTACTATTTTCAGAACAAGAGTAGAAATCCTTAATCTGAACTACATCCCACATAGAACTGATCTTCAGCAGACTTGTGACTTATGCAACAGAAGAGAATGTGAAGATGTTTACCACTTCATTGCGGTTTGCCCTTTATTACAAGAAATTCGGCGCTTGTATTTCCAAGAAAGTTTTATTTCACTCAATAGCTTGTATGAAATATTAAATGGTGGTCGTGGTTGGTCTTACGTATACAAATTTTGCAAACACGCTTTAAATTATCGGAATAGTTTTTGAAATTTTGATTCTTTAAATATTTCTTCAAATTATTACTTTTTATGTGGCAAATCATCAACATTGCAAAAAATAACAAATCATTTAAAATTATTACTTTTTATGTGGCAAATCATTAAAATTGCAAAAAATCCCAAATCGTTTAAATTTATTACTTTTTATGTGGCAAATCATTAAAATTGCAAAAACCTCAGGATTATCGCTCTCCTACTATTTATTTATCTAAAACTTATGTTTTTATGTTGCAAATCATCAAAATTATGAAAACCTAAGAACCATACCGATTCAATCTCAGCTAAAACTATAAATTTAGTGTCACTTTTCGTTTTTATTCTTGCTATTTCTGATTAAAAATATTTTTTTTTTTTTATATATCAAGATACTCGTAGTGTAAAAATCATTTTGTAAAATTATTGTTAATTACATGATTTCTTTTTTACTTTTTTAATTTTATATTTACTTACTCATGAAATGTCATATCCGGCAGATTGCCATGTCCGTATTCTTAAGTTTATAATTGTATCAATATAGAATCGAAAAAATGAAGAATTTTATCTATCTATCTATCTATTTGGGTTTAGTTTGCGAACCCTAGGGTTAAGCTTTTGTTGAAGGTCGCTACAGCTCTCTTGCTTCATGTCGCTATAACTTTAGAGGCAAAACAGCTCTGTTGAAGGCTCTAAAGTTCTGTCAGAGGCCAGGCAATGTATGTTTGAGTTTTGCTGTTGTGCAACGGTGGTGCCACAAACCTCTTGGATAATTTAAACAAAAACTATACTTGAGCTGCTTGCTCCAAACTGAATTGATTGTACCTAACTTCTTACACATTTTTGTATGTAGTACACTACGCTCTTCACAAAGGTCTTTGATATTTTTCGTCGAAATGCCACTTAAGAAATATTTAACAAGAAATATTATTAAAAAGCATAATGTATGCAGAATTAATTCCACGCATTTTTAAAAAATGTCAACAAAATGATTTCTGCACCTTAAACAATATAAGTAAAGCAAAAGAGAGTCCCAAACCTCAAACCTTCTAAGTTTCGGACTTTTCACGAATTTAATATTAAGGTAACTTCTTATTCAAATTCAGTATATCAAATATCAACGCAAATCAATCCATAAAAATCGTAATCTTAAAAATGATTGCTTACGTTTTAAGGTCAAACGAAGTGAGTAGGACTAATCCAGCATGGAAAGCTAAGCTTGACTCAGTCAGACCCTCTCAGTCGACCCCCAAACTCAACATCAAAACTCTAAAATTACTTGCAAACATGCTAACTTTACCCACTGTATTGCATAATAAATTGTTTAGAATAGATAATGAAACATCTATACATATATTAATACGCTTAGCAAAACCTAAGCAAAACCTAACGGTACACTTTTCTCCGTAAATACTGAACGGATTCATATGAACTATATAGCGTTGGAAAGGTTTTACCCTACAGATCTGCAGAATCCAAAAATTATGTCTGTATGAAGCCGTTGACGCATTAAATGCATGTTTGTATTTCTTGCAGATAAATAATTTTTAATATTTTAAGGGATGGGTTTAGAAGATTGAAATTTTGGGAGATGATAAATTTTATTGATTTGGATTTTTTAATAAACAATTTGAATTTTATTATATTTTTACCGTAAAGTTGAGAAAGTTACATTTTTTAATATTTTTGCTCAAAAATAACTTCCATAAGAAATTGTAAATATACACAGATGTTTAGTAGGCGAACCTTAAAACTAAAAATATAAATCTTTTTTGTATGATAGTTTTTGAAAAAAAAGGTGAGTTTTGTTGTCAGAATGAGTACCAAGGTTTCACTTTTTTTAAACCTTCTATAGGCAACCACAATGTGGCCTTACTTCAACCGGACAATTTACAGCTGTCAAGATAATTGCGTTTTACAGACGGAACTTAAACGAATGCTGGATAAAACAACATATGTGTGTATGTACTTATGTACATATACATATCCGTTTTGTTTTTTTATTTGAAGGGTCCAGGGGAAAACAGCTAACCTAAGTTAATTTTTTTTTTTTTTTGAAAAATGAAACTAATGATGATATCGTGTAGTTTGGTTAGTACTATTTGATGGAATATTACCCTTTTCAGAAAAGTTTTGGATACCTCTCTAAATGTCACTTTTTGTAAAATTTTTTTCTTTTATTTTAAATACTTCCGGCGTAGTGTTGCCAAAACAAATTGAAATACATGAACGGTCTAAGGCCGCGTTTCTTAATATTTTTTGTTTTGTTTTTAAATATAGATTTTTAAAATCGAAGAATGTACATATGAACAAAAAGCGAAAAACCGTTTTTAATAATCATGTTTAGTTCCTTCGCAAGAAATTTTCAACAATTACCTTACATTTTTCGACCACCCATGTAGCCCGTAGACGAAAGACTCCCTTAATGCATATTATTGTATTAAAATGTACAATGCATACAATTAAAATAAATTTGTGTTGTATATAGTTAGGGACAATTTATTGGACAAATTTTTTTCATCTTTTATTTAATTTTTCTTAGAATTTAGCATTCGTTTTCCTCGGAATAAACTTAAGTGGGCTTATGCCGTTTTTTCCCTGGACCCACTTATTTCTTTAGGACCCTATTTGCTGCATAAAAGGGACTTGAATGTGGTAGTGATTCAGTATCAATAATCAGTATGCATTAACCTTAAGACTCTACTTCCTTGAAGTACTCACATATTCAAGGTTCACATAGTATCCATTTGTCATAACCTACCATAAATTATAAACAAAAACAAAATCTGTGGTTGGCGGTCCAGTTCTCAGTTAATTTTGAATTGTAGAACAACGCAAAAATTAACCAAACTGTGGTTTGGCTTAAAGAAAAAGTAATGCTTTTCTGAAATTGTTTATGTAGGCACAAAATTTGTTTTTACTTAAAGTAAGGGTAATGTTTGATATAGACAAATTGTATTCTGTAAAAATGTAATGAAACAAGAAATTAACCAAACTCTGTCCGTCAAATTTTACTTTATTTGAAATAAATACAAAGTATTTTTACTTCACTGTGATGTTAGCAGTATGAGATTTTATTCAAATATTTCTTGAAATTCTTAAAATGCAAATTAAACTGAATTTGGAGCCCTACTTCAAGTCTCTAGCATGCTTGGTTCTCGCGATACACTCTGACCTGATAACTTCACTGTGAAGTTAGCAGGTCACTCGATTACACCCACTATTTGGTGAACTGCAAAATCGGAAATAGAAATGCAAAATAAATGCAAAAAAAAACTTAAAATTACTGCAGTGCTCCCGTTTCTCTAGGTGAAAGTTGCTGTGCTAACTTTACAGACGTGCATAATAGTAGAGTTAAAAGAGAATTCATAACGCATCCAAGAATTTGTGTTTTTATTTTGTATGGCCGAATATTCGGCCAGACTGGCGATACTAGTTTAAATAAAAAGACATAAAACTTATTAATAAATTGACCGCAGCACCTCAATTGTTTGGTTTACATGACATTAACCAACTTAACATGCAAAAATGTATTAAATTTTGTACACAAATTAAATTAAAAAAAAGTGCGTATACGCCCCAGTGTACCACGTTTATTTGTTTTTAGAGAATACAAGAATACCGCATTTTGACGGCAAAATTTTGTTTTTTTTTTCTTTTAAAGTGAATCTGTTTATTGTATCACTGTTTTGATACACATGTAGTTAGCTAACATTATGTTTACATTATGCTGCGATTAATTTATTGAATTCGTTTTAGGTATCGCTGGATTAGATTTTGATGTTTTTTTTTTCAGTTGCACAAAATCAATTATTTTGTGAAAAGCTATCAGGATTAACATATAAATACAGAATTCATTAATATAATTTAACTCCAATCACACCTTTAAGATCCAATTCATACTAAAAAAAAAAGATTCCTGTAATATTTAAAAATAAATGGTAGACATAAGCTAATGTTAAACTGAAACAGATTGTTATCAAATAACTTCTTATAAATTAATTTTGATTCTGACGATGAGGCAAATTGGTCCTCGAAATATATAGATTAGCAAAATAAAATAATAAAAAAAAATACGTTTTATTGAATTATAATGAAGAAAAACAAAAAGGTAAAATATAACTATAATTAATTCAGCAATACAAAAATCATAATATATAAAGTAATTTTGTTTTAGTACTTTTTCAAAACATTTACTTTTATTCATTTACAAATTTATTTAACTTACATACTTTTCGTTTGCTTTGTTCGATCATAAGTTATTAATAAATCAATGACTGATGCTTCCAAGGTGCTGTTATTTAAAATTCGGATTTATAAAATTCTATCCTTAAAAAAAAACTACGAGAGTATTAAGACCAGCCTCTGTAGGTAAATTGTACTCAAAACATAAGCTGAAAATTGTTTACAAAACAGCTGCTGAAGACCGACGCTTACAGTTACGCCATTTTGTGAGTGTACTGAAGGACAATCCACTTAACCCATTTCTATGTATAGTGATAGTCATAGAATTTGATGAATTCATATATTTGCAATACGAAGTTAGTTGTTTTATTTGTTGAACTAAAAAAAATTGACTGAAAATCCAGCCCCAGTAGATGCAGGTGATAAAGTTCTAATTCGATTTCAAACAGCCGAGAATAGTGGTATTTTATCTCCAGGTATAACCACAAAAGTTTGGATTTGTTGATAACTTCAGATGTTCTGGAATTGGTTTCAGTGCATTTAACCTTTATCAAGTCTGGGAAAACTTTGTATCGACGACAAACTCTAAGGTAAAATATATCCGCCTTGATTCGGTTCAATTTATCCACCGAATGTGAATATTTGTTCATGATTGTCTTGCTTGACATTTTAATAAGATTTAATTCTTTCTTTCACTTAGCTAAATTTTAATTGGATTTTATGCAAGCAAAGTTAGGAAAGGCACGAACTTTTCTGCTTGTGATCACGTAACGTAATATCAAATAAAAAGAAATTATACCGCAAAAGATAACAACTTTTAACAAACACAAAATAAAAAAACAAAAGTAATTTGCTTCGTCAGATTGATTTTATTTAATTTGGATGCATTTCGAGACAAATTCGACTCATCCTCAGCAATACACTATTTAGTTATAAGAAATGTCAAAAAAACAAAATTGGTATATTTATACAAGAGAAAAACATTAACAACAGTATTAATAAAAACGCTTATAACAGATTTTTTCCATGAGTTTACAAAACCATGGAATAAGAGTTAGTCCATGGAATAATATTTCCTATTAATGAAAACAAAATTAAAGTGTACTACAATAAGAAGACCACGTTACCGAACACACCTAATAATTGTCAAAAAAAAAAAAAATAAATAAATCGGGTGGCACAACGGCTCATGAAGAACCAGGGCCTAGTGACTAACAACTTGCAACCATTCCTGTGTGCGCCTTTAGACAGGAATGGAAGGGACCTACAATTTTATGCCGAATCCGCACGGCTAGACGAGAAGCACTTATTCGTGACAAGTGATACTCGTGGAGGATTTGTCAATTCCTCGCAAGAGGTAGTAGCCCTGAAAAAAAACGTTTTAGTTTTTAGGTGGACAAGGCTGGGAAGCGATCCCAGACCTCCAGCGTGACAGTCGAACGCCAAAGAAGTTGTTAAAGTTATTATCATTTGTTCGGTGGTTTAACTTAGTAAACGCCACTTAGACGAAATTTTGTTTTTTAAATAACATTTTGTACTTAGTCCATAGAATAAAGGTTAACCCTTCCCTATTCCACGTTTATAAATTTGGCTGTAAGTCATTAAATTAAATTAATTTAAATAAAGGTGCCACTACCCCCGTTCATCAGCTGGTCGTTTATATGGATGTAAACACTTAAGCATCAAGTCTTCTTGCATTTATTACATCTTTTAGCAACTTGATATTCGTAAAAGTGATGTTGAAGTGGTTGCTGGTCAAAGCATGGGCAGCAACCGAAGATTTTTCAGCTCGGCTGCAATGTTCGGTGAAACGAACTCCAAGACTTCGTTTTGTCTGCCCTATTTTTCGTCACAATCACCACACTTCACCTCATATATCCGGGATTTGTCTTAAAGTTCGGTTTTGTATTTTTGTGCCCAGAAGGAGAAAACACAATCTATGTATGTTATTTTGTCGAAGTTTCGGTTTAATTTTGTAGGTTACTTGTGGAATATATGTCTTGACAGCTCGATCTGAATTGTTATTGTTTTCATTGTATTTCGGTTGTGTAAATAAAGTTCTGAAATACACTGTGTTTTTGTGTTTTTGAAAAAGTGGTCTCATTTAGGATGGAATAAAAATAGTTCTTATATTTCCGGAGTTTTGTTTGTCAAAAAAACATTTATTACACAACCATACAAAATAGCATAATTCAAACATGTTTGTGTTTTGTTTTGAAGGGTGTGTGTAATGTTATGTCAGATAACTTTGATGTTGTGTGAACATCATCAAAATATTTGTAGTTTTGGTAGACTTATGTCACAGTTTATTCTAAACAATAATTAAAAAATTTACATATTTATATATTTATATATATATATTAAAATTACAATATTTTTAATTTTCTACGATTTTTGTCTTAAGTAAAATAAGATCAATGGTCTAAATTGATGGTCCCGTTTTTCTAGTCTGTATTGGCTTGAACTACCGCGGGGGTTCTCACCACCTGCAAGAATTTCAATTTATTCACGTAGATTTTCATAGAACTAATTATGACATGCATGAACCTCTTAACCGAATGACTAAAATCTTTAATTTGAATGTTTTCTCAATTGATCTTACCATGAGTAAAATAGGACTGAAACAAATTGTTTCGGACCAGTGCTCCACTGTCCTTATCGGTTTAATTTGTTTTGTTATTCTTAATGTTGGAATTTGTTTATATTTTCATACATACATTTTTATTTGTTGATATTTTGTAATTTTGTTTACTTATTTCTTAAGAGACCTGCTTTCGCATAATTTTTTTTTTTTTTTTTTTTTTTTTTATTTAAAATTTTTCAACATTATCTCTTTTAACTTCCGATGATAGGTTCACGTGTGTAAAACAAGTTGCTGTATTTGTGTTATGATCAACATAACAAAGCAACGATTGTTATTTAATTTATTAATCTAACATCAATTAATTTAAATAAGTGCCCATGGACCCCAGCGCACGCGGTATCTGGGGGAGGTGAAGAGGCGTGAGTTAACTATATAAATAATAAAAAAATATTTAAACCCAGTAAAAACAAAAGTGGTTCATCAAAATGTTTATAATCTTGGCGTGTAAGTTATTTTATGGTGGATTTCTATTCGTTCTCGGCAATAAAGGCACCGCTAGCCGTGAGACTAGGTCAGGTTAACTCTTCCTTTTGAATTCCTGAACAAAAAGTATCTTTATTCCCCATATAAGTCAATTCATATTTTCAAACCAAAGAGCTGATTGCAAAACTTCAAAAAGGAGCAGAGGCAAAATTTTAAAACGGTCAACGGAAAAAAATTGTATTTTAATTTATTAAAATGTTAAGAATGAATTCGGTTTTCAAGCTTCTAAAAGACTATTAAATAAAGATCAAATTTCATATTTGTGGGGAGGTGTGAATAAAGTCAAGAGTGTCAACCCAGGTGTAGTCGGCTAGGACTCTCATCATCTCTCAAAGGCAGAGGTGCTAAAACCCAAACCAGAAACACAAGTACATGGTTGGAATCATCTATCTTAAATCCCTAAAACCTTTCCCTCCCTTACCACCAATACAACCCATAGCTTACAGGAACTATGAGCTGGTCCGGGCAGCAGAAAGGCAAGGGTGTCCAGGCCACGAAAGCTGTGGCATGCTAGCCTATAGCACGTCCTAGCTCGTCGGTGGGGGGTTTCTTGCTATCGTAGCACTGGGCGTTCGTTACGAATTACATGCCGGAAGAAAATAAAAATATATACGGGTTCAAATAATTAGAGCCCAAAGTCGTCCTTGTAGGTCACACGATGATCAATTTCTTGTAGTGAGGAAGAAAGCGAGATGGAATTGCCTCTCTGAGGTGATACCCACTCACGTATCCCAAAAGGATTTTACCATGGCTATTGTGTCCTCATGTTTACAATAACCCCAAAACTGATTTAACGGAAATTATTTCAAACCATGTTAATTAAATAAAAAAAAAAACAAATCCAAAACCATTTCAATCGAAAATAAAATACTGAAACGTCGTCATCGTTATCTTCACTTCATCTTCAAAACACTCGATAGCTTACAATTTCACATCCACCCCTGACTTATCTATTCTCGTTTCATGTCGAAATGTGTTTTACTAAAATCTGTAATTCAGAGCGTAAACATAACTTCCCATTAAAAAATACTCACCCAGGAGCGGAATTGTGAATGAGAAGGCGAAACAATTTAATTTCGAAAATCAAAACAAAATTCAATTTTAATGATTCAAAAAACTTAAAACTAACAAAAAAATCCTAAAAAAATTCCTAAAATTATTTTATCTGTACTATACGCAAGATTAAAATTACAGTATTTAAAACCAACAGTCAGTAGTTTATTTATGTTTTTAATCTTATTTAAAAAGTATTAAATTTTATTTATCTATTTCAAAGCCGATGATGAAGTAAAAACAAAAAAAAATTAATTTATATTTCATATATATTAATTGAAAATTATATAAAAACAATAAAAGTTAATATGGAACCATACAATTTATTAAAATATTTATGAATTTAAAAGAAATGGAAAATAAATAATTTATCATCACCCTAATGTCTCAATTCTCATATCTTATTATTTAATTTTTATGTTAATTTGCATGAATTTAATTTAGTAGGTACTCGTTGTTTTTTTTCACTTAATTTCTCATTTACAGGGTGTTGTTCTTTTGTTTGTTTTTTTATATAATAATTATTTCTATTTAAACTCTTATTTATATGTACATTTTTGAATTTTAGAAAATTAGAAATTAATTAATTGGAAATGTGGAAAAATAAATGTAAATTAAAGTCAGGGAAAATCGTTCAATTATTTAAAAAAAAATGGAATATGAAAAAAAAAATTACCAAAGATTTTTTTTTTTAATTGTGTATATGTAGTAGGTTCTGCTTTGATGAGGTGCACCGCTCCAAAGACATTGAGGTAAATTAATTGTTTTTTTTTCTATTTACCTGTTCGATAGAATATCATTTTTTTTATTATTTAAATATTCAAACGATTTCAAAACGAAAAATATTTTATTATTTAAGTAGATATTATACTTGAAATAACTCTAGAAAAAATAAAATAAAATTTATTTATTATTTAAATGGAAAAGATAATTTGATAAGAAAGAGTAAGCGAAATAAGAGAATTGGAAAATAAAAAAAAAAAAAAGATAAAGTTAAAGTTAAAGTTAAAGTTAAAGTTAAAGTTAAAGTTAAAGTTAAAGCTGATTCTGTGGATGTTGTGGAAAGAGATGGTGACGTCAGGATAGTATTTCGGATATTTTCTTTCAGGTATTTCAAGGTTGCACTGAGTTTTCTTTTTTCTGTTCACTTTTATAGGGAAATATTCTTTTTTTTTCTATTAAGTTTTCTTTTTTTTTGTATAGTATTTTTCTGATTTTAAGGGTTTTTTTTTCACTTATTTTTTTTTCTTTTTTTTACAGGGCGGTATATTTTATTTTTCTTTTGCAGGTATTTTTTTTGTTTTACTAGATTTTTTTCAGGTTTATAATTACATGGGATTTTATTTCACATTTTTTCTATCAAAAAATAGAGTAGTTAGATTCTTTTTTTTTTTAATTTAGCATGACATATATTTAGATAGGGTAGTTAATTTTTTTTATATGTATATTATGGGCGCACGTGTAGGGTAACATTTTTCACTTTTAAAGGGGCAGATATATCTCTTAGGGCTTTTTTGTTTTATATGTTTTTTTTTATTTCTTTTCTTTTTTGGACTTATTATAATTTTTTATACACAGATATTTTCTCACTTGCATGGACATTTATAGGAATCAGTTTTATGGTTTTTTGTTTTTTTTGTTTTGCACGTAGAATAAAACTAGCCTAAATCGCACTTAAGGTTTTTTTTTTATTTTACTTAGTTTTTTGTATATAGATAAAAACATTATGCACACGCGTTTGTTAAATTTCTCGTGCTTTATTTTTCTTTTATAAACTTTAACCACGCGATATTTTTTTTCATATTTTCATATTTTTTTTCCCGGACCAGTAAAAAAACTTTTCGCGCAGTTTTTTCGTCGTCGTCCATTGAAGGTTCAATTATATCAGAGGATGATTCAAGATAAGCGACCACTTTTATAGGTTGTCGCCAAGCTTTGCAATGTCGAAAATTTCGAAGAGAGCACTATAAAGATGGCGTCGACATCGAGGCCGGAAGAAATCAATTCTGGCCGAGTTTTAAACTTAAAAATCACATATTTAGTCTCGAAAAATATTTTGGAATTTTTCAAAAATATATGTGACCAAATATTGAATTTCAAGTTTAAAAGCGGCTGAAAATAACTTACTGGAAATGCTTCCATGATGCAAATTGAAAAAAGACTTTTTTTTGTATTGATGTCTAACTTCGACTTTCTCTAGAACTTTCTCTATCATTTTTCTATTCGAAAGCTGAGCTGGCGAACATTTTCTTTTTCTCTTCCTTGTGTCTCTTTCCTTTACATCCACTTCATCCATCTCGACCTCATCTCCACCTTCTCCAACAGCTTACACAAAATTGAATTTAATTGAAAAGGCTGAATTGGAAACTATAAGATCGAAAGGTTTTAGGATAGGCTAAAGCTATTCTTAAACTGTACTGACTGTTGGGTTTAAAATTGGTATATACAAAAAAAATTACACTTATAATCATTTTGCTTAGGTCGTTTCCTACAAGTGTAAAAAATTATTTTTGAAAGTCTCGCTCTAGGTCTCGAATGACGAGACCGTGATGAGACGAGATTGCCTTTTAAGCATCCGAGACGAGACCGAGTGGAGACTGCCTTTTAAGCATCCGAGACGAGACCGAGAAGAGACTGTTTACTTGGACCGAAATTTACAGTTAAATATTTATTTTCTTCTGCGCATATCCGAACAATATGGGGGATAAATTATATTTTGACGTCCTGAAATCGTATTTTTTGGAGACGAGACCGAGACGAGACTGCAAATTCAAATTATATCGCAAAAAAGGCGAGACTGAGACTGAGACGACACTCGATTATACGAGACCGAGACGAGACCGAGACAAGACTGACAATTTTCGATTTTACCGAGACCGAGACGAGACTTACAAAAGTCTCGCCGGTTCTCTTCTTATGGCCAGCCTAGCTATACGAGAGCCAGTTCGAGCGAACCGGTTGCTTTTTTTTTTTGTGCACCAAAACCATTAAATATTTTTTGATTGTTTTCAACATGTTTTTTTTTTTATTTAATTTTTTTTTTCAAATACGGGTTATTAATTTTTTTTTAAATTTATCCCTTATGTGCATAATTTTTCTATACAAAAATTCTCTACACCCGCCAGGGATCTCAGCATTTCAGCATTTAAAATCTTTAACGATAGAATGCTTTTTAAATATTGAACAATATTGCTCGTCAAAAACCGCTAAGAAAAGTTCACAAAAACTGCACCTCTTTAACTTCTAGTAGTGTATTTGTGTTAAGATTTTGATCTATACATTTTTTTTTTAATTTAAAGACCCTAAGTAATAAACGAAATTTGATTCGAATGTAGCCTAAAGTCGAGTTTTACCCATACAAAAAATCGAATATAAGCTAGATTCGATTTGAAATTCGTTTTAGTAATTATTACTACCATTCGCATTTAAAAAAATTGTTTCTTGTAATATTGATCTCAAAAAAATACTTATTTTCCATGGATAAGAATATAAGTTTGTAAGGAATCTAAGCGGAGCACGAGTTGCGTACCTATACTCTACGGTAGGCTCCTGGTACACAACACATTTCAGACATTTACCAATAGTGTTGAAAAATTCTACTTTTCGTGGTCTAACAAAAAATGGCGTTTTATTGAGACTTGTTTTTCTATAATATCCCAATAAAACGGGCTTTATGACTTTTTATATTTGGCGTTATATACAAAATGTTTTTTGTAAGTTTTTATTTACCTTTAACAACTCTATTTTCTCAATCTTATCCAATACAAATTATTTCAAAAATTAAAAATTGATAAAGATATTTCCGGTTAAACCAAAACCAAACAAAATATCTCAATCATTCCAAGAAAGCCTCTTCATAAAAAGACCACCAGTGCACCGGACCACTCATCGTTTGATCTAAAAACTCTCCAAAAGAATACAAATAAATCTTAAAGAGTATATCAATGAATAAGGAAAATAAAATAAATTACCACCAATCATATGGATTTCAGTCAGAGTACCACTGATGTCTTGCAAGCGATACCAATGCATCCATCAAATAATTGTACCTTACAGTAGAATATGGACAAAGCATAACACCCAGTATAGGTATGGAAATAAAAATGATACGAAAGATTCAGAGGAGGCGTAATTGTCCGAAGTAGATTCAGAACCTCGATAGCCATGATGATGTCTTTGTGGAATAAAAAAAAAGGAAATCAGAAGCAGGATGATTTTGATTATAGTAGAACGATTCTTTATGAATTTATCGAAGATTTTGTCACTTAACTTATGCATCAATAAAAGTCATAATACCTTTATGATTCAGACGGGAATAGTTATATTTTTTTTATTAGTTGTTGCTTTCGAATTTTATCAAGAAGAGGCCATCTTTGAGTTGAAACGGATGCAATATTTCAAGAACTGTCAAAAATCATGACTTGTGCCACTGTAAATTGATTTGGAGTACTGTTTTCGAACGAATATAAGTTTTAAGAAATTGTTTTATTTTTCATATGAAGTGAAATATGGAGCGCTTTCGAATTTGTTGAAGAAGTCTTTGGGTGGTCTGAACTTAAAATCTTTTGGTTGTGATTTGTACAAACAAAATCGAATAAAATTAATCCAATTTAACACCAATGAATGTAATGAAAAATTGAAGCCTCGTTATTTTGTCTTTCTGTCTCTTGTCAACATAAAACCACTAACGGAATTTTCTCCAAAATGTTTATATAAGTTTAGTTAATAGTCTTAACTTACTGAATGGTTTTAACCATTTTAAAACAATAATTGCTTATTTACTTAGCTGACTTCTGACCCGCAAAGCACGAAGGATATCATCCTGAGACAGGAAAGCCCTCCATCATCTATGATCTGGCAATCACGGCGGCGCCAGCGGAGGTCCGGTGTTCCTATTGCGATTCAGAGAATGGCTCATTTTGCATTCCCTAGAACTGGAATAACTGGACATGTATGGCTCAGTAATAGGTCTTGAAGTTGTATTATCTCTGATTCGTCCTCACTACCACTTAATATACATACATTTTTTTTTCCTTCAAAAAGCCCAGTATCAAGTCTCTATTTTTGATTATCGTTTAGCACTCGTCACAAGGCAGGAATCTGACCGGATAAGCGCTCTGTAAATCGTGCACTTTGCCTTACGCGCAAGGAGTTTTGATATGATGATGATCCTGGGAAAGTAATTCTTCTCAGACTTTGCATGCCAAATAGCTGACACCTGGTTTTATAAGGTGGTGTATAAACTCTCCAATATAAATTCTAAAATACATTTCTGTAAATTTTCTCTGAATTGTTTCTTTCAGTTAAGGTTCTTGTAATATAGGTCCCGAACCGTAATGCAGCTTGACTGAAAGAGTTGAAAAGAGTTGATATGGGTCAGTAAATTCTTTAGTGTTCCTCTTGATAAACCCTGGCATTTAATTTGATATATTGATTATGTAATCAATATGTGGAAGGAAGAAGAGCTTTGTATCAAGGGTGACCCCTAAAACATTTTTCTGCAATAGACGTTCTAATTCTCAACAGTTTAGAGAATTGGCGAAGTTATATGAAAACAGGACATCATCGCTTGGCACTTTCAAGTAACACCAATCAGCTAATCCATTTAAATCATCATTTAGCATAAGACTTCCATGCACTTAGTCATTCGATTTTCGATACAGTTTAAAGTCGTACGCAATTAGAAAATATGATGAATTCCTGAAAATATCAGGAATATAATTTTTAAACAAATGGAATAAAAGTGGAGCTATGGCTTCTCTGAGGCCAGATGCTACTGGAATTTTATCTGGCAGGTGATCATCATTTTTAGCAAACTGAACTCTGCAGGTTAAATAAGATTCGAACCAAGCAAAAAATCATCGAATGAAAACCCATTTGCATAGTTAGTCGTCAATGATAAATTAGCAAGATCTAGATCGACAAGGTATACGATAAGGTGCAGTGCATTAATGCCCACGGAATTATGCCCCGCGGGTGTTAGTTCCCAAAAAAAAGGAATTAACCTCCGCGCGTGTTAATTCATTTTTAAATTGGGAATTAATACCCGCGGAGGATAATTCCTTATTCTGACGGGTTTTAATTCCAATTTAAAATGGAAATAGACCCCATCTGACAGGCACCTATGGTATCAGTCGGTCTGATGCTTTCAAAGTGTTTGTACTAAATAGTTCCTTAGGTGGCCCGCTTCATGGGTTCAAGGATTTTAACTCCCTTTTTTGGGTCCTCTGTACCACTCCGTCGCTCCACTTAGAGTGTACTCAGTCGCTTGGCAGGTGCCTATGTTGTCAGTCGCTCTGCTTTCAAAGTGTTTGTAGCAAACAGTGATTTGGGTAAAAGTATTTAAGAATGATATATTTATGAAGTATGGGTCTTAATGCGAATTCCAAAAAGCAAAAACACCCGTGGGTCTTAGTTCTTTTTTGTGTTGGGCCTTTATTACCACTTTAAAAAGGAATTAACCCCTGAGGGTGTTATTTCCTTTTTTTTTGAGAAAAAACACCCGCGGGGCTTAATTCCGTAGACGTTAATGCACTGCAACATACGATAAAGATAAATGAACTCCATCACTACCTCGAAATTACTGCTTTATCACTACCTTGAAGTTGCTGCTATAAATATTGGCAACTTGTCCTAGCCGATGGACTACATGTACATAGCTCAACTAACAATTCAGCTTCTTTTAGCTTAAAAATATTGATGCGCCACAGGTTTTGCTTTATATAAAGCTTCGGTAGGGCCTTCGGCAGAAACGAAATTCGTATACAGACAAAGAACTCAATAACTACTTTCTTAAAATCGTATGGAGATAAGAAAAAGAAGAGTTACCGAGCTTGCGAGCTGTCACTCTAATAAACTTCTATAATTGATATTACAGAAGACAATTGAAGATGTCACTTTATAAAGGCTGCATAAAGTTTTTTATATAAGTTGCTGCCAGTCAGTCTTTAAAAGGTTTCTGTAACCATTTTCAAGAAGCTTTATCAAATACTTCGATACGGCTTGTAGGGTCTTATTAAAGAATCATAAATGAAAATGTCAATCTGTGTAAAAACTACATTGTCATTTATAATTATATATTAATAATATTAATAATTTTTTTAAATGCCTTACTTGTGGAAAAAAATTAAACAGCCGGAAAATTATAATATATGCATTTACTCGAGAGCTCGTTAGTTGGATCAGCAGATGAAGGAAAATGAAACACGGCAGGAAAGCTATCACAAAGTGTTAATTTGATAATATGCTTGTAAATACCTAATTATTTTCTTTTTAATTCCAATAAAATCCCTCCGTAGTGTTGAAGGGTTTAATTTTTAATTCAAAAGACAAAACCAATTTCAAAAAATTCACAAAAAACAAATGTCATTCGAATTCATTAGGAATTCATAGGAAAATCAAAAAAGTTTGAGATAAATGTTGCACTAGTTCTAAAACTGCTGGCTCGATTTTGGTGATTCAAACGTTTCTAAGTCTTTATTGAAGTGTTCCAAGTGATCGTTGCATTAGTTTTTAATTTTGGGGATAATCACAAAAAATTCCATAAAAAACTAATTTCATTCGAATTTTGCATCAAATTAAATATATGTTTCATAGGAATTTTTTTCTTTATATTCCTCAAAATTAAAAACTGATGTGACGATTTCTTAGAACACTTCAATAAGGACTCAAAACCGTTTAAATCACTTGTGACTCCTCACATAGGGGAGAATCGGGCTGTAAGAATATGTTTCATTGGAATTTTTTTCTTTATGTTCCTCAAAATTGAAAACTGATGTGACGATTACTTAGAGTACTTCAATAAGGACTCAAAACCATTTAAATCACAGAAATCAAGCTAGTAGTTTTGGAATTAGAGCAAGGTTTATCTCACACTTTTTTGGTTTTCATATGAATTTATATGCAAATCGAAAAGGTGTAAGATAAAACTTGCTCTAGTTTCAAAACTACTGGCTGGATTTTAGTGATTTAAACAGTTCTGAGTGCTTATTAAATTGCTTTAAGTAATCGTTACATCAGTTTTTAATGTGGAGAAATATAAAGAAAACAATTCCTATGAAACATATACTTAATTTGGTGCAAAATTCGAATGAGAATAGTATTTTATGGAATTTTTTGTGAATATCCCCAAAATTAAAAATTAATGCAACGATCACTTGGAACACTTCAATAAGGACTTAGATACGTTTAAATCACCAAAATCGAGCCAGTAGTTTTGGAACTAGAGCAAGGTTTATCTTTCACTTTTTTGAATTTCATATAAATTCATATGAAAAAAGTGTGAGATAAACCTTGCTCTAATTTCAAAACTGCTAGCTCGATTTCTGTGATTTAAACGGTTGTGAGTCCTTATTGAGGTGTTTTAAGTTATCGTCACATCAGTTTTTAATTTTGAGGAATATAAAGAAAAAAATTCCTATGAAACATATTCTTAGAGCCCGATTCTCCCCCATGTGAGGAGTCACAAGTCATAAGCCCTTGTGACTATTTATTGTGAGGATTGTTGTGACTCGATAACAATATCGAATCCTCCACCAATCCTCACAAGAAAACTCACAACGAAACTCACCACAGCAAAGGTGAATTGTTTAGTGTCATTATTCGAGCAGCTGATTAAAAAAAAAAACATAAATTGAAATTGGTCGAGTCGGTTTATTCACTCTTTTATTAAAAATACATAAATAAATATATTAAGCAAGTGCCAGGTAACATATCTATATACATATTTTATGTGTATTATTATAGTAATAGAACATATTTTCAGCAGAAAACATCAAGTCACAAATAAGACAAAGACAAGGAAGTTGAATGATGATGTGATTAATGTGATTATTTTGCTAAAAATTCTGTACTGTTGTAAAATTCTTAGTTATGTATTTTAGGATACAACTTCGTTAATAAGACATTCACCAGATCAAATCCACCTATTTTTTTATTTAATACAGACAAAATACCTAAGAATATTGAAAATTCGTTTTAAAAAATAAACCTATCCGAATCGAAATGACAAAACTTAAACAATTTGTGAGTTGTGACCTGCTCTGAAGGAGATCACAGTTTCGATTATTTGTGTGACTGTCACAAGTTGTGACTATGGGAGAGAATTCGAAAAAAGTCACAAAATCAGTTTCACCTCTTGCTGTGACTTGTGATGTATCAGTGATGTTGGGAAGAATCGGGCTGTTAATTTGATGCAAAATTCGAATGAAATTAGTTTTTTATGTAATTTTTTGTGATTATCCCCAAAATTAAAAATTGGAACACTTAAATAATTATTTATGGATTAATTTAAGATAATTGATAATTAACTGCAAAACGAACCTTTTAAATTTGTTTCCTTACGTGAAAAGTACCAGGGAGTTAAGGAAATCGTTATCATGTGTGAACATTTTTATAGAAGCTTGGGTTTGTTTAAGGTAACATTTTGAAGGAAAAGGCTGATTAAGTTCTTGCATCTTCCAAATTATATATAAGATGGCTAAGTGCTAAGAGTGATGGACTATCACATAGGAGCTCCGAGTTCCGATCCCTAGTTAGGTAAAAATATAATTTGTGTTTTATAATCATTTCTAATACTTTAATTAATAAATAAATGAATTTGATACTTGATTTCAGATAAAATGCAGTCAAAATCACATTAAAAAATCAAATTAAAAATTTATTTTTTCTTTAATTTATTTTTGTTCACCTTCTATAAGACTTGTATTTTTAACGACTAATAGGTATTATACACGAATACATAAAAAAAGTTCGCACTTCTATTAAACTTGTATTTTACTTTTATACAACCATGTCCGAAGCTATCTGTCAAGTTGAAGTGTCATTCAAATTTCCAATATCGCTCGTTAAAACTTCGCATCGGCTTCTTTAGGCTTTTACACAATCTGCTACTTTTAAAAGATTTGCGAATAAGTTTATTAGAAGATTTTCCGAAATCACGTATACAAGCTATATTAGCTTCTATAACATTCTCCTTTTTATGCTTAAGTAAACTTAACAAATGTCTTATGGAACTTCGAAGGCCTATTCCATTAAGCCGAACCGAAGCTCAAATGTTATTTGGGAGTCTACATACTAGACAGATGATTATTTCTCTGTTGGTAGCAAATAAAAAAAGGCGATCTTTCAATGTCTGCAAAAACTATCGAGCCATTAGCCTCTTAAACGTCGTGTCTGATCTTATACAATGTACTATGTAACGAATCACAGACAGAATCAACAAACTGAGGCAAGTCCTGGAAAATATCAACGAATAAAATTTCATTTACAAAATATCAATAGAAAACAAGAGGGTGTACTTAAAAAGTTAAAAGCCTTCATCCTCAAGAACTCAAGAATTATAGCGATGGCTAGACTCGGGAAACTGATTCACTTGTGTTGCACAATTAGAAGACCCCATGGTTTACTGTGCAAATAGAGTATATGATTAATAGCACTTCCGAACTACTCCAAATATAGACAGAGTTCCGACAAAAATATGTCCTATCGTGTCACTTCTGCAATATATTATCTTAATATGGAATTAGTAGATACACTACACAAGGGCACAATCGGCACTACATTAAACGGATCAGTCTAAACGTGACATTTTAGAGAACATAATTTACGGCGATTGAAGATCAGACAAAGTAAGCTCTTGATTTAAAGAAGGATGTAACTAAGAAATAAGTAGTATATACATTATACAGTATCATTTCATCCGAACATGTTGGTAGTTTTTTTGGCTCTCCGCCAACTCATGAGCACAGTATTTTAAGAACTACGCTGGTAAGCTATAAGTATAGCTAAGTCAAAGTTTAACTCTTCTTGAACTCCGTCATAGGACTCTTGACCATCATGGACTTAAAATGGGTAGATGTCCATCTATAACCAAAACTGTTGGAAATCTTCTATATGCTTCGGTCCGCAGATTAATTTTTGGATGATTCAAAGAAGCTATGTTCTGATCTTTGTTTTGATTACAACAATCACCGATACTTTTGATGGAGGATCTTCTACTTTCCAGTCTGCTAGTTCTCATTCGATGCTCTTCCGCCGCTGCTGTTGTATTATACCCTCCCGATTTCAAAGAAACATCTTTTGTCCCTTATTCCGGTAAAGGGATGAATTATCATACAATAAGTTCTTTCTCTGTTATGGCTTATAACATCATAATGGCGATTTCTTCTAACTTGTTCATTATATCCCGACCCGATATTCAAATACTGATTGTTGATATCCCTAATAGGAAGAAGTAGAGAAATTCTTGATCAGGTGTTTTCAGTATACTCCTACAATTCTAGGTGATCTCGTTAAGTTGACCAATGACAAATACCTACTTTTTGTAATTGCATTTTGTTCGAGGTCAGAATTTTTTCTAAAACCAAAAAACGGACAAAGACGATATTTGGCTTTCGCAATGTATGAATGTCTAAGAATTTGGATCATTCTTCGTGTTGATTTGTGCATAGTCGATTTGATTGGCGGTTCGCGCTTCTTGAAAGCCCAAGGTTGCTCTGTGGTTTGGATACTCTGCCTTAAAAAACCTATAGTGCTGTCAACAAGTAGAAAACATTTATTACTATCCCTAACTTCAAATACGAACTATCAACTTGGGGGGAAGAATCCAAAATTCTGTTTTTGGATACATTTAATTTTCTGTTTGTTCAATTCTGAACTCATAAGAAATCCATGCTTTCACATAATTAAAAACGATTATTACATCAAGTCATTTTAAATTCATAATTTTTCAGTAAGCTCAGAGAAAATGAATAAATGCAGCAAACACCCACACGTTCTTAATCCCACAAAAGAATGTTGAATGTTTTTATTATTGATATCTTGCCTAAAATATAACATTTTTTTTATAAGCTTATGGTACCTAACTTTATTATGCGCGGACCAGTTTCACTTTTTATATTCTTTGACTCTTCCAGAGCTCTTTGAGTTTCTTAATTCAATTTTTATGTTCTTTTTTTTTTTGTATGGCACACGACAAATCCACTCGAGTGAATAAACAAAAATAAATCAAGAAAAAAAACTCGTTTGACATGCCAACCAATGTAGCACAACGAGACATGGAGCATTATATAGCATAGATAAACTTAAAGCATATTATGACTCATTGAAATTATTGTTTGGTCACATTCCACGGCTTTAATAATACAAAAAATACAATTTCAAGTTCAAAGTATTTCAACTTTATGACATCGAGATTTTTTATTTCTTTATAATTTTTTTTAATCCGAAATAATCGAACAACTTTAAATCCCGGTTGAGGTAAAAAATTGCTGCTTTATGGTGTTTGGATTTGATTTTTTACACAACATCGTGGAATGCTATATATTCTTAGGTGGAGGGTATTTTTTAAAAAAATTTTAATAAAAAAGTAAAAATTAAAAAAAAATCTCCAAATGTTGTTGGCCTTATTGAAAATGATCATTTTTACAAATCTATTTATAGGCACGTATGTATGACTTTTTAAAGCCTTATTGCAGGAGTGAATTTGATAAAAATTCATTCGACTTTTTTATTTAAAGCTTCGAATTATTAGTTTTGTCTATGTAGCTGAGTTGACTTGTCCAAAATAGAATAATAAAGCAAACAAGGATGACAATACGTAGGTAAGTACTTACTCTACAATGCAGGTGCAATAGAGTAGCGAAGATTTGATTTTGTTGTTTCTTTTAAGTTTTAAGATATCTCTTGGATTTAAGTTCTTTTGGCCCTTAAAACATTCGACCATCAATTGCAAACAAAACATTTGTGGATTTTTTAATTTAAAAAAAAAATACAAATATTGGGTTTTTAAAATGTCTTTAACTTAACTTTGAATTGCTTTTTACTTTTCTTTACTTTTCTGTGCTTTTAAGGCCGAAGGTCTTTCAATTCCACTTTTTGTGTATGCAATTGACAGGACTTTGGACTATAGAATGCACAGAAAATCAAAGGAATGCAAAGTAAAAGAACAGACCTAATAATATTTTTAGTGTTAAAACCATCATCGATTTATTTTTAAAAAGCTTTTCACATTTTTATTTAAAAATTGTCCAATTTAGAGAAATAAAATTGGATTTAATTCGAAAAAAAAGTTCATATACTTTCCACTACAAAGCATCTCTTTTATCAGAACAATGTAACATGTGTCCAAAAATGTCTTCGAACGTTAAAAGTTAAAATCTATCAAAGCAAAGAAGTAAGCTTCCGTTTTTATAAAGCCAAACCCTACTGAGGAAAACTGGAAAAAGTTTCAAAAAGCTAGAAAGACCTGAAACGTCCATATTCGATGAACCAAATTTTTACATGATCAAAAATTACGGCAAAAAATACTAGATTGTCCCAATGATAGTACAAATTTCTGGTCATTTGCAAAGAAAACACGGAATGCTACTTCGTCGTCACGGAATGCTATGCTCGTCTTCAATGACACCCCTTTTGTCAGCTCGTTAGAGAAAGCCAATTTGCTGCCAAAAAGTGTTATGACACCTTCTGTACTTGAGAGCGCAAACGATTTTATGGGACAAATATTCTTTCGCACTCGTGCAGTTGCCAGAGTCCTAAAAGATCTTGATATTCAAAAATCCGCTGGCCCGGATAGTATCCCTCCCATTGTTCTGAAGAGGTGTTCTTCAACGCTGGCAAAGCCACTGAATAAGGTTTTCCATCTGTCCCATTCTACTGGTTTCTTTCCGACAGGATGGAAAACGGCATTTGTCCAGCCAGTCCCTAAAAAAAGCGTATCTTCTTTACCACTATCGTCCACTTGCACTAACGTCCCTTCTTTCCAAGGTCATGGAAACGCTGATAAATTTTTATATCAAGAAATATCTGGAAGAACGAAAGCTTCTTAATGACCGGCAGTACGGCTTTTGCAGAAATAGGTCACCTGGTGATCTGATGGTATATCTCACCGAACAGTGGAACAAATCTTTACATCGTTTTTGAGAAAGTAAGATTATTGCACTTGATATTTCAAAAGCGTTTGATAGAGTTTGGCACCAAGCTCTCTTATCGAAAATGCGTGCATTTGGTTTCGATGAATCTCTTCTTCGTTGGATTAGAAATTACCTTTCGGACCGTTCAATACAAGTTGACGGTTTCAAGTCTGAAATTCACAAAATAAATGCTGGTGTGCCCCAGGGCTCCGTTTTGTCTCCGACCCTCTACCTAATTTTTATAAACTATCTTTTGTCTGAAACTTCTAATCCACTAAACTGTTTCGCTGACGATAGTACTCTCAGCTTCTTATATTCGTTTACAGATTCACATCCATGTTCTTCGGATGTGGAACTTGAACGGCAGCGTATGATAAGCTCATTAAACTCTAATCTCGACAACATTGTCCAATGGGGAATCAAAAACCGCGTAGAATTTAATGCTTCAAAAACTCAATGCTGTCTCCTGTCGTTAAAGCGAAACCCAATCCTAATGCCGCTATCAATGGACGGCACTTGCATCGAGGAAACCGAACAGCTCTCAGTTCTCGGTATGTGTGTCACAGACCACCTTTTGTGGAATGACCACATATTTGATGTCGCCAAAAACGCTGCTAAGTGTTTAGGTTTTCTCCGCAGATGCAAGAAATTTTTTTCCCCTTCTGATCTGGCTATGATCTACAAAGCCTTTGTTCGTCCAAAACTTGAGTACAATTCTCATGTCTGGCAGGAGCTCCAAAAACTCACTTAAGTTTGTTGGACAGAATACAAAAGAGAGCTTTAAAAATGATAGGTGAAGGATCTATAACGGAAACAATGACATATCTCTAACACCGCCGTAATGTTTCATATCTTTTTCTATTTGACCGCTTTTTTAGTAAACGGTGTTCTATTGAAATAGCCAGTTGCGTTCCTCCCCTTAAACAATTTAACCGTAATACTCGCGCTTCTAATGCCCATCAGTTTACCCTCGAGCCCAACTTCAGACGTACTGTTAAGTGCAGAGATTCTTTCTTCAGTCGCGCCACACGAATGTGGAATGCTTTACCGGGCCCAACTTTCCCCTCCCATTTTTATTTTGAAATGTTTTTTAAAGATTTACTTAAAAAAAAAATCTGACTGGCTTAAAAATCGTTTAGTATCAAAAAAAGTCAGCTGAATTTATATATATTTTTTCTTTTTGGATTTATTTTGGAATCAGGCCATAATAAATGTTAAACCATTTTCTTCGTTACTTACCCCCAGTTTCACAGTGGGAGTTTAAATTTAAGAGCAGCTGAACCTTAAACTGAGTTGAAATTGTTGGTTTAACTCTTTCGGTTTCACAGTGAAATCTGATCTTCAGATCAGTTGAACTTCGTTTACTGGGGGTAAATGAGGAATAATCGAGAAATTTTTTCAACTCCTAATCAAAGGGCATGGTAGTACCAAGTTCTGGCACTACACTCTTTTAACAGGATCAAACTCAGGCGATTTTCGACCCCCTCTATATTTTGTACCAATAAAGTCATATTCAGGCAACACACCAAATTTTAACTCCTTAGGATTAGTAGTTCCTGAGATCTAAGACTGCAAAAATCGTAAAAACTGAAATTAACTGACTGACAGATTATTAAATTTAGGTATAGGAAATTTGAAATTATCCATTTCGGAAAGCTGGAATACTCTCATTTACTTAGAATAAATATAAATTATATGCAGGGCACTTGCGATCGTTGCAGAAAAATGAAACTTGGCGCAGTATAGTAACGAGCTTAAAGTGCAAGCAAAGGGAAAAAGTTTTAATTTAAGATTTTTTATTCAGGGGGCGTGTCTTCGACCAATTTTCTCAGAATTGATATCAATTATTTGGAACACTTCCGTTTGTTTTAGAACGATGAAAGCACATTTTCTCAGAATTGATATCAATTTTAATGGAGCACTTTTTTGACTGTCGTAAATTGATAAAATTCGGTTCTACTTCTACCCATATTTTCGTATACAAGAAACTTGTACGTAACTACTCATTCATGAAAAGTAGTGACATCTAGAAGTATAACTACGCCAAGTTCTTAGTTTATATGAATGTAAAATATCGAGTAATATCGAAAAAATTGTTATTTAATGATTACTGACAAAGTTCGATTGTTTTACTTGTCAAGTTTTCTTTTTACTACTCAATTCCTCAACTTACCAAATTTAAGACCTAGAGCCTAAACGAGTATATGTATTTGCTTTAAACTTGATGTAAAACATTTTTCACTAGAGACGAAATTCAAAACTCAAAAGTAAAAAGCTTTCTGAAGCCAAAACTATAAAACTTTCATAATTTGATGAACCGAAAATTACTCTCTCGAAAGCGTTTTCTAAAATTTTTGTGGGTCAATTGTTTTTGGGGAGAGTTACTCTCGGTATATTCGCAGGTAATGTCAATAGTTCTCTTAGACATAAGTATTTTGGTTGGCCCGTTTAGCTGGTTCAAAGTATTTCCCTTCAAGTACCTTTGTCTCGCTCAAACACACAGTAGCAAATCACTTGAAGCAAAGCAATAGCATTTAATGTATTTAAAAATGGTTGGAATGGCAACAAAGGTTGTTGAATCCATTGTATTTTATATACTTTTATAGCTTATTCGCAGTAAGGTCGGTATGCAGATTTGTTAAATCTGACTATCAAAATATGGTAGGCTTGCATACTGTCCATAATAACAGGTATATTTTATGACTCTTCAACAAAAAAGCTCCATAAAACAGAGATTTCTAGACACATATTCTTCTACATATTCTTCTTGCATGCTGTAAATGATTTTGTCCAGTCAATCTAATGGGTTCATTGTATATGAAAACTATAGTATTATCACGGAGTCGTTTTTATTTTCGCTGGATTTGTACGGCTGGTGGCGCAAGTGTTTGCAACATGTTCTATGATTTTGACAGCGTAGACATTAATTTTTAGAAAGAGTAAGTCTTGTTATATTGTAAAGGAGTAAGGGAGTTAGATCTCAACTTTCAAATTTGTTTCCTCAACAAAAAGTGTTGAGAGAAGTTGGTGGATTTCGACACTACGTGACTCAGTAGTCGGCGCTTCTCATGATATTACTATAGTTTTCATATACAATGATGGGTTGAAATAAATTGTATAATTTAAAAACAAACTTAGTGTCTGTAATCAAGTGAGACGGAGTGTTTGTGTTATTAGATATTTTTTTATTTTCAGAAATCACTTTCAGAAAACGCTTTCGCTTTTATATAGTGATGACGCGAAAAGTGCTTCCAGACAATTTGTTTTCTTGAAAGTAAAAGTCACTTTTAGAAAGCACTTTCCTTTCATAGTGTGACTGCTCTCTGAAAGCACTCACTTTCAGGAAAATTTCAAAAGTGGAATCGCTTTCTGAAAGCATTTTCATTTCAGTTTGTGTGAGGGGATCTTAACGATTTGGATTGAACTTCTATATTAAAGTTTTTTATATTAAATCAACAAATTTCAAATGTTATTTTAATATTTTCTCGATAAATAAATAGGAATATTATCGATTCACTAATACACACCGTTAATGTTAGCACTTTCTTGCGGTCCAAATCAATTAATTAACTAATTATTTTTCTTTCAACTACGATTACCTATACATCGAAAAACTTTAATTACATATTAAATTACTGCATGTAATAATTGAAACTGAATTTTTGAACCTAGCCATTAAAACTCAACTCTGCTAAAACATTACTATTAAGTTTTAAAAAATAAATAAACTACCGATTAATGTCTTCAATTATTTATGCACCTCTAGCTCAAAGCTTTCTGCTAAGCATACTGTAACAAACATTTATTAGTATCATATGACAAAGAAATTTTGTCTTTAAATCTAAGAAAAATGTTTTAAGAAACAACATCAGCATCACCATCTCTACGAACAACGATGGAACACGACTTTGACCTGATCTATTAGTGAACTCTCTAACACCACAACTAAGCTAAAAACCAGCTTCAAAACTAAAATTCGATTATTCAATCGCAATCCCCACGAAACTAAAAGGATGTTGCAACAAATAATCCCATCAACAACTCCTCCATCGCTACGTCTTCATCTCATCGATCGACCCTATTAACTCAAATGAATCCAGCCAACATTGTCTCGAGCCTTTCATCAATCACAGCTTTATTGAAACAAAGCCATCAGAAGACCTTTCATCTGCGGTCATCTCTCACTAAATCTAAAATGCACACAAATCAACAGAGGAAATAATAATAATAACCACAATTCTATCCTTTGGCACCCTTTTTTCTCGCAGCTCCAAACTCAGTATGGACGTACGCCAAGCAGTCGTTCAACGCCTTCCGTCCGTCGTTGCCTTCCTCGAATAGTTGCAAATTCGCGCAAGAAAGTGAAAGCAAAACATAATAATTCGGCTCTCTGGGAGTGCAGCATGGACGGACATGGACCCGTTTCATCATCGCATCGAGGCGGACAACCTCTTCTTCCTCTGTCACCTGCGCTGCTCTCCAAAACAACAGGTCCACTCCGCCAATTTTTTGCCTATCGCCAAACCAAGCGATTGCATAATAAAGCAACCAAAAAAAGAAACACTAAAAAACTGAATCAAAACGAGCACACACAAATCATAGGAATTTACTTCAGTACTACCACTACACTAGGTATATAGATGGCGCTGTGGTAGTGCGACCGACCACAGTTATGTGCAAAATCCTGCAGGGCTAATGGCAAGTGTCTTACTCACGAGTCGCGAGTCGCAACAGCAGTGCATTTGGCAAAGAGCGAGATGCAGAGGGAATCACGAGGAGGAACACTCCAGTTCAGAGTGCACCCCACATCATGTTGCGATTATTTGCCAAAAGTATTTGCAGATGAAACCAAGCAATAGACAACAACAACAAAAAATCGAATAAAAAACAAGGTGAAAAACGATCACTGACGTGATATTACAAAACGATGAAGTGAAATTCAACCACCAAGAGCTATCCAACATAGAGCTAATCAGCAACGGGATGGTCGATCGATGAGTGCGGAGGGTGATGTTGCGAGAACTGTGGGTGAAGGTAGTATTCAAACAGCACACAGGGACAGGATGGATACTTCGTGACAAATATGACCTAATGATCCTAAATCCATTGCATGCAGTAATGTTTTTAGTCTGGAGCAGTGCAAATGTTGCACGCTGCACGGAATGGACAGCTTTATGCCAATTCAATAGTTAGGCACAGTAGTAGAAACATTCAGACGTGAAGTCGAAGTGAGTAAACATTTAACAATTACCACATGGTTAAGCTAATGTTCATTGAGATGATTTTATTAGATAGCTGCCCAGAAAGTTAATTTCTTATCTCCGTTTGTTCTTTTTTTTTGTTCTCTTCGTTTTGATGAAGAATATTTTTTGATTGTCGAAGATTGCCCAATAATATAAGGAATCATATGTGTCTCCTAATTTGTTATTATATATAAATTGGTTCTCAATGTAGTTAATACTAAAAACTACAAAACGTTTATTTTCCTATTTTTTTATGGAAAGCTTCTTCTTCTAGTCCAATATTATGTATTTTAGAATGTGTGCGAAAAAGTGGCTTTCAAGCTACAAGTGATTTTGTCTTCTTTTAAACAGTTTTTGTTTTTTTTTCTATAGAAGATTTTGATTTATGAATGTGAAAACAGAGAAGTGATGAGGTGGATCGTTTGTATACATTTTTGCAGTTCAAGTAAATCTGATTGTTTTTTAATGTTTTATTTCAAAATTTTATTTTAAAATTAGTTTAGTTGTTAAAAATTTAGTCCAGTAAATAAGACTATTCAGTCGCAAATAGTGAAAATGTTTTTAGAGAATAAAAAAAAACTTTACGTTTTTTTTGTCGATTTAAAAGCGGCCTTTGATACGGTAAACAGGAGTTCTTTAATCTATAAGATTTCTACCTTAGGCATTTCAACCAAATTCCTCAACTTATACAAGCTTCTTTTATCCGATACCTCTGCTGCTGTATGGAATGGTACTATAATGTCTGATTCCTTTTATACAAGTGCTGGTGTTCCACAAGGGTGTGGATTAAGTCCATTAATGTTCGCACTATATATTGATGATGTATCCAAAGATTTTCCTGGTGGTATTAAGGTTGGCGAAACATCAATAAAGATGCTTCTATACGCAGATGACATTGTATTACTGGCTGAAAATCCCACAGCTTTACAGTTACAAATAAATAAGCTGAAGCGTTTTTGCGATTTATGGGATCTAAGCATAAATGTAGCAAAGTCGAAAATCATGGTTTTTGAAAATACACAGCGAAGAACTCCACAAGAAAAATGGTTTTTGGAACGTCAACCAATAGCAATTGTAAATCAATTCAAATACTTAGGTTTCTTGATAACTCGCAACCTTGATTTTCGCCCACATGTAAAAGAAAAGTGTACTGCAGCCAAAACGGCTATTAATCTTATGTGGAGTAATTTCTTTTGTAACAAATATGTGGATGCAACTGCTAAATTTAGAGTTTTTGATGCAACCATCAAAACATGTCTGTGCTATGCAAATCAAGTTTTTGGCTATCAAAACATAGAAGAATTTGAAGCAATTCAACGTTTCTTTTTCAAGCGCATCTTTAAATTAGCTAATTCAACACCCACGTATGCAATCCATGTTGAATCCGGTATGCCACAAGTATTTTTAAAGAATTTAAAATCAAATGCTGATTATATAATAAAAGTTATGAAAAGATCTGACTCAAACCTCCAAAAACAAATATTAAAATATGCACTTCGACGTCAAATATCGCCTTTTAAAGAATGGAACGACTAGACATAGCGTAAATCTCGACCTTAATAATACAGCACTCAACTATTGGCAGGATGTTTTCTAAAGAGCGCAAACATCGCCAACTAGGCTTTTATACAAGGAATTAAACCATACACTCTTTATTAAAAACTATTTTAACGAAAAACTCACTCTCAATCAAATGAATGTTATCTTTAAAGCAAGGACCGAGATGCTTTGTTTAAACTATAGACCTCATAGAATTGACCTTCGCCCGATATGTAGTTTGTGCAACCGCAATGAAATCGAAAATGTGTATCACTTTCTAGCTGTATGCCCAATATTACAAGAAATCCGCAGGCTTTATTTTTCAAAGAGCTTCCTTACACTTGAAGATACAAAGGCTCTTTTAAATGGTTGTTCAGGTTGGAAAATTCTTTGTCGCTTTGTGAATCATGCCTTAGGTTACCGTAGCAGTTTCATAGATTGAATGTAAGATTGAATTTAAATTGTTGAACAAAATGTAAATTAAATTTTTTCTAAATATCTCTTTTTTAATTTATATTGTATTAATTTAAAATTTATTAAATTTGATAAAAATAATTGTATATTATTGTAAGCTCAGATTTTCTTATACTTTATCTTATTTTTTGTTTGATTATATACTTATAACTTTAACCTTTTATTTTTATTAAAAACTCGAAATAAGTCAACTAGGCAGACGGCAAAATTTTGTCATGCTTTACTATTCTTAAGTAAATCAAAAAAAATGTTACACTATCGAGAAATAAAGAATTAATAATAATAATAATAAATAACAGTCGCAAATAATTAGGGAAAACCGCATTTTGTATAGGTGATAGACGTTCATGAGATATGAATGTATATTTTCCCGCTTCGCCCCCTTGGTTACGATTATTACTTTTGCTAAATTCAACATAAGATCCTTGAAAATATAAACAACCTTAGATATAGAAATTATAAACAAAAATAGTTTTGACTTTTAAAAAATATTATTTTTGTTTCATAATTCAATATTTTGAAAATACATATACATATGTACCTACATATGTAAATATGTAAATTATGTAGGTTGATGAATTTCATTGAAATTTTATTATTATTATTATTTATTCTCACCAAGCTGACTATATAATACAAATTTAGTAATATATACTCTTATAGACTACAGAACTATACTAGCAGCATGCAAAACTGTATAATTTACTATTGCTTATTAACTAATCACTAACTGAAATATAATAGAAGCATCAGGCGCGAACGCCTGGTTCAACCACCCCCCCCCCCCGGAAATGTATGAATTTAACTTCCCCGCCATACAATTTCACTCTTTCACTCTTAATTTTTGAGTTTTCAGTTTAAACCGCCCCCCCCCCCCCGACATGTTTTCCTGCGTTCGCGCCTGAGTAGCATGCAATACTATACAATTTACTAATACTTATTAACTAACCACCAAGGTGGAGTAAAGTTAATATATATATAACATGTTTTTTGAATGTATCTCGACTTAGATTATCGTAGAAATCAATAATAAGAAAATGAAGAAATTTAAATATTAAAATATAGAAATCAATATGATTACAAATTAAGTTAGCTTGTATAATACACTGTGTTATCGGTTCATTGAGTCCATAATGTACCCTATGAAACGGAACAGCGAATAGACTATGTACTCTTAGAGCTCTAGAATGAGCATACATTTCTATTAATGATAAAAGAAAAGGACAAACAGGCTGATTTTTAAGAATATCCCAAACAAAAATTATTTCAAAGTACGTCCTTCGAATTTTTAAATATTGAAGACCAAGTAAGTTACATCTTGTATGATAACTAGGCACTTGAATGTTCCAATTTAGTCTGAATACAGGCAATTTGGTGAATCTTTTATGGGTGCTTTCAATTCTATTAGAGTGTATTGGATAGTACGGATTCCATATAACACAGCAATTCTGAAGTACAGGTCTTACGTACGAATAGAATAAAGCTCTAACAGCCTTATTTATTAGATTTCACTAATACTCGGTTCAACCTCGGAATAGTTAAACCAAGCCTCAGCACTTACTCCGGGCTTACGGCACGTCAAACTAATCCATATTTATAAAATATTTTGTCAGCCGTTTTAGTTACGCCTGCCTTATGTCAAATATTATATCAAAAAAGTCACCAATCTAAAACTCTGGTTATTATAAACATAAACAAACCACAGCTGATTTCCATTATTATTCGTTTTAGTTGTTAAGTTATTGGTAGAGTTCATTGCAGACATATTTTGGTAAACAAAATTTACTTATACATAATACAAATAAAAGAAAACATTCTAAAAAATTGGGATAGTTGAAAAAAGATACGTACATTTGTAAATGTATGTACATAATATAATTTCCAGAATAAAACAGACAAAAATAAATATTTTGGTTTATGTTCATAACGTAGATATTTCTCCGACAACTAATCATCCCTCAGTTTTATGGGATCTAAAGGAGTTTTGTACTGTTTTGGCCTTCTCCTTCTTCCAGTAATGTTAGTTAAACCGTTTAAAGAATTTAAATGATGTATTAATATTAAATAAATATCCATTCTTTCGTAGTAAAAAAACAGGAACAAAATTGTTTGCACTTCTCTTTCATTTCAGACGATGTCATGTCAAAATGACATTTAGATACTAAAACGGCTTTACTCCGGCTTTAAACCTCCTATGAACCAGTTTTAGCTTACTCCGCCTCTATTCCTGGTATATATTTTTTTTTTTAAATAAGCTTTCCAGGTTTAGAGGCGTTGTAACGTCGGAGTCACTTTAAACTGCCGCTAAACCGAGATAATAATTAAGGCTGTAAAGGTTTAAGGGTCATTCTTTTGAGTTACGCGCAACGAATCCAAGGAAAAAATTTGCCTTAACCACCACAAAATCGATGTGAAGGGAGAAAGTGAGCTTAGGATCGAAGATAACGCCAAGGTCCAAGGAAGATAACGACAATTTGCAATGGGATACCATCAATAGTATAAACAAAATTTACAGGGGAAAAGTAACGGCAGAAAGATAGGACAATACATTTGGAAACATTTAGGAACAACTGGTTTGAGGTACATCAGTCAGCTAAATAGTCCAGGTCTTTCTGGAGTAAAAGACAATAATCAGAAGATTTTATTCAGGGAAGTAACTTTATATCATCTGCAAAAATAAGGCAGATAGAGTTTTTAATGCAATCAGGGATATCGTTAATCAAAAGTAAGAAGAGCAATGGACCCAAATGGCTTCCTTGTGGCACACCAGAAGTCACGATGATGTTATCAGACAGTAGATCGTTTATATGCACATACTGTGTACGGCCAACCAAATATGATTCAACCCGTTTCAAGATATTTGAATGGAAGCCGACGGCATAAAGTTTCTCACTTAATATCGCGTGATTTACCCTATCGAAGGCCTTGGCAAAATCGGTATAGATGACGTCACATTATGGTAGCCATACTCAAGGTGCCTAGGTACCTCTTTACACAAAATTGAAAGATTTGTAGTCGTTGAAGTAAGTTCCTTAGCAATGAATGTTAACTTTTCATAAACTAATTTTTCAAATAGTTTAGGAATGGTAGAAAGTTTACTGATGGGACGATAATTATTAACGACTTGTTTTGGTCCTGATTTTTGTATAGGAATAATAAAAGACACTTTCTAATCATTTAAAAATAAGCCCGTTTTCAGAGATGCATTAAAGAACAGAGTTAATGGTTCTGAAAGAGAACTTACGCACTTCATTAATACGACTGGAGGAATGCCATCGGGGCCGGGTTGTTTATCCAGATTCAATTCGCGTAGAGCTTTTTCAACATCAGAGTAACTTATATTTAAGGAACCAATATTGACTTGACTAGCAGTGACTATAGAAGGGAAATTTGCAGGTACATAAGAAGGGGAATAAACCGACTGGAAAAATGAAGAGTCAAGTTGCAGATCGTAGTTAGATCACTGGGGATGTAGTCTCCGCGTATTGCATGCAGTTAGGAATCCCATTGGAACATTTCTTACCTTTAATGAAACTTCAAAAATGTTTGCTATTCTGCTTAAGAATGTATTCTGTACGATAAAGGTAGGATTTACATAAGAACTTATATTAAAAACATCAAATTCTTTTTGAATACGTAAGTAATTCCCAAGCAAAAAAGCATCATCATTGGACTTCCGAAAAAAGTTTATAAGCCTTGGTTTTGGTTTTCTTATTTGATAAATTACTTAATCTTTTATTAAACCAGATTGGTTTAGAGTTTTTATGGACTCGTACTTTAGGAATATATAGGGTTATAGCTTCTAATAAAGCGCCATGAAATAAATCGTAGGCAACAGAAAGTGAATCATTCATAAAAATACAGCTCCAAGGAAATGAATTAATAAACATATAAATTGAATTAAAATAACCATTTTTATAGTCATATTTATGTAGTTCATCAGTAGAAGGTTTAAAATAAACATACGATTTGTGATGAATCGTATTCGGAAATAACGGGCAAATGTTTTTAATTAAACTAGTACAAATTCTCTATCGACAAAAACTAGGTCTAGAATTCTATTTAAATCGTTTCTAAATTCATTAATTTGAATAATTTCGTATTCTACAGATGAGTCTATAACTAGAGATTCATGATCAATTTTTACATTTTACATATTAATCATTTAACCGTGGTCGTAGGGTTCATGTCTTTGAGGGAAGTCGTATTAATTTATTCGGAAAAAAATCATAACCCAAAAACTACAAAGAACATATTTCTTTTTATATTTTTTTTTTTCTGAAAGGTCTTAAAGCCCAGCTATAGCCGGTTTCAAGGCTAACCATTGGCGTTAATTTTTGCAGGACAAATGAAAATCTGGTTTGTTATAAGTTATAGCTAATTGCCTTTTTAATGATTATTTCCAACACAATACAATTCACAGTGCAACTAAATTGAATAAATCAGAGAACACTTCATTTACAAATTGAAATCTTAAAATTCTATAAGTGTGGTTGTGTAAATCTGTAAATTTATTTTAAAATAAAAAATGCGTCAATATTTTCACCCGACACAATTGTTAAATGACTTGTTTTGTATACCTAAATAATTTTTTTTTCAACCCCGTTTATTTACGGAAATTAATGACCACTAAAATACTTGACTACAAAACGAGGAAAGCCAAATTCGGTCAAAGGAGATTTTTTTTTTTTCAGAATGGATATTGAAATTTTATTGAAATTTTGCAATTGTAACGTGTTTGAGGAACGTATGTACATTGTACTATTGTACATATAAGAAACTGCAGAGAAATGTGAAATTTTAAACGTGCAAACAATTTCATTATCACTTTTTTAGCATAGGTAAATGAAAAGTAGCCCGTATCGTAATAGACCAAGAGCCCACAGCAAATTTTGGGAGTGGATTGATAACCAAAATATGAGTATGAGGGTTTGTAGGTGCATATATCGCGGTATCAAAAACAACTGTCTAGCACGATTCTTTTTCAGCCTTTGGCGCGGGTGGGGGTTTGAATTTTGCGATTTTTCAGTTTATTTAGTCAGAGGTATTACCACTTTAATAAATTTAAAAAATATATTACGTGATGTTCTTTAAGTCAAAACGTCATAATCTTGGCAATCTGACCAATAGAACTGAAAATATAAGCTTTTTAAGAGGACCTTATCGTCTTCTTCTTGGAGAATTATAAAAAACGAAAAATCAACAAAACAAAGTCTCCAAAAAAAATCGATTAAGGTTCGCTTAAAACCCTAATATCTTGAGTTCTATTGGTCGGATTGCCAAGATTATGACATTTGGACTTAAAGAAAATGACAGAGCATCACATAATACATTTTTGAAATTTATTGAAGTGTTAATACCTCTGACAAAATAAACTGGAAAATCTCTTTTTTCAAACCCCCACCCCCGCCAAAGGCTGAAAAAGAAACCTGCCAGACGGTTGTTTTTGATACCGCGATATATGCACCTACAAACCCTCATACTCATATTTTGGTTATGAATCCACTCCCAAAATTTGCTGCCGGATCTTAGACTTTAATGGTTAGTGCGTTCGACTGTCACGCTGGAGGTCTGGGTTTGCTTCCCAGCCTCATCCACGTAAAAACAAAAAAGTTTCTTTTGAGGGCTACTGCCTCTTGCGAGGAATTGACAAATCCTCCAAGAGTCACGAATAAGTGCTTCTCGTCTAACCGTTCGGATTTAGCATAAAATTGTAGGTGACTTCCATTCCTGTCGACAGGCGCACACAGAATGGTTGCGAGTTGTTAGTCACTAGGCCCTGGTTCTTCACGAGCCGTTGTGCCACCCAATTTATTTATTTTATTTTTTAAATGAGAAACTTTTGAGAGGAACAGCTTTTATATTCTCTGTGAAGTCTTATAAATATAAACTGGGGCCCTACTCCGTAACTTTATTCTGCTTTCGAATCAATTCGAAAGTTGTTTTCAATGCTTAGTTAAAGTAGTACTATATAATAAATTAGGGAAAAACGTAAGTACATCCGACTTTTTGCCATATGGAATCTCCAATAAATGCTGTTTTATTTAAGTTTTAAGGTATACTTTCTATAGAATAAACTAGTTGAGATTTTGCGATTTCGAACATTTTTATTATAGAATCGAGTTATTTCCAGAGCTGGGCCCCGGGCCAACTAAAATAAAAAAAAGATCGATTTGTCTGTCCAATAGACATTTAAAATTATAACTACTCCATAAATTCAACTATCAACCTTTCCAATATCTAAGAACAAAACTAACGAAATTAAATTCAAGTCTACTTTAGTTTCTGATCGGCAGTAGTTGTAGACATACTTCCGATATTTTGTTTTTAATGCATGTAAAATCGTAATGAACTATGGATGTTTTATTTCCAATAAAACACACTCAATGATGTCTACCTATAGTTTTAACTACAAGAAAGAATTACTGTTAATAACAATAAAAACTAAAATCAATTTTTTCTTGAAAATATATCACACCGCAATTAAATAACACGCATATTTTGTTTAGCAATAATAATCTCTCTTATTTGAGGATTTAAGCCGATCCAAAAAAATGAATATCACCATTGAAATCAGCATATACGCATACCTGAATATTATCTTCGGTTAATTTCCCATGGGGAATTTTGCCGATAGGTCGAATTGAAAATGTTGACAAATCTTCACATTGTGAGGTCTCTAAAACCAGAATCAGTCGTTTTTAGCAAGATGTCAGTATGTGTGCATGTACTGTACGTTCGAGGTAAATTTTTCGCATACCATATCTCTAGAACGAAAACAGATATCGACGTCGGACAGATTTTATTTTACAGATAATAACTTCATAACGTGCTGAATCCAAAAGAATTACTAAGTCTCTTAACAAATGTTTTTCAACTCGAATATTACTAAGAAGAACAACGAGATTGCCTTCAAATTTTTACCAAAAATATATATCCATACCATCTTTAAATTGTGCAATGTTGAGATTTTTAAAACCACCCATTCAGCAAAATTTTGCCAAAAAAATGTACAATTTATAAGAATTTCAATTAAGTCATACCGAATTTTTGTAAGTGTTTCTTATGACACACTTTCATTTCAAAAGTTCTTGCTTGAATAATAGTACAGGAAAATTAGCAAAAAAACAATCGTTTTATGGAACGAAATATAGCAGAACGGCTGAATTTCTTATACCTGAAAGAGGGCTATTTGAAAAGCTAATGCCAAGTATTTCGGGACACCATCCTCCTGGGGAAATCTGCCTTTTTGGAAAACGCGAAATGATCTATATCTCCGAAACTATCGATTTGAAGTGAAAAGTTTTCATAATCAAATTTTTGGAAATAAAATTATCTTTTATTTGTCATCAAAACTTTTTTTTTTTTTATACATATATTCCGCGCGCTCAAAAGGGGTTATGAATACCCTTTTTTTTTAAACTTGGCGCGCAAAAAAGGGAAAATTATTGCCCTTAAAATATTTACACACAGTGCGAGCGTTCAGGAAATTGGAAAGGGTTAAAAAGGAGACCCCGATGAACATTTGTTTTGAATGTCTGAATACTGTAATAAGAGGGAAACACAGAGCCAGGTAAAGTATTCCACATTCTTATGGTTCGACTAAAGAAAGAATCTCTATACTTAACAGTACGTTCGAAGTTGGGCTCGAGGGTAAACTGATGGGCATTCCTAGAAGCGCGAGTATTACGGTTGAAGAATGCAACGGAAAGGAATGCAACTGGCTATTTCACTAGAACACTGTTTATAAAAATAACGGTAAAATAGGGAAAGACATGAAACATTACGGCGGTGTTCGAGAGATGTAATTGTTTCCGTTATAGATCCTTCACCTATCATTTTAAAAGCTGTCTTTTGTATTCTGTCCAACAAACTTAAGTGAGTTTTTGGAGCTCCTGCCCAGGCATGAGAATTGTACTCAAGTTTTGGACGAATAAATGCTTTGTAGATCATAGCCAGATCAGAAGGGGAAAAAAATTTCTTGCATCTGCGGAGAAAACCTAAACACTTAGCAGCGTTTTTGGCGACATCAAATATCTGGTCTGTGACACACATACCGAGAATTGAGAGCTGTTTGGTTTCCTAGATGCAAGTGCCGTCCATTAATAGCGGCATTAGGAGTGGGTTTCGCTTTAACGACAGGAGACAGCATTGAGTTTTTGAAGCATTAAATTCTACGCGGTTTTTGATTCCCTATTGGACAATGCTGTCGAGATTAGAGTTTAATGAGCTTATCATACGCTGCCGTTCAAGTTCCACATCCGAAGAACATGGATGTGAATCTGTAAACGAATATGAGAAGCTGAGAGTACTATCGTCAGCGAAACAGTTTAGTGGATTAGAAGTTTCAGACAAAAGATAGTTTATAAAAATTAGGTAGAGGGTCGGAGACAAAACGGAGCCCTGGGGCACACCAGCATTTATTTTGTGAATTTCAGACTTGAAACCGTCAACTTGTATTGAACGGTCCGAAAGGTAATTTCTAATCCAACGAAGAAGAGATTCATCGAAACCAAATGCACGCATTTTCGATAAGAGAGCTTGGTGCCAAACTCTATCAAACGCTTTTGAAATATCAAGTGCAATAATCTTACTTTCTCCAAAACGATGTAAAGATTTGTTCCACTGTTCGGTGAGATATACCATCAGATCACAAGTGGACCTATTGCTACGAAAGCCATACTGCCGGGCATTAAGAAGCCTTCGTTCCTCAAGATATTTCTTTAGCTGAAAGTTAATCAGCGTTTGCATGACCTTGGAAAGAAGGGACATAAGTGCAATTGGTCGATAGTTTGAGGGTAAAGAAGATACGCCTTTTTTAGGGACAGGCTGGACAAATGCTGTTTTCCATCCACTCGGAAAGAGACCAGTAGAGTAGGAAAGATGGAAAAGCTAACGCAGTGGTTTTGCGTGGACAACATCTTTGAGGTTGTCGTTTTATTTATTTTTTTTTACTCTTTTTACTTTTCACATTTTGTTCATTTCGTAAGAAACTTACATTAACTGTTCTCATGGTACAATTTGTAGACCACAAAGTTTAACAAATTTAAATTTATTTTTGTCCAAAGTTAGAGCTTTTGGAAAATTAGCTGCTAAATCAATTAAGCCGATAAAGTACAATAAAGACAGACCTTTTCGAGGACTGAAATATTGGTAAGCTGATTTCTTTATAAACGAAAGAGGGCTATTAGAAAAGCTTATGTCCGCGTATTCGGGACTCCATGACCCTGACGAAATCCACCATTTTGGAAAATGCAAATAGACCTATATCTCCGAAACTATTGATCTTAATAGCTCTTTCAGATGTTAAAATTCAGCCGTCCTGTATTTCTTTCCACAAAAAATATGTATCTATATAAGCGAGTTCTTAAGGCAAATATTTATTTGGTTTTCAAGGGCACCAATGGGAAGTTACTATTGGGGGTCACAGCCAGTCTCTTGTTTTTTTAATCACACTGCTTTTATAATCAATTTCGTTTTTTTTGTACTTATTGTATTTTGGAAAAGAAAGAGTATTTAATAATTTAAAATTAAAAAAAAAATAATTTTGAATTTTGAGTATGAAAATTAATTTTTCAAAAATAACAGTGCATTTTAAAATTTATCGTTTTTTTTATAATTGTTTGCTGTTTTAAGTATTTTTTTAGAAAAAAAAAATTGACACTTTTACCTAAATGGGGAGTAGAATACCTTCCCTTCGATACGATTATTGCCTTGACCAACCATACAAGATTTGCTTTTTGTCACACCTTAGGTGAATCACCCTGTATATATCTAAGGTAAATTGATGTTTTTTTTTAAACCTGAGCAGTTATAATTTGTATTCACACATAATAATAATTCTCGTAATAATTCTTATACAACTCTGAGCTTTCACATTGTGTTTCTTTCAACAAACTGCAAGTGATATGTAGGTGCATTTTTTGAAAATGATTTAGAAACGTTTGCAACATGTTCTGCTTAGGGGTCAGCTTTCTGCTTCAGGCTTGCGATCCATTTTCAGTCTTGTGGTTTTTTTTTTGCGGGCCTTGTGTTGGACATGCTAGGACGATTTAACACTTCATACTAATGAAACTTTTATTTAATAAAAAATAAAACACTAGGTAAACTAATCTCTTAAATAATAAATACACTTTTGTTTATTAATAATACCAGACTTATGCACATACCTACCTACTCGATCCTAAAATTTAGTTTGCATTCACTCATGCTCACATCACACAATTGATGTTTATACCTGATGATGATTAATTGATCCAATGGATGACAATTTTTTGTATTTCCATTGTTCTTTGGTGTTATTGTATAGTAGCAATATATAAACTGTATGAATTGTGTGCCATCAGACAGACTCCGCTGTTGACTAATAAAACGATAGTGATTTTGATTTCGTCTGAAGGCTACTTGAAGATGTGGCAAGGCAACATCAATACTTTAAGAATATCAAGTACAATATACATATCTCCCTTTTGTGATTGATTCTTTTTAATTTATTATGATTTTTTTTTCTGGGTGAAATTTGAATTAAATTCTTATTTTTATCCCAGTGGAATTAAATTATATGAGAATTATTCTGTATACCTCCTTTATATTTATTTAATTTCTTGGAAGTGTGCTGCATGAAACCATAAATCTGTTGTTGAAGATCAGTAAGATCAGTGGAGATGTTAACAATTGAACGCTAAGTAAAGTACCACACACGCATTCAATAGAATTGATGAGGCTTACACATTTTTGGGGGAATGAATGTTATTGTGACAAGTGATTTCACGATGCATAATCCAATAATTATGGTAAATATCTATGAAAAAATAAGATGTTGAGAGATTTTGTCACAAAATAAACGAAAAATAATAATATGCAAACAAAAGAGTTGATGTTCGAACTCTGTAGAATTCAGTCTCAACACATTACGTCTCTCATATTTTGGTAAGTTTCAAATTTCCTTTGTTTGTTAATTTTTTTTTTCTGAATTTGTTTAATTCAAAAAGGAAAAGAACATAATTTAGTTGAAACCTTTTGTAAACATTTTGACATTTAAATTTTTAATTTAATGTTTACCTTCTATTAAGTGGGTTTTACCTTCTTATAAATAAGTTCACACATTTTAAAATTTATTTATGTTTTCTTAGACTGAAACTTGCCACAAGTTTATGGCCCCATGCCAACAATTTATCTTCTCACTCGCAAAATGCTCAAAATCTATAGACAATAACTCAAAGGATATGTATGCCAAATTATTAAACTCACTTTATATTCACAATACGTTTATTTCCTCGTTTCATGTTTTCTAATCGTCTAATATCATCGAAGTGAATGATTGTTGCCTAGAACTTCAACTGCTGAGTATACTTTGTGTATGCCAATTCAATCTATTACAGAATAATAAACCAACACAAACAAACAAAGCTATCACTCAACAACAAAATAAATGTAGGTACTAAAAAAAGTAAAAGAACTTACATTTGAAAAAAAAAAAAAAATAATAAAAAATAATTTACATTATACATACCACCAGAGCAATAAAAAATAATTTAATTTCATAAATAACGCGGACGTGCGCAGCTTTGGCTCGTCTCTTTCGGTGACGACTACGACGACGTGAACGTGACCTGGTTACACATGAAAAGAACACAAAAATAAAAATACACAGCTCCAACAGCTCTGAGATAGGTTATTTTGTATATACGGTATATGGAAAATGACAAACAGGCATTTGGTGCGAATGACCAGAGACTTGACCGAGAGTTGGCTGCTCCGTGAGCCCTGAGGTATAGTATACAATAGTGGCTTCATGGACATGTAATTGTCTTCCTCTTGTAAGAGTGCTAATTACAGGGTGTCTTTTATGTTGAAGACTAATGGTTTTAATCTTCATTTCCGAAAGATACTCAAATGTTTGCCAGTCAAATCATACGGAAGAGAAAAATAAAAACACCCTGTTCATTAAGTCAGTCAGTAGAGTCACCCTCATCTATTTTAATTTATTTTTTGTTAATGCATTGCACAACACGTTGATTTGATGCATGTTTTATAAAATTGTGTAAGCAAGACGAAGAAAAATATGTTGTCATTAGAAAAAGGAAAATTGTAAAAGAGATTTTTATTCACAAGTGATGTCATTGACAAAAGTATCCAAATACCAAACCTTAGTACTTTTGGAGCAAAACTTAAGTACACAAATTATTATTCATAATTCTGCAGATTGATTTTATTAAGGTAGTTTATGCCGCTTCGAGATAAATAATTTATTTCATAATCCGTGTATGGCAGGTACCCTTATTTTTGATCTAGAAAATTTGTTTCCTTTTAGGGAATCTCCTAAAAGATTTAAGTCCAAAGTTTGAAAAAAAAATCACTTCAGCGGTTAAGACTGCAGGTCGAGGTAAAGACAGACAGATATAGCCTTATGCTAGGTTTCCACTTGTCATTGAAAAGACGCAAATTGACAAGCTTTCCAAGACAGGGTGAGTTCTACTTGCTCCCTACTACTACTTTCTTTGCTTTTTGTGTTGGTAGAAGCCACCCTGCCATGGAAAGTGTGTCAATTTGCGTCTTTTCAATGACAAATGGAAACCTAGCATTAGATGGACAGGCAGAATTTCGTGTTCTATATCTTCTTAATGTTTAGGAAAAATTACTGTTTCGAGTTCGATTTTTGTTTACGAATCTAAAATTGCAAGTACAAATAAAATGAAAAAATGCCCCCATACATTTTTGTGGCAAAAGCATGGCCCTAGGAACGGGAAATTGAACTTAGCCCAAATGTTTTTTCCACACATTTTTTGTTCGATGTAAGCTTTTAAATCATCGCTCGCAAACAATTAGTTTGATAAAAACGGTCCATAGAAGTCCATTTCTAAGCTCTTTAATTGTCTTTTTTTTCAAGTTTCAAAACGTCTTTTTTTTATTATTACCAAATTTAAATAATTTTTTTTATTATTATTTGGTTTTCATTTGATCAAAATAATTTTTTTTCCCTACAAATTTGCCCAAAACATTTAGGCTTGGCATTTGCCGTCTGCCGGATTGACAAAATTGTCTTCTGCTATTGATAGAAATAAGTATGCAGAAAAAAAGTAATAATAGTGTTTTTTGAGATACTTTTTTTAAGACAATTTTGTTCATATGTTTCACATTAATCCAGTAACCTTGTAGTATAGTATGGAAGGAACCGTTTGCGTCAAAACTGGTAGTTCTGATTTTTTGCTGAGTTATTCAGGATGTTGTCTTAGTAGGTAATCTCAGTTTTCGACCTCCAGCGGCGGCGATAGCTTCATGGTCAAAAATTAGAAAAAAAACACGATTTTTTCGCATTTTTGTCGCGCTTTTTTTCAGTTATTGGTGATCTTAGTCGTAAAGAACTAATTTTAAATAAAAACATTGTTTTACGATTTAAAAGTGCCCTAATTTTCTTCAACTTGTGCTCAAAACCATCTTTGTAGACCGCAATCATTTCCAAAATACAGCATTTCAAAATTTGACATAATATAATAATAAATATAATAAATAATTGAATATAACAATTAGTGTATCTAATGTTAAATTAAGATTGGGTGATATAAATGCATCCAAGCACCGTATTTTGTAGGTTGCGCCAAAAGAATAGGATAATCGTACTAAAAGGGGGTCTATATACCCCTGTTAAGAATGGAGGAGTAATTGGCTAAAAAATTGACTTAAAGTAGAAACATCACTATTGAAAAACAACAAACCCAGAAAACCATTCCTGAATTCTCTTTTAAAATAAAGTTATTTTTATAGGTAGTTTTTGAAAAATTTGTATACAAACTCAAACTTTTTTTTAAAAAAGAAATTTGCTTCAAAGATCCTATTTCTACTAAGCAAATAGTAGAATATTCCTTTTTCAAAATTTTGAGTTTGGAAATAACCGAGTTAAATCACCGAGTTAACTCGGGTTTTAAATTTAACCCCAAACTGTGTTCGATATTATGTTACTGTTCGAACACGAAGTATGAAAATTCTTGAATTCACAGAATAGAAGTAGGAATCACCTCAGTAAGTGGTACAAAAATCCATTTATTGGTACGAAAATTCATTTATTTCTATATTTCAGATGTTATTTCGGACTTTTACAGAATTTTCACAGAATTTGGTTTGAGGTATGAAAGTCTCTTTCTGGAATGAAAAAACTTTATTTTTTGTTTTGGGCCGGAATATTGGTTAAAATTCTGTTTTGAAAATTCTGTACTTACACTAAATTCTGAAAGAAGAAAATGTTAAATGATCAAAATTCTGTATGAGCAAAATTCTGTACCTACACCAAAATTCTGTATTTAAAATATAATGTTAAAAAGTGCGTTGAAAATAATTTAGTGTATCGAAAGAAAATCTATATAAATAAAGAATGAATTTTTTTTATTGCCAACACACATTTATAGTTAAATAAAAAAAAAAGAAAAACAAGAATTTGGATTTTTTTTAAAGCGACCACAAAATGTTCTACTGTACCAAAATATAATTGTGATTTGTTTCTAATTAAGAATTGATCCTATAAAGACGTAAATATAATCCATGTTCATATTTTAGATATGACATATTTTAAAGTAATTTTCATATACCTATATTTTTTTTCAAAACTGGCATGAAAATGATGATTTTTATTGGTGATTCTCACAAATAATATCTTATTTTTCTTAATATATCAACTAAAAATATAATTACTCCTTTTTATAAGGCTGTTTTTTTATGTTCACCTTTTTACTAGATCTTTCGTATGGTTTTTAATTTAGTTGCTAAAATTCATTGAGTGAGTTGGCTAGGTCTAACGACACGCCGCGCCATGGTAATGACGGTTTACCTATTTAGACCGAGATTACTGCTATATATATTTTTTTTCATTTGTGCCGCCACTTAAAGTTGTTTAAGTGGACCAATTCTAATAAATACGATATACCTTTAAGATAAAAGCTTTTATGGCCGATTACATGAAGGACTATAAAATATTTAAAAGGGCATTTGGCCTTAAAATGGGGATTTTTGGTTTCACCAACTGCTTTTAAATTTAATATGCTTTTAAAACCCTTATAAATTAAACGTTCATTTTCGTCTCAATAAATTTTAAAAGATTCGTGAAAGTCATCATATCCCATTTGTTTTTTTTTTTTTGTTGCATTTTTGGCATATAGCAACTATAAATTATGAATAGGTTGTACATTTTCGCTCAAAACTAGAAAGTATCTATCAGTTTGAAAGCCAGCTAAACAAAAATTACAATTAAAAGGCGTATAACTATTATGTCTTAAGCGCAACAATTTTAAAAACATTATCCATTATATAGATAGGCTGAGCAAATAACTGTGTCAAAGTAAGAGGTTTTAAGAACTGCAAAAGAAAAAAAGTAAGTCTTCACACATAAGATTTCAATATGCACAAGTTACAAAGTTCTGTAAGGTGATGACCTGGAGTTTCTCCAGTTTCAGTTAGAACCATTTATTGTGGAGGACATCTTGCTTAAACTTCAAATGTAGGAAGTTTATCCATTTGTTATTGTAATCATATCAAAAGAATAGATCGTCCCTAGCAGGGACTGTTTTAAGTGGTAGTTGTTATGTTTTCTGGTAGTTGCTATTTGAAATTGGTAGCTCTAAATCACTTTTCTGGTAGTTGTTATTAAACACTTTGCCCTTTCTTCGACCAGTTCAACACAAAGTACTTCTAGGAATGTCAATTTTGAATCACAGTGCAGGTTCGAATATTTGCTGCCTATTTTAATTTCGAATGATTTTTTACTATTCATATTTGTTAGGACATAAGTACAGAAAACATGTTGAACTCCTATCGGATCTCAATATTATAAACTGATATAACCACAGAATAAGGGCACTTGGTTTTGTTGCCTCAACGAATTCACACGCAATTTCAATGGAAAGTCAAACAGAAGCCTACATTTTTGAGCGCCGGTGCCATATTTATGATTTTTCAACAATTTTTTTTCAATTACTCAACTACGACAAAAAAATTTTAAGCAAGCAAATCAAACAAATTTAAGCATAAGCATTTTGACACCAAACGTGAGGAATTTGTATAAAAAAATCAAATTTTAATTACAAAAATTGAGAATAAACTTTTATTGAATCGCTTTCTAAAAATTAATTATTTTTGAATTCATATTTGACGCATTTTATTAGAAAGTATATAAGACCGCGCGGTAAAATTACCCTCGGTAAGAACAAACAAATTAAGAATGTGTCAATAAAATAGCCAACCGATAGACGGACTACGTCTAGCAAAGAAAACTATTTAAATCAAAACGAACACTTTCTGTATAATTTTGTTCAATAATGATTTGTTGGTAGTTCTGAATTTTTCTTAAAACAGTCCCTGGTGCATAGATCATGTAAGCTTTTAACTTCATTCATTCAATATACATACATACATGTTCCCTAAAAGGAAAATTAAAATATAAAAGCACCAAAGCTCATCCAGATCAACGTTTTTTTTGTCAGTATATACTTAAGTCATGCAAATTTAGTTGAACTAACATTTATCATTATCCATTGAAGGAGTGACGATGTTGCCTTCTTGTCTCCGTATTTTTTTTTTTTTTTTTTTTTTTATATTGAGCGCGTGCAAAAGGGGTTGTGACTACCCTTAAGATGATATACACAGCACGAGCGATTAGGTAGATTGGAGGGGATTTAAAAGGAGATACCGATGCACATTGGTTTTGAACGTCTGTAGATCACAATGGGAGGGGAAAATTGAGCTGGGTAGAGCATTCCACATTCGAGTAGTGCGACTAAAGAAAGAATCTCTGTACTTAACAGTACGTCCGAAATTGGGCTCAAGGGTAAACTGATGGGCATTCCTAGAAATACGAGTATTACGGTTGAATTGTTTTAGGGGAGGAATGCAACTGGCTATTTCACTAGAGCATTGTTTATGGAAATAACGGTAAAATAACGAAAGACATGAAACATTTCGACGGTGCTCAAGAGATGAGAATGTTTCCGTTATAGTTCTTTCACCTATCATTTTAAGAGCTCTCTTTTCGATTCTATCCAATAAACTCAAGTGGGTTATTGGAGCACCTGCCCAAATGTGAGAGTTATACTCAAGTTTTGGACGAATAAAGGCTTTGTAGATCACAGCCAGATCAGAAGGGGAGAAAAATTTCTTGCATCGACGGAGAAAACCTAAACACTTAGCAGCATTTTTGGCGATGTCGAATATGTGGTCGTTCCATAAAAGGTGGTCTGTGACACACATACCGAGGACTGAAAGCTTTTCGGTTTCCTCAATGCAAGTGCCACTCATGGATAGTGGCATGGGGGGTGGGTTTTGTTTTAACGACAGTAGACAGCATTGAGTTTTTGAAGCATTAAATTCTACACGATTTTTAATTCCCCATTGGACAATGCTGTCGAGATCAGAATTTAATGAGCTTATCATACGCTGCCGTTCAAGTTCCACATCCGAAGGACATGGATGTGAATCTAAGAACGAATATGAAAAGCTGAGGGTACTGTCGTCAGCGAAACAATTTAATGGATTAGAAGTTTCAGATAAAAGATCGTTTATGAATATAAGGAAGAGAGTCGGAGGCAGAACGGAGCCCTGGGGCACACCAGCATTCATTTTGTGAATTTCAGACTTGAAACCATCCAATACAACTTGTATTGAACGGTCCGAAAGGTAATTTCTAATCCAACGAAGAAGAGATTCATCGATACCAAATGCACGCATTTTCGATAAGAGAGCTTGATGCCAAACTCTATCAAATGCTTTAGAAATATCAAGCGCAATAATCTTACTTTCTCCAAAACGATGTAAAGATTTGTGCCACTGTTCGGTGAGATATACCATCAGATCACCAGTGGACCTATTGCTACGAAAGCCGTACTGCCGGTCATTAAGAAGCTTTCGTTCTTCGAGATATTTCTTTAGCTGAAAATTAATCAGCGTTTCCATGACCTTGGAAAGAAGGGACGTAAGCGCAATTGGCCGATAGTTGGAGGGGGAAGAAGACACGCCTTTTTTAGGGACAGGCTGGACAAATGCTGTTTTCCATCCACTCGGAAAGAGACCAGTAGAGTAGGACAGATGGAAAAGCTTACGCAGTGGTTTTGCCAGCGTTGAAGAACACCTCTTCAGAACAATGGGAGGGATACTATCCGGGCCAGCGGATTTGTGTATATCGAGATCTTTCAGAACTCTGGCAACTGCACGAGTGCGGAAGAAGATTTGTCCCATAGAATCATTTGCGCTCTCAAGTACAGGAGGAGTCATAACACTTTCAGGCAGCGACGAATTAACAGCAAACTGTGCTGCAAGCAAATTGGCTTTATCGATTGAGCTGACAAAAGGAGTATCGTTGAAGACGAGCGTTGGAACCGAGGATGAGGTGGTGTTTCGTATGTTTTTTACAAATGACCAAAAATTTTTACTACCTTTGGGACATTGTAGAATTTTTTGCCGTAATTTTTGATCATGTAAAAATTTGGTTCGTCGAATATGAATGTTGGAATGTTTGAACAAGATAACATTTATGTACATAGTAGCTTTTACCTTAATCACGTACAATATACATTAATTGATACCCAACTACTGTGAAACGGTGCTGCACGCAACAAGCGGTTATAGAGCAACTAGTGCTTGATGATGCTTAAAGATAAATAATTATACTTCATGTATGGGCATTGTATTTTTAAATCTTAAGTTATTAAAATATATAAAAAGGAGCTAAGCTTGCGCAGAGATTTTTTTTTATAAATATTAAAATACCTAGTTAAAGAGGAGGTGTTCAATTTGGTTATTGGTAAACACACAAATTAACTCGTATCTAAAGTAAACTCGTGTTTAGTGATTGGTTATTGTTAAGACCTAAATTGTTTGTGCGGTCACGTGAAATTGAAAGTAAAATTTTGTGTACATTGTGACAGAATTCAATACGATGTCGAAGATTCTTCAGAAATCTTCGAGCGTGAATCGAATGGGAATAGTTACTTTCTTAGCAATTACTTGATGTATAAGGTTTAAAAATAAAGCTTTAAGTTTGACATAGAAGAAGATAAACAATACCAATAGAAAATTGTTTTCGTTTTTTGTTTAGTGCACTTTGATTGAATATCTTCTTCTATTTACAATGCCCGACCACGGGCAATTACAACAACTCACTAGGTGCAAGAATTTACTCAAATTCCCCTGGAAGTTATATAATTTACAGCACATCAGTGTATCCATCGACTAAAATATGTGTCTAAGAAAGGCCAACAACAATTCTTACTGAAGAGCTCAATTGTTGTTGTCAGAGCGAAACACATCTGCACCCAAAAACCCTTCCAAATTAAGTTTGACATATAGACAAGTCAAACAAAATTTAGTTATCTTGAGTCAAATTTCCGTTCAAGGGATGTAGTTGACTGCATTTCCTTTATGAAGTCCTTTATGTTTCCTGAACGTACCCAATTTCTCGAATGAATACATTTTTGGGTATGTTCAGGTGCCAGGTAGGTGCTTATGTTAACACTTTTTTTGGAAAACAGTATTATCGGAAATAGAAGAATGCAATATTATCAAGACTTTGTAATCGTGTAGCTTCGTCAAAATAGTTTCGGTAAAATACCTATTTGGGCGTAACTTCATTATTTTGCAATTGTTTTGATTGACAATTTTTTTTTGTTTGGGCATTATTTCCAGTTTGTCTATTTCTACTTAAAATATTGTAGGTTGTTATATTTTGATAAAAATTTCAATGGAAAGAACGCCAAAACTTGAAACAAATATACATACAAACAAAAATGGTTCAGAGTTTTTTTTTTGTTAATTGTCTTAAATCGATTTCGGAGTTTTTGCTAGGGTGTTATTGCCCAACGCCTAAAAAAGTGCTAAGTCAAAACCATTTTGGGTTTTCGAATGTTTTCGATGTTACCATTCGAGATTACGTCCCCAACCCAATTTTTTTTTTTATTTTAAGAATTGCTCTGCTGCCAAAAATACCGTTATTATTAAAACAAACACAAAAATTCTAATTCAAAATTACCGTTTTATGTGTAGCTCAATTTTAAGTTCAATTTGATTTAATTATCAAATTGAAAATTACAAAACTCTTGAGCATCTGTATAGACTTTGATAGACAAAACTATAGTGATTCATTCCAAATTCAGTAGCAGCAACAATTCGTTTCCCACTTTAAATTATTGACCTCTGTAATCTGGGGGGTATTATTTTGCACTATTTCAATGAAACTTTTTTGCCTTACCCTCTCGTTATAGGAAAGACAAAAATATCTTTGTATTTGAATCAACGCTATGTAGAAACTTTAATTGAATTAAGTGTGAGAATAATTATTTGAATTTCACTAACGGGTTTTAGATTTATCATGAAATCTCACAAGGTCGTTTTCAACGACGAGGCGATGCCACCGCGCGAAACACTGTCGCCGACCGACATTGTGCCAAGTGATTTTTTTTTCTTGCCAAAAGTATGCCCAAAAAAACACAATAGACAACCAGACGTTGGAATCCATGATACCAGAGCGTTGCCCAAATTTTATGAGGACGCGTAAATATTTATAGTTCTGCTCTTATTTTTGCTATTTAAGTGGGACACTCCCAAATCTGTTATTTACATTACGATCGCTGTTAGAAGTGAGACTGATGATATAAATACCTAACAATAATGAAAAAGTGTATCTTAAGTGGTCAATTGTATTGTTTGTGACATTTAAAATAATTTTAAAATTATTTTGTTAAGTACACCTTAATATAAAATTAAGTTTTATCAAAAATATAGGACGAAATTGTAAAATAATTTTAATAGAATAATAATTGTTAACTATCAACATGATTATCCATGATGACGTGACTGTTTGTTACTAAAAGTATAACATATGATAAGATCTGAATTCCGATAAATACAAAAAAGATGTCTTTTGGGACGTTTAAAAGGCAAAGCTTTTATTTCTCCAAATATATTTAATATTGAAATCATTTAAAAGTCTCAACAATTTGAATGAGCCCCCCCGAGAACTAAAATCCTACACGAAAAATTATTAGAATATAATAAGCGACTGACAAAAAATTTAAATTTTTAAAATCGGTTTGGCTTCAAAATTCTCTATTAAAAATTAGATTTTTATAATTAATATTTTTAAAATATTAAAATATTACTAAAATAAAATGCATTCTTGGAACTACTTTTATTACTTATTTTATTAAATTGCACGCCATTATTTCTGCCATATTTTAATTTAATTTTGATCGTGTTTTATAATATGAAATTGTATTAGCGTTCGTTCAGAAAGCGGTAAATCTGCCAGTAATTCAACGCAAAAATTGTTGTTCATATTCAACTGACTCCTACGACTTTTTTTGACTTAACAAAAGAAAATGCAAAAAAAAATCCACAAGATTTAAAAAAAATTAAAATGTTCGTGGATTTTGTTGACGTTTTCTTAATTTAAGTAAAACAAACTTAAACACCGTCATTAGGGGGCGCATCGATAATATTTCGTTCCAAAAGTCAACAGATTGCCCTGAAATTGTATTTTTTTCTGGAGCAAGAAATAAAAAGCATTATTGATTCAATATAGCTTTTAACGGCCTTTAGTCCATAAAAATTGGCGTTTCGTCCCGGCGTTTTCACTTGGACTCTTCAGTTGACAGTGAAGCCTTTTCAAGACGCAATTTTTATTTAGGTCAGTCCAGCTTACATCAATTTTAAAGCGAAAATCAATTGTGAACTATATCCAACCCAATTAGAATTTCTAATCAAGAATTGTTGAAAATTTTGTTACCCGTGGCCTGGCATTGTTTACATGAGTGTTTTTTTATTATACAAATTCTATATACTACTGAAATACATAAGCCTTGATCATTCTTGATTAGAAATTCTAATTGGGTTGGATAAAGTTCACAGTTGATTTTCGCTATAAAATTGATGTAAGCTGGACTGAACTAAATACAAATTGCGTCTTGACAAAGCTTCACTGTCAATTAAAGAGTCCAAGTGAAAACGCCGGGACGAAACGCCAATTTTTATGGACTAAAGGCCGTTAAAAGCTATATTGAATCAAAAATTCAACATGTCCAATTAAATAATGCCAAGGCTTCTACTTGGCTGTTGTATTTCAGTAGTATATAGAATTTGTATTATAAAAAAACACTCATATCAAAGAGCATAATGTTTAGGTTATTTCGATTTTTTTTTAATCCATGGACATTGTAACCATCCTTCAATGGAATCTGACAGTTATTGCCTTCATAGACTAAAACGAGACCGAGACGAGACTGAGATGAGACTAAGACGAGACCGGGACGAGACTACAAATTTAAATTTTCTCTCGAAAAAGTTGAGACTGATACCGAGTCGAAACTTAATTATACGAGACCGACAAGATACCGAGACGACACTGAAAATTTTCTATTTTAACGAAACCGAGATGAGACTTACAAAAGTTTCGCGGAGTGTCGTCTCGTGGCCAGTTATTTTATTCAAATATTAGAACTTTTAGTTTGAGAAATATAAATAAATTGACAAATTTCACACTTCTGCAAATTTCTATTATTTATTCTAGTGCTCGTACAAGGCTTAACGAGCAGGATCTCGCATTGTAATGCATGTTTATTAATAAACTGCATGGACCATTTCTGATAGTAAAATACGGCTATTGCTTAAAGTTATTTGCAATTTCCAAAGAATTCATAAAATCTTGTTGTATAGGGGAGACTGGGTACTGTTGAAACAACGCAAATATCTTGAAAACCGTGGTTGGTGGGCAGATGGGTTTCAGAGACGCACGAAGCGGGAAACAGAACTCCTCGAAAATATTGGTATCTTATTCCACCCAAGCTAAACGCAATGGTTTCTAATGACTGCTTATGTTAAATGGCTTGTTTAAAGAAATTATTCACATATTAGGTGCCAGTTATAGCTATCATTGGAAACCATCATGGAAAAACTTAGCTGTTGATTTTGAGACCCGTCGAAAGTTTAATCATTGAATATTTTAATGCAGAAATATAGTTTGCGCCTTCTTTAAAATCTCTCAAAATTGTATTATTTTCAATGATGGTTTTCAATGACCCCTTGGAAGTCCAGATGTAATTATGACTGAAAGCTGAGTTCAATTTTTGGACTGCAATTTTAAAGAAGACACATTGATATTCATTTCTAAGTTTTGGGTATCGATTTCCTTATGCCGGCCCCAGTGAACACCACCACTGCACAATTAATCTTTAATTCCAAAGTACGTACTCCTTCTTAACTCGGAATGAACTTACATAATTATACACACAAGCATTTTAATTTTCAAGTGCAACATACAGTGGCTTACCAATTTTGGTTAATTCGTTCAACTCAGACCCGAAGTTATACGAATAAACCCAAGGCCATTTAATGCAGAGAGGCTAGAATGAGAAATACGCCAAATTACGATCGTGCATTTTGTTTTAATTGGACCGATTAGAATTAATGGCACATCATCAGAGTCTCAAGGAGCTCTTATGGTGGGGATCGGGGAATTGTTGTCTAGGTTAGAACCCGGGTTGCATAGATACAATGGTGCTAGGGATCCAACAGCATCAGCAGTATAGTGAAGGTAAGCAGTAGTTACTTCGGATAGTAGTTTTTTATTTTTTGCTTTGGTGGCCTGAAACGATTCCCAATTTTAGGAGTCGAGAGTTCACTTATTGCCAATAGTTCGTCGGTTAAAGAATATTGTTATCGCATGAACCTTGTGCTTCTTTTTGTTGTTATGATGGCATTAATTCACTCTGAACCGATAGTTTTTTTTGTGTCTCAGTTCAAGCAAAAGAGGTTCGTATTGCGCTTTTGAGTATGTGGCATTCATTTGAGGTATTTGGAAACAAATTGATGATAAATCGTACATCACGTATAGACAACGGAATTCGAAATGGAATTAACATTTGAAAAAATAATGAAGACTTTTTGTAATGACGTTAAACAAAAAATTTCCAGTAACATCATAAGGGAGAGAAAATGAATGAACATTTGGAAAAAAAAGTAATAGAAGATAACACTGTCACAATAAAAATAAAATGTTCGACTGTACCTATCGCACGAACTTGCTCTTGTAGTGAACAACTAAAATGTAGTTGGACAATGACGATGAATAGCAATAATAAGATATAATATTTCTATACGTTGCCGAGAAAGAAATTAAAATAGGTTAAATAGCAATTTTAGAATTTTATGATTTAAAACAAAAAATGTTAAAAAAAAAAAATGTTTAAATAAAATAAAGGGTCCGCCGAATAATTTTTTTTTTTTTTGAAAATGCATCTTCAACATAGAGTGTAGCTTCGGCTGTGTGGCACATAGCGCCGTCCTGTTGAAACCAGGAGTTGCCAATATCCTCCTCTTCAATTTTTGTGAACAAAAATTCGTTCAACATGGCCCGATAACGATCGCCATTGACTGTAACGGCCACTACTTGCTCAGTTGAAGAAAAATGGCCCAATTATGCCTCTGGACCAAAAGTCGCACCAAACAGTGAGTCGTTTTGGGTGTATCGGCTTTTCAGTATATGCGTGCGGGTTTTCTGTGCCCCAAATGCGACAATTTTGCTTATTTACATACCAACCAAGATCAAAATGAGCTTCATCTGAAAAGATAATTTTTTTGGCAAAATCGGAAAAGTAATGTCGCAATATTTCCCAGCGTTGTTCAAGCATATACACAATCTAAGCGTTACCATTCACGAAATAAACACTAGTTGAAAAAAAAAACGTTAGATGGCGGACCCGTTAGATTTTTTCTTTAATTTATTTTTTTTTTTTTTTGCGAAATCGTTCAAGTCGTTTTCTAGTAGGGCTGGCCACGAGACGAGACGAGACGAGACGAGACGAGACGAGACGAGACGAGACGAGACGAGACGAGACGAGACGAGACGAGACGAGACGAGACGAGACGAGACGAGACGAGACGAGACGAGACGAGACGAGACGAGACGAGACGAGACGAGACGAGACGAGACGAGACGAGACGAGACGAGACGAGACGAGACGAGACGAGACGAGACGAGACGAGACGAGACGAGACGAGACGAGACGAGACGAGACGAGACGAGACGAGACGAGACGAGACGAGACGAGACGAGACGAGACGAGACGAGACGAGACGAGACGAGACGAGACGAGACGAGACGAAACAAAACGAGACTGCCTTTTGCTTAAAAGAAATCGGAGACAATAGACACAAGACGAGAAAGCGTCAATAGCATTCTATATTAAGTAGAATTTTTGGAAAAAGTTGGAGTCCCAGCCCCAAAACCATTCATTGGATGCATACAGCCATAATAAGGCCTATCTTGACATACACATGTTTGGTTTGGTGGCCAGCCTAAAGACAAGCCAACCAATCTTAAGACCATGACAAAAATTTAAAGACTAGCGTGTATTGGCACAACCAGTGCCATGAAAACTACACCGACCGCAGATCTAGCAACTTTTCACTCACTTGCCTCAACCGATCTTTTCACAAAGTACATGGCGACCCATAGTGCTCTGCGACTAAGACAGTGCGATTACTGGAAAAGAGGCCTTTTTGGTCACAAAACGATTATTAACTTTACTGATAGACATGTAAACATACTTCATGATACCACACATTGATTTCAATCCGTTGGCCTTAATAGACGGAATAGGACGGAAAACCGGGGTCATAAATAAAAATCATGTATCGCTTTTCACGGTCGTCGGTTCCAAAACGGGCGAAGGGGTAGAGTCAGGCATCTTTGCAGTAAACCCTTCTTTAAATATTTCAATACAACTTCCGAACTTCTGCAGTGTCTTTCAAGCAGAGTCATTTGCGGTTTATGATGCAGCAAAGCAGCTTGTGCTTGTCACATGTGAACTAGTAAAAGACAAGAATATTGACATTTTCATAGACAGCCAGGCGGCCATCAAAGCCATTTACTGAGTTGTCACAAAATCAAAACTGGTAGAACGTTGTCGCAGAGAGTTAAGATTACTTAGCGCAACAAACACAGTAACCCTACGTTGGGTCCCAGGACACTGTGATATAAAAAGTAGAGCAACAGGGACAGCAAACGACGCCATATTTCTTGCCGCTTTTTTGACATTTCTCTTCCGTAAGGTTTGCCATTTCATGATGGAAAGATATACGAGCCAACAACTAGTCGAAATTATTACAATTTACTACCAAAATTCGGAGTCAGTGACCTCAACGTTAAGAGCGCTACGTCCAATTTATGGTCATCATAATCGTCCTAGCAGATCAACAATTGAGCGTCTAGTGTACGGTAGTGTCGAGAATATTGCTGCCGCTGAGGCTTCAGTTGCAGAAAGCGCAAATGTGTCTCTCACACGTCGTTCTCAAGCGTTGGGCATCTCTGTGACGTCGTTGTGGCGAATTTTGCGAAAAGATCTTGGCCTACATCCTTACAAGATTAAATTGACGCAAGAACTGAAGCCGCTCGTATGTTCGTGAATTGGGCTGAGCAACAACTTGAAAATGATTCGGATTTTCATCGAAAAATCATCTTCAGCGATGAGTCTCATTTCTGATGGCTGAATGGCTTCGTCAATAAACAAAATATGCGGTATTGGTCACGGCAATCCACACGTACTCCCGGCAATCCACACGTACTCCATGAGTCATCATAGCATCCCGAAAAAGTTACGGTTTGGTGTGGTTTATGGGCCGGCGGCGTCATTGGGCCGTACTTCTACCGTGATGATCAAGACCGGCACGTTACTAAGAATGGGGATCGCTACCGTTCAATGATAACCAAATATTTTTGGCCCCAATTGGATGATATAGACTTGAAGGACATATGGTTCCAACAGGACGGCGCCACAAGCCACACAGCAAATGTCACAATCAATTTATTGGAAACCAAGTTTGGAGAACGTGTTATCTCACGAAATGGTCCAGTCGCTTGGCCGCCTCGGTCGTGTGATTTGACGCCGTTAGACTATTGCCTGTGGAGCTACATCAAGTCTATGCCAACAAGCCAGCGACGATTGATGAACTTCGTACGAATATCGAACGTGAAATTGCAGCAGTATCGGCCGATTTATGCTTGAAAACCTTCGAAAATTGGGTGGGTCTGGACTTCTGCAAGCGTGCCCGTGGTGACCATGCAAAAGAAATCGAGTTCCATACATAATGGCATCAAACTTTCTTTCAAAGGAATGAAGAATTTCATTGAAATCCAAAACTGTTTTTTGTTTTATTAAAAAAAACTTTTGTAGTGCTCTTATGGAAAAACCCGATACATGGGAATGAAAAGGCAGACGAATTGGTGAAATGCGGGTCATCCATTGATCCGAGCCTAACTGAATCGTCAGTACTTATGCCACTGGTGCTCGAAAAGAGCAGAATTCACCAGAGCTTCCTCGAAGCCGCCAACGATAAGTGGTCACAGATTGACACGTGTCGGGTTTCGAGAAATCTTTGGCCGGATATTTCAAGGCAAAACAAAATAAATATACTTACTCTGGCTAAGCAGGCCTCAATTATCCCTATGGGTTGGTATCCTAACTGATTACAACTCAATGGGAACCCATTTAAACAGAATGGGCATCAGCGCATCTGTCAAGATGAAGAGGCGGAGGAGGGCTAATTTCATTTCCTTTGTGAATGCCCAAGCATTGCTAGAACAATAAAAATAGCCATCGGAGAATACTTTTTCGACGAACTGGGTGACATCTCGTCTCTGCCACTAAGGAAGTTCATTCGGAATTCGGGGTCGTTCAGGGAGCCACCCCTTACCTACTCCTCCACTAACTCCTTTCCTTACCCTTCCCTTTTCCTTCTTTTGTATCAAATCCTGGGAAGAGCAATAGATCCGAGTGAGGTGATTCGGCTTGCCGAATCATCACCCCTTATAACCTAAGCTTACCTAAGCATTCTAGACGAGATCAAGACGAGACGAGACTGTATAATTAGGCCGAAATTTACACAGAGTCTAATCAATTCGAAAATCCAATATTTATTTTCATCTGCACATATTCAAACTATAATCGGAAAAATGTCGTTCCAATAATGAACAGGTTGTCTGAAAATCGTATTTTTCGGAGACGATACCGGGACGAGACTTAATTCTATGAGACCGAGACGAGACTAAAAATTTTAACGAGACCGAATCGAAACTTACAAAGTCTCGCCGAGTCTCGTCTCGTGGCCAGCCCTTTTTTCTGGAAAACTTGATAAAACCTAAATCGTTGTATGGCAGCTACCCGTTATGTTAGATTTTATTAAAACCTCAACATTTTTTTGGACACGAACCCGAAACTCACCAGAACAACAAAAAAATATCAGTTCAGCAAAGAAGTTTCACAACGTGACGGAAAGTTTGAAAGTTTTATTATTTTTAACACTTTCGCAACAGAGCAATTAAAAATATTTAGTAAATTCCTGTTCAACAGCCAACTTTGGATAATGTTATGTTATTAAGAGTAAAATTTCCTCAAAACCACATACATAAATGTATTTAAATTCCTGAAAAAAAAGATATCAGAACTTGCATCACATCAGCTACTGTTTGTCCAATGTTGTAACGCTAACATAAATACTCTCCCAGTGTCCATCCATGCAGCCCATTTGTCTGTGTTGCCGAGGTCTTATCTTGACCAGAGCAAAGTGCCGAAGGCTGAACAGCTACTTATCCCACATTGACAGCCCCCATATAGCAGGACAAATTTAAGTTCGGCAACGAGAGTGGTGCAGCACAGCATCAAGAAGAATGGTGTGTGTGCACGTTAATCGCATCAAAGCATGACCAGAATGCAACTTATTAAACTACTATAAGCCATGCTTTACGAAGTCATCAGCTCCACAGGAGCCGTGGTCCATTTTCTGAGCTGATAACAGTCTCGCAGTTTCAACAGAGAGTTAAGTGGACAGGTGAATGCAGAATACGCGGGCTGAGAAATCAGAGATGAAAATTTCATGGCGCCGTGGTATGAGTGCAAAGGCATAAAGGAAATAATTAGTTGGCATTAAGAGCAACTTAAATTGACCAGCGGGGTAGGAGGATTACAAAATTGTTATTACTCGATGAAAATTAACATTTGGAAGAATATTTTAAAAATTACGCTAATGTCGGTGCCTTATATTTTCTTACAGTAATTTGTTCCGCCAAATTATGTTCTGCTTTGAAGATTGATGAAGATGGAAAAAATCGAAGACCACCGATCTTGCGGAATACAACTTTGTTGCTATATTTTGCCATACGACTAAGTGATTTATGTACATTGAAAAGTTCTTCTAAGATGCACACATATGTATAAACGCCTATTAAGGAATACGAAGTGAAAATTTAATTGATTCGTTCCATTGCGGATAATCCTCCTCTATACCATTTGTTTTCGTATATCTTCCCATTTATATCTCTTAAAATGTATTTCCTAAGGATTCCTAAGACTCACAATACATTAGCTATTATCTCGTTTGCAAAACTCACATTCGTTACTCCATCCAAAAATAAGAAACACCAAGGCCAGATCAATTCCTATTTATCTGAATCCAAGAAAGACGGCGACATCGACGACCAAGACAATCGACGAGCGACGACGCGACGAATATGCCATCAGCGTTCAATTGAAGTCGTCAATCAAAATGACGAAATGAATCTTGATGGAGTTCTGGCATTTTTGGTATCTTTTTGACTGCCGCGTGACTTTTGGCGCTACACAAAGTAGGGATACCTAACTTATACATAATTTAAAAACTTTGTTTGTTTCATACGAACATTGAATGAGAAACCCTTTGACGGGTCAGAATTGTGGTGATCTTTGTTCTCATTTCTGGTATTAAGAAATACATATCCATATCCAATCCATACCTTTTAAAATATTAGGATGGTATTGGTTGTGACAGTAGAAAAATAAAAATTAATGACGATAAATCATAATTTTATATGTCACTCTATTGGTATTTTATATTGAATGTTTTTTTTTTTATTTTTTCTTATTAAATTTGATGATAAAGCCATTAATTTTGGTATAAAGAAGCTGTGAGTTAATTTTTTTTTTTTTTCATTTTGATGACAAATGACTTTGTGGAATGTAGTTTTACAATCTTATGTTTAATTTAAAGTGAAATTTTTATATTTGGAAAGAAGAATTTGTTCAAGGCCATTTGAATACTAGATTTTGATATAAACATTGTGTCCCGATAGTTGCTTGAAAACTATTATTAGATATTTATTAAAGTCAATTTATTTTTTTTTAACATTTTAGCTTTTGTTTAGATCGAGATTTGGCGATTTGGGGCAGTTTAAATCTGGACAGTTGATCCTTCAGTCTTAACTCGTAAAAGTAGTTTTACATAATCTGGGTACATTTTCCAATTATTTGAACTTTAAGTACATAAATAAATAAATTGTGTGGTGCAACGGCTCGTGAAGAACCAGGGCCTAGTGACTAACAACTCAAAACCATTCCTGTGTGCGCGTGTCGACAGGACTGGGAGGGACCTTCAATTTTTTGCCGAATCCGAACTAGGGCTGGCCACGAGACGAGAAAAGTCTCGATCTCGGTCTGGCATGACGAGACCGAGACGAGACTGCCTTTTAAGCAACCGAGACGAGATCGAGACGAGACTGTATATTTGGACCGAAATTAACAAAGAGACTAATAAATTAAAAATCCAATTTCAGTTAAATATTTATTTTTTTCTGTACATATTCAAACTATAGTTGAAAATATTCCAGTAATCAAATGGTTGTCCGGAAATCGTATTTTTCGGAGACGAGACCGAGACGAGACTCAATTATACGAGACCGACACGAGACCGAGACGAGACTGAAAATTTTCGATTTTAACGGGACCGAGACGCGACTTACAAAAGTTTCGCAGAGTCTCGTCTCGTGGCCAGCCCTAATCCGAACAGCTAGACGAGAAGCACTTATTCATAGGGGTGGCCACGAGACGAGAAAAGTCTCGGTCTCGCATGACGAGACCGAGACTAGACGAGTCGAGACTGGCTCTTAAGCAACCGAGACGAGACCGAGACGAGACTGTATATTTGGAAGGAAATTTACAGAGAGTCTAATAAATTAATAAATCCAATTTCAGTTAAATATCTATTTTCTTCTGCACGTATTCAAACTATAATCAAAAATATTTTGTTCCAATAATCAACAGGTTGTCCGGGAATCATATTTTTCGGAGACGAGACCGAGACGAGACCGAGACGAGACCGAGACGTGACCGAGACGAGATTTAATTCTACGAGACCGACAAGAGACCGAGATGATACTGAAAATTTTCGATTTTAAGGAAACCGAGACGAGACTAACAAAAGTCTCGCAGAGTCTCGTCTCGTGGCCAGGCCTACTTATTCATGACAAGTGATACTCTTGGAGGATTTGTCAATTCCTCGGAAGATGCACTTACTTACTTCATATAGCACTCACAGCCCAGGATGGGCTTCGGCCTCAAATAACAAGTCCCTCCAACCAGCTCTTCCTCTAGCTAGCCGCTTCCAGTATTGTGCACACCAAGTTGGTTGATGTCGTTCTATACTTGTGCCCGCCGCCTGTTTTCTTGGGTTCTTCCTCTGCTGCGTACACCATCGGGGTTGGATTCGAAGACTCATCGGGCAGGTGCGTTGCTGTCCATTGTCCATACGCTCCACGTGCCCCAGCCATCTCAGCCGCTGTATTTTCAGCTTCTTGGACAGGTCAACCTCGCTGGATGTATAGCCCGTATAGCTCGTCGTTAGATCTTCTCCTCCACACTCCTTCGATACACACCGGATCGAAAATCACTCGAAGAATCTTCCTTTCAAAGCACCCTAGCAGATTTTCATCCGATTTTTTTAGTGTGCATGCTTCTGCCCCAAAGAGCAGGACCCGGATGATTAGGGTCTTGTATAAAGTCGCCATGTTTCTCGAAGGCTTTACTACTTTAATGTCTTTTCAGACCGAAGAAACAGCGGTTAGCAAGAGTAATTCTTCGCTTGATCTCTGCACTGATGTCATTCTGCGATGTAATAGTGGAGCCCAGGTAGACAAAGTCCTTGACAACTACGAAGTTTTATCTGTCCATCGTGATATTTTGCCCGACTCGACGATGTTGAGATTCCTCTCTCGATGACAGCATATACTTCGTTTTGTCCTCATTAACCGCCAATCCCATTCTAGCCGCCTCCGATTCAATGCTCGCAAATGCCCCTGCCACAGCTCGCTTCGTTATGCCGACAATGTGTATGTCATCCGCATACGCAAGCAATTGAACGGACTTTTGAAAGATTGTACCGCTGGTTTTGAAATGTGCGTTGCGTACAATGGCTTCAAGAACGATGTTGAATAGGTTGCATGATAACGCGTTGCCTTGCATCAATCCTTTCTCAACATCAAAGGAATCGGTGGTGTTCTTACCAATTTTGACGGAGCAGCGAGATTTCTCCATCGTCATCCTGCACAGGCAGACGAGTTTGGCAGGGATGCCGAGACTCGACATGGCTCTGTATAATTCGTCCCTTTTCACGCTATCATACGCGACTTTAAAATCGATAAAAAGGTGGTGTGTATCGATCTGGAATTCCCGGGATTTTTCTAAAATCTGTCGGAGTGTGAACATTTGATCGACGGTTGACTTGCCTGGCCTAAAACCACACTGATAGGGGCCGATCAGATCGTTAACAAAAGGTTTTAAGCGGTCACATAGAATAGCCGACAAGATTTTATAAGCGACGCTTAGGAGACTAATTCCTCTGTAGTTGGTGCATTTCAGAGCATCTCCCTTTTTATGGATGGGGCACACTATACCGAAATTCCACTCATCGGACATACTTTCATCCGACCTAAAAAACTTTTTAGTTTTTTGGGTGGACGAAGCTGAACTTTAAGTAAGCATAGTTAAAAAAAAAATATGAACAGATGAAGAACAAGTTAGACATCTGACCAATAAAATGTCTTAATGACTTTGTTTTTTTTTTCAATACAATTTAACAAATAATAAATTGATTTGAAAATAAAAATATCCTTTTACCTTTTAATACATCTATATTATTACATGTAGCAAAAAAGTTTTAAAACCACATTTTGTCACAGCATTATATAATATGTATAGAATATATAGAACAAAAACTCAATGCCTACATTTGCATACAAGGTAAAGTACTTAACGCCAATAATCTAATGCCATTTTTGTCACCTATTCAGCCACATTGCATGCCTTTTATGACTTGTGTAAGTCTATTGGCCCAACAGAGATCACCGTCTCAATGACAAAGAAATACATAATGTCAGTAATTAAAGTATACGACCACAAAACTCAGGACAAAATGTCATTTACACGCATATGTATTCCCAGCCACACAAAACATTCCATTGTTTATTGAGTTCGCTGGTCAGCTCTTTTGTTTTAAAGCATTTCAGTTTTGTTGGTGCTTGGCTTTGCGGCTGTGTACCACTTTGCTCTATTTAAAATCTCTGTTGAACTGATAAATCAGAAAGACCACAATTGAATGTTTGCACTGATGGCAGTTGTTGTTGTTGTTCTTTTGTTAAACTTTAAATGGCCTGTTGTTCTAATTTATTGCCAACAAATTTGAGTTACCCTGTGCAGAATTTGTCTATACAAAAACTATTTATGTTGCAAATGCCATTTACATGTTGACACTCCAAACGCATTCATAGATATATGTAATTTAAGGTTTGATGTAACATTATATGAAATACAAATTACGTTTTTTGTGGGTGGAAATAAAAATGTATAAAAAAAGTGGGCCACAATAAATAAGGTAATTCATCATTTCTTAAACAAACTTTCTTTAAATTAATTAAATCAACGGGCTTTCAAACTTAAGACTTAATAAAAACAAACATTGTGTGGGTATTTAAGGCTTTTGATGATGAAGATGGTCACATTTATATGAATATATATAACAGCCATTAATCATTTCTCATTTTTTTTCTCAAATTTTTTCTCAATGAAAATGTACAAATGTGTACTTACGAGTACCTATACTTGCCTGTCAAAGAAACAAAATTTCAATTAATAAAATTTTACTTTATCATAAATAATTTCCAATTAAGATGGGGATTTATGAGTTAGGGTTTTTTCTACTTTTCATCATCCATAGGTACTCTTGAAACTCTTCTCATCCGTAAACAGTTAATAATTAATCAACGCCTCATTGAAGATTTTATATATGGTGCGTAGGAAGTTCATCATAAGCCCGCTTTATTTCACAAAATCATAATGTAACAAGCGAATCAACTTGGACATGCAAACATAAATCGATTAATTGCTCGATACCTCCCATTATGAGCAACCTAATTTTTTTGTGTTGAATCAAAAGTAGAATTTATTTTCTCAAAAGATGAATTACATACGTTTGTATTTAAAACAAACGATAAAAAAATATATCTCAAAATTTTTATTAAGTCAACACCTACGGTTAGGGCAGAAAGAGAGGTTAACAAATGAATTCATAATTTACTGCATAAGATGATTAATAATTCGTTCATCAATGTGTTGTTTCCGATAAAACTCTACGAAGAAGATTGTAATGTAATGTGTGCTGTATGCGCATGCCTGCTATAAATAAAATTCTTACATAGCACGTCACAACTGAAACTTTTTGATTATTTTTATAACTGTTATAAATATTCTACACTCTTATTAAGGGTAGACGAAAACCTTTTGGATGGCTGACATAAACTAAAAAGTGAAAACCTCCGCTAACTATTTGCTGAATGTGAGTGCGTTTACACAAAAGATTAAAAAGGATGCAGGACTAAGGTTGGATAAGGGTATAGCCAAAGTCGCATCGGTTTCAATACATCACAACGAGTCAGCAACTTTATATTAAAGGTCAGTAATCTAAACTTGGTTAGCCTGGACTGTTCGATGCTGAATACAAGTACAGTAATTCAATCTATATACTCTCAGATGTCGTGGTAATTGAAATAAAATAAATATTTTCTAAGTTATCCTGCTAGATGTCACTTCTAATAAAATTAAATTTTATTTAAAAGAGAACATTAGCTGTTTTGAAAAATGGTGCATTTAAAAAAAACTCTTTTAAATATTTTTAATACGATATAAAAAAAAATAAATTCAATATATGTAAAGTTGTGGAGAATTGATCAACTTTTCTAAAATAATGTGGATTTGGGCTGTTTAATCTTTGTTTCTGTGTGCAACAACAAATTGATTCATTAAAATTGTAAATTATCCCCGACGCACAGTGGCGGATTTTGACTTTTTTTGGTTGCAAAATAAAGAAACCAACTTCTTAGTAAAAACAAGAAAAATCAAAGTTGATGGTAATCAAGGTTGTTAAAAAGGTTGTTAAAATGATCATTTATCTGCATTCTTCTTAGTTTTATGAGAAAGTTTTTTTAATATCTTGAAAAGTAAAAGTCCTAGAACCATCCGGTTTCAGTATTTGACTATGATTTGATAAGAGCATTGAATTTTGAAAGTAAAAATAGTACCTAATTACGTGAAATTTTGAAAAAAAATTATTTTGAACATTTATTTATATTTTTTTTTTATCAAAATTTTGAGTTTGAAAATTAATATTTCAAAAACTGGTCACTAAAAGAACTTTATTTAAAAAGGAAATAATAGAAGGGACTTCTGACTTGGCATACAAAAAAAGGGCGTTTTAGTTCTTACCGTTGTTTTTGAATAATTTTCTTACCCATTTCTTTTAAATTTTTCGGGTTCTATAAACGGTCTGGCAGGGCAAATGCCGTCTCCAAACGGTCTTGGACATACGGATCTGTAATCAGGGACTCAATACCTAGGAATGGGTAAAAAATTTTCTGGTTCATACAATCATCCTCAAAGTTGATTTTTACGGATTTTCAAAGGGGCTGGCAGGGTAAATGCCGCCTCCAATCGGTATTGGACATACGGATCTGTAATCAGGGGCTCAATACCTAGGGATGGATAAACATTGTTTTTGGTTCATACAATCATCCTCAAAGTTGATTTTTTAAGGTTTTCAAATTGCTATAACGCATCTTAAGCCGCCTCCAGGGACTGCAAGACTTGCATTTCTTTCATAAGCATTACCACACCTTTCGACTCATATACTTTTTTTTGGTTCACTTTCACACCCCTAAATTTGCTGTGGGCTCTTGGTCTAATAGGTATGTAATCATTTTAAAAATCAAAACTAATTATAAATTCAATTTTTAACATACATTTTTGAACACGTTTTTTTATAATTATTTATTTTATTTAACAATATTCAGAAAAGCATTATAATAACCACCGTAAGCGTAAATAAAGGTAAAAAAGGTATAGAAACTAGAAATATGCAATAGTTTTAAAAACCAAAATAAATTCAAATTCTTTTTTTTTTTCAACCAAACTTGTTCAGCCCAATTCAATAAATTCCCCGGGAATATAAATCCCTGGGAGATTTGTTTCCCCAATATTAAAATGCTCGTCACATAAAACATATCTACATTTTCAATTTTTTAGACTGCCAGCTTTTTTCTCGTAGTATTATTTCTCATATTCGAAGTTTGCTTAGAATAAGGAAAAGGCAATGAAATTCCAGAGAATTTATGGTTTAGAATAAGAGAGTAGGGAAAAGAGAAGCATTTCCCGGGAATTTTTATTTAGAATTGGGCTGCTTAACTTTAGTTTTTAAAGGAATAATTAAAAAATCAAAATTTCCATACAAAGGAGAATGTGCATTTTGGTCTACATATTGCTCACAAATGAGATATATATCGTTGCAAAGCTTAATTTTTTTGTATCGGCACAGAGCTGTAAACCATGGGGTTTAGGCAGCATATTGCAACAAAGATTGCAATTAGAGCACAAATTAATTGCAATATTGTTCCACTGAAATGACATTATTGTCCACTTTCGATGAACTGAATAGACCCCAAAATAAAGGAACTTTTATACCAATGGCCAATAATAGCGAATAATATAATGGTTGGCGAATAATTCAGTTAACAGTATGAAAATTCTTCATTTTTTATTCGAATTATCGAATTTAATAAATGGGAAAATTGTGCAGTTAGTGCCCACAATTGAGATATACAACGTTAGAAAGGTAAGTTCAAGAGCAACATTTTTGAATATAGACACAGAACTGTAGATCATGGGGTAAAGGCAGTATATTACAAAATATAAAACAGTTCGTCTGTGTTTATTCGAATTTGCAAAGTGTTTTTTCTATTTTTTTGGTCGCTAGTTTAGCCAACTCCCATTGTTTAGGACAAAGCAATATTCGTATGTTGGTACACTCCATAGTACCTAATCATTATCATAGGTCTCCTTTCTGGGCACTAGGTAGACCCCAGGTCTCATATATTTTTGCTCATTCTTCTTTGAATGGGAAATGTAAGACCTTAAGAGGCGCGTGTTAATGACACCGGACAGGCATTTTTTGATGAAACTTTTTTCTAATGCCTAAACTTTCCTTTACAAATTATTTTGAGAAATAACTGCCTTTTTTTTAAAACTAAGGAAAACTGTTTAAAAATTAAATTCGTCTCAAATAGTTCAAGAACAAATAATGATTCTGAACCCAGTCTATATTTTTTTTTCAACACAAAATGACGTAGTCAACAACTGGTAGTTATTTTTTCAAAAAAATTCAACAGATAGTTTTTTAGAGAAAAAAAAAACTGAAAAAAAAAATACTAAAAACTCTTAAAAAATGTTTTTCATCTCGAACATCACGAAAAAAAACGATGATATCGACTACAATTTTTTACTAAAAATATATATCAATACCATTATATGTGTTGTGTAATTTTGAGGTTTTTAAAACCACCCTTTGAAAAGATTAAAATCAAAATGTAGTCCAAAACGACTTTTCTAAAATGTATTAACTCGAAAAATTCTTAACCTCAAAATCGTTTCAAAATCAAAATTTGGCATCTGACACTTAACTTGTCATTTTATAGCTGTGTGAAGTGGGAACACCGAAGTCAAAATTTTTGGGTGGGGTTTATCAGAATCGCTTGTCCACGTTTGTCCAACCAAAAAAATCGTTTGTCCACCCTCAGGAAAGAATTTATTAAGCTTTTCTTTTTTACCTAAAGCCCATCACAATAAACAAAACTTATCAACATAAAAGGTCATAACAATATAACACAGTATTTGCTTTTTTATAGCAACTCCCCAAAATCAAAAAACCCATCTACTGACCCCAATAGATGGCTTAGGAAGATGAGACTAAGTGCATACGTTTGTCCACCGGCTCACAGTGGGGCATATTGACTTTTTTGGTTACAAAAATCATAGCTCGTAAACAAATAAAGATATCGAGATAATTTTTTTTTTAGCTTGAAGGGAAATTCCAAAGCTATACACATTGTAAATTTTAAGAAAAAATATTTACAGGGTGTTTCAGAATTTTCTGCTGAAATACGACTTTCTCCCAATAGGAAATCCACTTAATATCTTACCTCAAAAAATGTCAATAGTAAATAACTGAAGTAAGAAGAGGGTGCCTAAAAGTCAAACAAAGTCACAGTGGTACATAAAAGTAAACAGCAATACATTTTTTAAATATTTCTGCATGTGTACCAAAAGCCTTTTTTTATTATTTTTCTGTACATTAGAGTGAAAATATATGACTTCAGTTGTACATTTTGAGTCAAGATATAGAGATAGTGTGTAAAGTGCTATAAAATAATAAAACTTAAGGAAAATGCTTTGAAGGGTGTTTCATATAAAAAAAAAAAAATTTCCAAAAAGTTAAAAGTAGTATTTACTTTAGAATAAAACTCTAATGTTAATGTTTGCAGTATTTACAGAGTATTAAAAAACTAGTTTAATTCAAAGGGAAGATGGAAAAAAAAAGAACCATTTAAATTTTGTTTGTGTTAGAAAAGTTTTTTTTTATTTAGTGGCACATCAACATAACAAATTATTTCAATAATATATTTCAAGTTCAACAGTGGAAAATAAATAAATTAATAAGTTATAATAAATAAAATAAAAAAAACAAATTTATTGTAAACTTTCGTCAAAGTCCGATGCAATTTCTAATAAACTTATCATTTCTGGAGAGTATCGTGCTTTGAGGTCTTTTTCAGTTGTGATATGCCTTAACGAAGAAATAAGAGGGTCCGATGAGGCTGAAAGCATGTTAAATAGGTCTTCATTCTGTCGCATCCTTGAAACCTTGCACGTATTTTGGAGCCTATATTTGTTGTAGTCTTTATTTTTGGATTCCTGAGCCTCTTCTGACAGTTCTTCGATTGGTAACGACTGATACTTTTTTTTTTTTTTTTTAATATAGCGCGCACAAAAGGGGTTCTTACTACCCTTAAAATGTTTAAACACAGTGCGAGCGTTAGGAAAATAGGAAAGGATTTACGAGGAGATGCCAGTGCACATTGGTTTTGAACCTTTGAATATCTAAATGGCAGGGAAAGATAGTGCCGGGTAAAGCATTCCACATTCTTGTAGTGCGACTAAAGAAAGAATCTCTATACTTAACAGTACGTCCGAAGTTGGGCTCAAGGGTAAACTGATGTGCATTCCTAGAAATACGAGTTTTGGACGAATAAAGGCTTTATAGATAACAGCCAGATCAGAAGGTGAAAAATTTCTTGCATCGCCGAAGAAAACCTAAACATTTAGCAGCATTTTTGGCAACATCAAATATGTGATCGTTCCACAGAAGGTGGTCTGTGATACACATACCGAGGACTGAAAGCTTTTCGGTTTCCTCAATGCACGAACCACTCATGGATAGTGGCATGAGGGGTGGGTTTCGTTTTGACGACACTAGACAGCATTGAGTTTTTGAAGCATTAAATTCTACGCGATTTTTGATTCCCCATTGGACAATGCTGTCAAGATCAGAATTTAATGAGCTTATCATACGCTGCCGTTCAAGTTCCACATCCGAAGGACATGGATGAGAATCTGTAAACGAATATGAGAAGCTGAGGGTACTGTCGTCAGCGAAACAGTTTAATGGATTAGAAGTTTCAGACAAAAGATCATTTATAAAAATAAGGAAGAGAGTCGGAGACAAAACGGAGCCCTGGGGCACACCAGCATTTATTTTGTGGATTTCAGACTTGAAACCGTCCAATACAACTTGTATTGAACGGTCCGAAAGGTAATTTCTAATCCAACGAAGAAGATATTCATCGAAACCAAATGCACGCATTTTCGATAAGAGAGCTTGATGCCAAACTCTATCAAACGCTTTTGAAATATCAAGTGCAATAATCTTACTTTCTCCAAAACGATGTAAAGATTTGTTCCACTGTTCGGTGAGATATACCATCAGATCAAAAGTGGACCTATTGCTACGAAAGCCGTACTGCCGGTCATTAAGAAGCCTTCGTTCTTCGAGATATTTCTTGAGCTGAAAATTGATCAGCGTTTCCATGACCTTGGAAAGAAGGGACGTAAGTGCAATTGGACGATAGTTTGAGGGTGAAGAAGATACGTCTTTTTTAGGGACAGGCTGGACAAATGCTGTTTTCCATCCACTCGGAAAGAGACCAGTAGAGTAGGACAGATGGAAAAGCTTACGCAGTGGTTTTGCCCTTGACTTTATTTAAATTCTAATTCTTTTCCACTACCGTTTTTTTCTATGTAACGAAAGAGAGGCAAAATATATGAGCACACGAAAAAAATATAATTAAGTAAAGAGGGGAAAGAACTTTCTGTGATTTGCTATGAAAAGGCAAAGATCTTCCTTGCCTTCTCACAGCACAGATAATAAAGTAAAAGAAGAACAAGTAAAGAGCTTTCTTGCCTGCTGATCGTCAACCGGTCGTGAAGAAAATATGGGACATTTTTTTCTATGGGGATAAGACATCTGTATATTTTATTATCTGTGTGTTAATAGCTTACAAATTTCTATGAATCTTACTTATAAAACTTGTTTTCCTAACTCTTCTCCGTATGGAGGTATTAATTATTTAAGCCAATTATTTCATAACAGACTATTGGCTAAAAAAATATCAAAAATCAGGAGAGTGTAAGTACTAAAAAAAAAAACACGGTTTCAAAGAATATAAAAGGGCAAATGAAGTATAATATGCAAAATTTCGATTTGAAGCGATTTTGATGGTAAGAATTCTTCGAATTTAAACATTTTTGAAAAGCTTTTCTTGCAAAATTTTGATTTTTAGCTTTTTAAGGGGTGGTTTTAAAATTTAGATGGTATATATTTTTGGTAATAATTTGAAAATTTAAATCGATAGCATTGTTTTTTTTTTTTTTTTTTTTAATATTTGAGTTAAAAAAGATCTCTTAAGAATTTTAAATAGTTTTTTGTCCAGTTTTTTTGCTCTAAAAGAACTGTTTATTGACTTTTTTTTCAAATTACCAGTTGTTGACTACGTCATTATATGTAAAAATAAAATAGACTTGGTTCGGAATCATTTTTGGTTCTTAAAATATTTGAGACGAAAATTATTTTTTCACCTGTTTTTCTTAGTTAAAAAAAAGTGTCTGTTGAATTGTTTTTTAATATTTACCCATTTAGGATGTGTAAGATAAAATTAGTCTGAAGTGAATGTCTTATTCCGTTCTCGAGACATTCCAGATAAATGACATTTAACAGCTCCTTTTTAAATTACTGTAGTAAAAAACGGGTTATTGAATTTGTTAGAAAACCTTTTCAGCACGTTATGACAATATTATCTGTAAAATAAAATCTATCCGAGGTCGATATCTTTATGCGTTCTCAAAATTTGGTGGATGAAAAAAGTACCCCAAACGTACGTACATACACACATACATACATCTTGCTAAAAAGGACGGATTTTGATCCTAGAGACCTCAAAACGTGAAGATATGTCAAAATTTTCAATTCGACAAATCGCACCAATTGCAATAACTTCCCGTTAGAAGTTAAAAATGACAAACAAAATTTTCCAAACAGATTTTTTTCAAAATTTTAAGTAGTTAAATACTACTTTTGTTTTCAAAGTTCAATATTCATATTAATTCTTAGTCAAACATAGTTGTAGGAATTTTACTTTTCGAAATATAAAAGAAATAAAAACAACAAACTTCTTATTAAAAACAAGAAATAACCAAGCTGATGATAATCAGCCGGTTATTAAGAAATATGGCCATTTTTTACTTTTTATGATACTTAACGATTTCTTACTTAGTCAGTTCTCTATCGATTTTATATATATCTTTGTAGTTTTCGAAGCAGACTGTTTTAGTCATTGTTTTTTTTTCTTTTTATTTGAAATAAAACCATAAGCTGATTTTGTTTTAATTTTTAACAATTCTTTACGATATCTATTAGTATGTAAAGAATGTTAAGGTTCTTCATGAAACGACGAAAAACCCAGATAAAACTAAAAAAAAGATGTCAAAATTTGTATCGACAAAATATTCTGCAAAACAGTTTTTTCTCACGAATTTGATGCGGAATGCGCGGAAATAAACCTGATAAACTGTGATATGTCTCTTAAAATATTGGATTCCGATTCTTATGGGCCTTACTCCAACTTAAATATATATTCTACTATATTCGCTTCGGGAAAGAAAAAAAAATCTACTTCGACACGTTAGAAAAGTGTACCTACTCCTATTTTTTGACACAGAAAAATACACACCTAACTTAACTTGTTATACTAAATTTAAGAAAGGGAAATCTGAAAGGGCCATCACACACTGGCTCAATTTTGAGCTGATCTAAAGCCAGACTTACTTTTCCTTCAAAAACACACGCTGAGCAAAGCTGGATGAAAATTGTGTGTACATGAACCGGCTTTAATTGTATTAGTACTCTCAGTTTGAGAACAAAAAAAAAAAATTTCCTTTAAAATTTTCAGTTTTGCCTAGAAACGAACAACTGTGAACGTATTAGTAAATATACTTTATTAGTCCGCTCGAAACAAGGATGAAAATTTTAGTCCTTTCATTCCTCACTAAACCTCCCTCGCCTTTTCCTCAGTTTAGTCTGGCTCAAAATTGATCCAGTGTGTGATGGCCCAAAATAAAATTAATTATCTGGTTGAAGAAAATTTCTTTTTTCTTTTGACTGGAGCTAGTCGCTAAGAGAAATCGTGCAGAAACTCATGACCATGAGCTATCGCGAAATTTATTACTTATTATATTACTATTTTAGTCTGTTTTTAATAAAAATTAATTCAACAAAATTTAGTTTTTTATTGTATAGGTACTTCGAAAATGTTCGCTTTACTTTGCTTTTTTTCTATATCTACTTCAAAATTGTAATTATTGGGTCCCAACCCTGCTACAAATAGGTATGTATGTATGTCAAAATGTTCGATTAAACCAATCGGACCAATTAAAATAACTTTGAATAGGGAGTTAATTACTATTTACATAACGTTAAGTAAAGATAGGTAAGGTACCACCTAAACTCCTCTTAGCCTCAAATTTATTTAACAAACATGAATTACCCTATTCAACTTTATAAAAACAATGATTAAGCTGATTTGATTACCAAAGCCTAATCACAACAAAAATAATCAGATCAAGCAACTCGCGCTCTTTATATCGATCCAACAATGAAGAACATCTCGAGCTCGACATGATGATGAAAATTATACCTTCATTGAGATTTTTATGATCAAATCAAAAATACTCAACATGGATGACCCTTTTATTGTTTGTTGAATGGATCTTCTTCATTAAAGATGATTGGATACAAAAAAAAAATCCGAGTGTGTGGGTTTATTCTTGACGCCAAACACTCGCTGGCTTGTTATGTTGTATTGGGTCGTTGCGTCGCCCTCGTATTTGATCGTGTTGTTTTTGTTGAAATCATTTAAGCAATTTAAAAAATCAATGATACAATAGACCACCAAAATATTGGTCTCTTTATTTTTTATTCGGAGGATAAAGTTTCTAAATAATTGATATCAACCACCATTATATTAATCAAAAGCATCAATATATTTTGACACACCGTGGGCTTTTTTTTTTTTTTTTTTTTTTTTTTTTTTGTTTTCAATATTTATAGAATCTTTGATTTGACGTGTAATGATACCACACACAATGATGGTTAGAAATTAGTTTCTTACAGAATTATGAGATTATTAAAACCATTATCGTCTTTGCTGAATTCAAAAACTTCTGCGAGTAAAATTTATTTCTTCTCACATAGTTCCACCTACCCTAAACTTAATTATACATTTGTTTGATGGGGAGCATAAAATAAATGATCGCATATATAATATATATATATATATATAATATATTTCCTTGCAAATCAGATTTATATGAGAATAAGTTTAAAGTGCGATGGCCGGGCGCTTTTGTAGGTACAAGAAGAAGAAGAAGAAGAAGAAGAAGATGAAGAAGAAGAAGAAGAAGAAGAAGAAGAAGAAGAAGAAGAAGAAGAAGAAGAAGAAGAAGAAGAAGAAGAAGAAGAAGAAGAAGAAGAAGACGAAGACGAAGAAGAAGAAGAAGAAGAAGAAGAAGAAGAAGAAGAAGAAGAAGAAGAAGAAGAAGACGAAGAAGAAGGAGAAGAAGAAGAAGAAGAAGAAGAAGAAGAAGAAGAAGAAGAAGAAGAAGAAGAAGAAGAAGAAGAAGAAGAAGAAGAAGAGGAAGAAGAAAAAGAAGAAGAAGAAGAAGAAGAAGAAGAAGAAGAAGAGGAAGAGGAAGAGGAAGAGGAAGAAGAAGAAGAAAAAGAAGAAGAAGAAGAGGAGGAAGAAGAAGAAGAAGAAGAAGAAGAGGAGGAAGAAGAAGAAGCAGAGACTCACGTTCTACTAAATTCAATATTCCTACGCACCAGCCAAAGCTACATCCTTACTTACTTACTTAGGTCCTCGGACTTATTACATCCGTCATGTTTTCCTTACGGGACATAGGGCCTTCACTACACCTACGCGCAATCGTGTACGATTTCTGGAAATGTATTTAAGCTCTCTCCAACTTTTCCCCAGTCGTGCCGATTACTGTTCGACCGTTCTCCGCCATGTACTTCTAGGCCGGCCCACTTGTCTTCCCTCCTGTGTGAGCGGGTTCCACTGCATTGCTTGAGATGCAATGCACCGATCACCTTTTCGAAGCATATGGCCAATCCACTGCCACTTTCTCCTTCGTATAATGGAGTCTATGGGCTCCTGACCCGTTCTCGCGTGAAGTTCGGTATTATGGGGATACGGTTGGACCAGAAAATCCTCAAAATGTTTCGTAGGCATCTATTAACGAACGTTTACAGCTTTCTAGTGACAGTGTCAGTGACTTTCCAAGTGCTGCACCCGGAAAGCAGCACGGATTCAACATTGGAGCGGAACAGTCGTAGCTTGGTCTTTAAGCTAAAAGAGTTGTTTCTCCATATTTTGGACAGCATACCGAACGCAGCCTTTGCTTTTCTGATTCGGCTGTTTACGTCCAGTTCAGTTCCGCCACCCGTAGAGACAATACTCCCAAGATATCGGAAATCCTCTACCATCTCTACCGGTTGTCCAGAAATATTTACTTGGATTGATGAGGAAGTTCCAAGGCTGATCCTTTTAGTTTTTGCCGAGTTGATCTTAAGCCCTACGATTTCTGCTTCTCTCTCCACCCTTGTTGTCATTTGATGGAGATCCATGATCCTATGAGAGAGTAAGCAAACGTCGTCCGCGTAGTCTAGATGTTTGAGGTGAGATTGCAGAGTCCACTGAATTCCTCCATTTCCATTTGACAAAGCTGCGTGCAGTACGTCACTTGTCACCAACAGGAACAGTATTGGTGACAGTATACAGCCTTGCCTAACCCCACTTTGAATTTCAAACTCCTCTGACAGCTTACCTTTGTGCAAAACGTGACATTTGGATCCATCATATGTAGCCTTGATAATAGCAATCAATTTATCTGGGATGCCCCTTCTGCGCGAATCAAGCCAAATAAATTTTCTATTGACACTGTCGAACGCCTTTTCAAAATCGATGAATAGCAGGTGAAGTGGTGATCGATATTCAACGCACTTTTCGATGATGATCCGCAAGGAGATGATGTGATCCACACAGGAAGATCCAGTGCGGAATCCTTCTTGTTCATCGTCGAGTGTGTCTTTGATGTGGTCTTTAATTCGGTCCAATATTGTCCTTGCTATTATCTTGGCTACTGCAGGCAGAACGCATATTCCTCTCCAGTTTTCGCACTGTGTGAGATTTCTTTTCTTTGGGAGCTTGACAATCATTCCTTTTTTCCACTCTTCAGGAAAGCTCTCTGTTTCCCAAGCTCTCTTAATAAGTGCGTGCAGTAGCTCCCTCGATGTTGTTGGGGCTGCTCCTAAGAGCTCTGCAGGAATACCGTCACGTCCAACCACTTTGTTGTTCTTCAGTGCTACATCCTACACAAATAAAAAACATCAAATTATGAAAATAATAAATTAAATATGTAATGCAATTTAAGTTTCCACATTGGCCATACCAATAGTTACTTACAAAGTTGCAGTTACGAAGATAAGATAAAGTTTAATAATTGTCTATTTGGTATACGAATACGAGTTGATAGGTACCTATACCTTACCTAGCACAAAATAATGCTGCAGGGTGACATAAGGTCAAAAATGTGAATGTGAAGTGGCAATCGAACTTGCGCCACCACCACAGTAGCCATAAATTAATGTCTGATTCCAAAGTGGAGACCCTGAAAAATATGCTGGTGTTAAATCAATTTTGTTGTGGAATGTCTTTGAAGGTATGTATTATATATAGAGGTAGATTCTTTCCACTAGCGCCTCTGCAGTATACATAGAAATTTATAGAGAAACAAATTATATGTTTGGTTGTAGCTACGAGTAAGGAACATAAGTATAACAACAACTTAATGATACAATAAAAAGTTGGCGTCGATATAAACAAACAAATATGAATTCATAATTGACTTTACTTTGCAAAAAATAATTGTGTTCAAAAAGAATATGTATTAACAGAACACCTCTAACTCTAAATTTGCGTTTTCCCCCATTTTGGTAGCGGATATTTTGAGAGCTTTTTGCTACAAATATGGTTCTGGTACCGAAACTGTGCTGACCATTTCCACCAAATCTGAGTATGTTAATATATTTTGTCTAGGTTACAACTTCTCAAGATATGAGTTTTTAAAGTGAACCTTATCGGCAGTACCTTGGAGATTTATAAACGTGTAAAATCGACAAAAGTCACCAAAACAAACCCAGACTAAGATTAGCTTTAAAAACTTATATCTTGATTTATATTAATTGGATTTTCAAAATTAAGGTGTTTGGATTTTGGGAAAATGACAGAGCATCATAATATTACATTAATTGAAGTGATAAAACTCCTGATGAAAATTAAGAAAACGTAGGTTGCAATCACCAACCAAAGCCAAAGGCTGAAAGAAAAATCGATAAGACTTTACTAGATAATCCGACATATGCACATAAAGGGGCGGACTTAGCCACCAGGCAGTAAAAGGGACTTTGCACCCTGGTTGAGCATAAGGGCATATGAGGGTCCCTTAAGAGCCTCGGAAGTACCTTTTGTTCTTTAAAGGAAACACATATTTATCATTCAATTGGTTATTTGAGGAGCTCCTACAGTAAATGTAAAGTTTTCAGGCACCCCAAAGGGATCTTCGGAGGCCAAACTAGTTCTATTGGATAGGCCATAGAGTTCTGTTTAAGGCCCGAACAGTTCTCTTAAGCGACCCTATAGCTCAGTTGGAGGCTTCTATAACTCTGTTTGATGCCCCAAGAGCTCGGTAAGAAGTCTTATACGAATATAAATTTATTAGGACCCAAGGATGGCCCGCACAAAATACTTAACATTTTATCTGTGAGTAGATACCTACCATTTTATGTAGTGTAGTGTCTCTCCACAAAAGGTTTTGAAATTTCTTGAAATATCATTATAAACATTTTTTTTTATAAGAGTTTTTTTCTGACCACAAAATTGAATTGAACATTAAAAAGAATATGCCCAGATTTATTGATATCTTCAAAAAGATGTTAAGGAAATCACTTCAGCGTACCAGAAAATGATGAAAGTAATGAAAAAGAGAATCCCCACAAATTTCAAAATTCTGTAGATCGATTACAAGAACTTCCGACTAAATCTCGACTCTACAAATGAGATCACTTGTTATCAAGTATTATACCAAAAATCAAATCCAAATCAACCCATACCAATCACTCTCAATTAAACTTTTTATTTTTTGGCGTCCGATTTCGATGTTTTGGAGAGTTTCCTTAAACTTCATCCACAACAACATCACATTAGGAGACGACAAAATGTCATTTCACAACTAGGTATCCAACATCCGAGAATGAAATTGGCAGCATCAAAACCTATTCTGATATACTCGGATTATGAAGCTTGGTTTTTTTCATTTTGTATGGCGTTTAGAATATAATAAGGCAAATAAATGATCTTTTGTCTGAAACTTCTAATCCATTAAACTGTTTTGCTGACGATAGTACCCTCAGCTTCTCATATTCGTTTACAGATTCTCATCCATGTCCTTCGGATGTGGAACTTGAACGGCAGCGTATGATAAGCTCACTAAATTCTGATCTCGGCAGCATTATCCAATGGGGAATCAAAAACCGCGTAGAATTTAATGCTTCTAAAACTCAATGTTGTCTCCTGTCGTTAAAGCGAAACCCACCCGCAATGCCGCTATCCATGGGCGGCACTTGCATCGAGGAAACCGAACAGCTCTCAGTTCTCGGTTTGTGTGTCACAGACCACCTTTTGTGGAATGACCACATATTTGATGCCGCCAAAAACGCTGCTAAGTGTTTAGGTTTTCTCCGTAGATGCAAGAAGTTTTTTTTTCCTTCTGATCTCGCTGTGATCTACAAAGCCGTTGTTCGTCCAAAACTTGAGTACAATTCTCATATTTGGGCAGGAGCTCCAAAAACTCACTTGAGTTTGTTGGACAGAATTCAAAAGAGAGCTACAAAAATGATAGGCGAAAGATCTATAACAGAAACAATTACATCTCTCGAACACCGCCGTAATGTTCCGTGTCTTTCTCTATTTTATCGCTTTTATTATAATCAGTGTTTTAGTGAAGTAGCCAGTTGCATTCCTCCCCTTAAAAAATTGCTTTACCTGACTCGACTTTCCCCTCCCATTTCGATGTGCAAACGTTCAAAACCAATGTGCATCGGTATCTCCTTCTAAATCCTCTCCTACTTACCTAATCGCTCGTGCTGTGTTAAAAACATTTTAAGGGTAGCCATAACCCCTTTTGCGCGCGTGGAATATAAAAAAAAAAAAACACATAAATCATCGATTAGTGTCTTTTGCGACAAAATTCATGATATTGCACAGTGCAAACGACTTAAAATGCATAAACTATGAAGATCAACATAATTTGATTTTATACAATTCTGCAAATTATAAAAAAAAACGTTTTATTTATTAATTGCAAAATTTTGTAAGAAAAGAATTATTCTAACCAGATAAACTTAAAAGACAAATTTTGACCTTCGTCTTCGAAGACTTAAGTCCGCTTCGATTGTTGATTAATAATGTAAGAGATAAAAGTACTGTCGAATAGTTCAGATGGTAGATATTTAATGGACTGTATAAAATTTGTTACACATTTTAAAAATATTTGTCATTTTTCTGCCCGAACTTCTAATCGATAATAATTCAACTGATAGACATTAATAACTAATTTTAAGATTTCTGAGGGCAGATAAATCAAATTCAAATGCATAGGAAAAAAGCCAAGTGGCCAAAACCGCCGCGCCGTTATGACACAAGTACCTATCTAAGCAAAGCCACAAACTTTTTTTTATAGTATGATAAACGCATTTAATATCTACGAGTATTATAAAATTTTACGCTTGAGGATCTTAGATTTATTGAGCACATAACCACGATCCATTAACATCACACATTCAAAAACTCAGCATGGTACTTTTGGTGCTTCATCTACACTTCCAATTTGATGCTTAAGGTGCAAGTGGTATTGTTGCAGCAGCATCTAATCAACTTTAGTCCACATAATCTTAACGTTCATATTAACATTATTGACTGCAAGTGAGAGGGTATTGAGTGGAGAGTTTTGTACAATCCATTCTTATCGAGACAACAACAACTAGGAGGACGATGGATGTTTAAATCAAATAAAAAACTTTCAGCGCACTAAATACCAACATTCTGTACTCGCACATGGCCCGCAGAATAGATATAAATATCCAATGTTTAATCCGTGTAAATAAACCAAATTGGTCACGACTTCGATATTTTGCTCTAAACAACACGAAAGGCAAAACCATGCAACGCGATGCTTTAAGTTTTAGCTTAACTGCATGTTGTGCTTGTGCGGTTTATTTCTTTTGAGTTGAGAGTATTTTGCATGGGAATCCCTCTGTTGTTGGTGAGATGGACGTCCAACCATTCGCCGCATGGATCTATTAGACATTGTTTTGGCTACAGGTATAACTACAAGGTATATGATTTGGCTAGGCTAAGTCATACTTAAGCCATGTCAAAGCGAATTGGGCGATGTGCAAGATTGCAAATTGCTTTTCCTCTCATTTTGGTGTAGAGTTTGAAAATGAAATGTACGTACGTATACAGTATTGGTGTAAGGAAAAGTTATTTCACAGTTATCCAAAAATAGAAACTGATTTTCATGAGCAGATATACTTATAGGAACATATTAATTTAATTAAAATAATTCATGTGGTTTATTTTCACAACAAAAGATAGAGTTAAATTGACTCCCATCTATATGTGATAGTTAATTACAATCCTTCTAGCGGTTGGACAGTGACGTAACGTTAAAACATACAAACATGCCAGATAAATATTGAAATCGAATAAGATGAAATGTTTTTAAATACCACAAACAAAAATATTTAAACTTAGGTAAGTTTCGAACTTTTAAAAATAGCGGGTATCTATTACTTTTTTCTACATTAAATTGGCCCGCGAAGCCGCGGCGGCCATTTGAACGGTGTTATATTTCACACATAATGTCATTGATAGGGCTCTCAAATAAAGATACAACCTTATTGATATCTCATACACAACTTATTCAATTTTAAAATCGACCCGCCTTAATGGAAAACCCTTTATATTATGTACTCACTTTGTGCGGTATTGAAGCCAGCTGGTAACATGATTCGAACCGTTGAGTTTTATGTCGAATTCCTTACAACCATTTGTCGATTTTATTTTAAAAAAATTTTCTTGGTAGAAGGAATTTAAAAAAATTCGATTTTTTTTTTGTGAGCACAAAAACTAAGAAATAGTGCTTGCTAAGCAAATATTAAAGTGTATTTTATTTTCGCGTTGTTTTGATAATTTAAAGACAAATATATTTCGTCTGATAATTGAAAAACATCAAAAACAATTGTGCGCGTAATCAAGTAAAAAAATTACAATCCAAAATTAATCCACACCCAGCAGCGAGGATCTATTCTGAATATTTCACTAGGGGACGAAGAAAAATAATTTTGCAACGTGTTTTCCTCGCGAATTGTATGTTATTTTAATGAGATTTTTTGTTTCTTGAACAATTATCTTTACTTTTTTTCATCATTCACTGAAATATTAAACAATTAAGAACACTTAAACATTTGTTTTCTTTTTTAACTCCGTCACAAAATTGTAATGAGAACATTTGATTCCATCTTGATGCATGAGAAATGTCAAATCTTGATAGTGTGTGTGCGATTGGATGTGAAATCTAGCTAAAAACCCAAGATCTGTTTGACAGCATTAAAATCGATTTTGTTTAGAAAAAATTCGAATTGTTCAGAAAAATTCGAATTTTTTTGGTTGTAAGGAATTCGACATTAATGAGATTCGTTCAACTCGATCCTACTTAATGCGTAAAGTCGTTTGTTTGTTTGACAGAAAATGTATTATGAACTGTTTTTTGCATGTTTATTTAAAAATATGGACTTATTTTAAATTTGCCATTATTCACTTGTTTGTTGATTGTTCTGAAATAGTCTTAACACCGTTTAAACTACTCGAAATCGATATCTGAACTCAAGTAATGGAAAACTGATCCGAAAATCCGATCCTTGTGTGATTTTTTAATTGTTAATTTGATTTTTTGAGAAGGTATTGTAATGTTACAGTTTCTCTGCCGAAACTCATGAAAATTATAATTATAAAAATGCTCCATTACTCAATCATGGGTGTTTTGTATTGTTTTGTGTTAAATTCTTTTCGTATTGTGGACTGTAAATTTATTTTGTTTAACGAAATCTTTTTTTTTATTTATTAATCGGGTTAGTAAAAGAGCTCCACATATCTCAAGTCTGGGAAGTGAGAGCACTTTGATGGGAGCAACTTTGCTCTTAGCAGCGACTAATGAAATAAAGACACTTCCATCTGGATTTTCACTTCGGCAGTAGATAACAGCTGCATAAGCATCCAACGAAGCATCACAAAAGGCATGAAATTCGTAGTTCACGCTATTTGTCCACAAAATTCTGGGAATGTGGATTGATTCCACTATGTGAAGTTCATTTCGAATAGTAACCCAGCGTTGAGGAAGTTCCTCTGGGATTTCATCATCCTATCCTATAGCCTGTCTCCATAAATCCTGGAAGAAGATCTAGCTACTACAAGCGGTGAAAGAAATCCAAGAGGGTCGAAGATTCGAGATGCTTCGGAAAGAATACGGCGTTTTGTACATGATTTTAACTGGTCAAAATTTACCTTGTACGAAAAGCAATCCTTAGATGGACACCATTGCAGCCCGAGAACCTTTACCGTCAGACAGTTTTCGAAGTCGATAGGAGATAGCGCCCGTTGATGTTCACGTAAAGATAGAAGAAGTGGCCAGCTATTAGTTGTCCATTTACGAAGATTGAGGCCAGCAGACGATTATACCTCCACAAGCTCCTTTTAGATTGTGATGACAACTTCAATGGTATCAGCGCCTATTACGAGATCGTCAACGTAAAAGTCATGAAAAATGATTGAAGGAGCTCGAGGACGTGTGTTTGCCGAATCTAGGCCTGTTAAAAGTCTATAATGTTTTATCGAAGATTCAGGGTTTTCACGCCACACAATACGTTGAAAATTTGTATGATTTGACAAAATCCAGATTTGTCTGTACATTTTTTCAATGTCACCAGTGTATATGTGACGACGAGAACGAAGACATATTGTAAAAATGTCACGTTGAATTTCAGGGCCAACGAAGAACGATTCATTTAATGAATTTGAATGAGGTGACCTTGCGGAGCTATCAAATACAACTCTCACCTTTGTTGTGCTGCTGTCATCCTTAAACACGGCGTGGTGAGGTAGATAGTAAGCATTTGTATTATTTATTTCATTAACGGATATTTCTTCCATATGACCCAATGATATGTATATTCATTCAAGAAACAAGCATATTGTGTTGTGAGTTCGGGTTCACGAAGAAATCTTTTTTCCATTGAATGAAGACGATTGAGCGCGATTCTGAACGAGTTTCCAAAGTTTGGATTGGAATCAGATTTGAATGGTAAATTTACCACATATCTACCATCCGTATGACGACTATGAGTTTGGGTAAAATTATCTTCAGCCTTCTGCTCATCAAGAGGCAAAGGTGGTTAACAATTGACTTCTTCTAGACGCCAAAAGCGTTCTAGATCAAACTCTTGTGTATAGTCAAGATTTGTGCAGAATGTCCTTACTCCCAAAGCAGGTTCACTAGATGGAAGTTGACTAAAGGACCCAGCTATAACCCATCCGAAAATAGTCAAAAATGAGTTAGGAACACCCGGTTCTGGTTTCGATGTTTGGAGAATAATATTAAAACTATTGTCACCCCCGATGAGCATATCGATAGGACTTGGTTCATTGAATTTTTGATCTGCTAGATCCAACGAAAGGAAACGATTTGTATTCAACTTTAACGAAAGTGGCGGAAGCATAGATGTTAATTTCGATATCACATGAAAACCGATATCTATGTTGTTTGAGTTGAATCGAGAGTATAATTTCAATGAAACCAACCCATTAGTTGTGCCAGCAGAAGTCGATGCAATTCTAAAAATGGGAATACGAGATGCTTTCCTAGGAATACCCAAACGTTAGAGAGCCGTCTCCGTAATGAACGATGTTTGGGATCCGGAATCGATTATCACGCGTATGTTTTGAAACGAGCAAAGTTTGTCTTGAACTTTGACAACAGCGGTTGGAAGTATGGTCGATGAATGAACGTTGGATTCGAGCGAGTGATGTGTAACGATAGAAGAGTTCGAAGGGTTTTGTGACGAAGAGGATGATTGTTCATTTTTTGGTTGATTATGCAAATTTTTTTGTGCATCATGAACCAAGGAATGGTGTCTTGAATTGCATGATTTGCACCGAAATTTTGAATTGCGTTTGTGAGATGCATGTCCAACTCGAAGACAGTTGAAACAGATCGAGTTTTCTTTTACGAATTCGCGGCGCGCGTTAGTATCAAGAGCGAGAAATGTCTTACAAAAGGGAAGTATGTGATCCTCTTTACACTTTGGGCAACTTGCCCGTGTTTCGACGAAATGCGAACGAATAGTGTTTTGATTTTTAGTAGTAGGTTTTTGAGGACGAGTGAACGAACTACAGGATTCGAGACAGCTACATCAATTTTGAAGGAAATTGAGAAATTCTTGGATGGTAGAATCGTCCTGAGATTCTACCTTTTCCGACCAAGATTGCTATCAAGACACTATCAAGTTTTGAAGAAGAATATCGATCAACCAGGGATCTCGAGAGTTCATTTTTAGGGTGCTTAAACCACGTATAACTTCATCAGCTCCATTCGCAAGTTTTCGCAGAGCTTCAACATTCGAAGTAGAGCCAGACGACGATGGCAAAGACATGAAGCTTTTAACGAATGAACGAACGATCAAATTTTTCTTGTCGTAACGCGATTCAAGCTTAGCCCATGCTTCGAAATAATTTTCTTCGGTACATAAAATAAGTTTTAAAAGATTGGGGGCTTCGCCACCTAAGAATGATTTTAAATATTGAAATTTTTGCGTAGCGGTTATGTTGGTGTTGCTATCGATTGTTCCCATGAACAAATCTTTAAATACCGGCCAGTCTTTATAATCTCCATTAAAAACTGGAATCACGATCTTAGGTAAAACGGCCGATTTTCGAGAACAAGTTTGTTCTAGATTTCCGAAAAAGTAAGCGCCCTAGTGATTGTACCCTTTGCACGACCGCGTTTTTGTTTCACAATATCCATATTTGCAAATAAAGTTTTAATTTTTAATCGAAATAATGTTTTTTAATGTTTCTACCGAAGACAAATTAAATTCCTTGTAATATAAATGTAGGTTATATATGCGTTGTTCAAAAGGGTAGTTATGTGCATTCAAGAGGACACAAGCGTCCACAGGTTTTTCTCAAAATCCACCTCTGTCTACCAACTCCTACTCTCACCTCCACGTGGTGAACATCGGGTGTCTAGTACCTCAGCTGGAGACGGGGTTTAAATCCCCGTGGAAAGCTGTTGGGGACAGCCAACGAGAGAGGGGGGGGAGGAGTGTTCCCACTAAGGCACTTCTCCTTTCATCGAGGCGGCAGCGGACGAATTCTCTAGATGGAATCAACGGTGGCGTCTACAGTTCCAGTTAGGTTGAACTACTTAGTGAACACCTTATATGGGCTACTACGACATATTTGTAGCTCAGGCCTATAAGGAGCGGTTTATCCGGCTCCCTACCCTTGGAGTTATACGAAGGGTCTGGTCCTCCGGGTCGGGGGTTGTGCGTCGGGGTAACTTCCCTACCACGTAAAAAAAAGTTGTTCCGAAACAACAACAAGCCTCGGATATGGATGATTTTAAAGTTGACGACCCCAGCAAACGAAACAAGGACAATGAATTTCGGATCTGCACGTGGAACGTCCTGTCCTTATACAGAACACGTGCAGCCGAACAATTAGTGGAGAACCTGGACAGGCTAAAGGCTGACGTAACAGCCATCCAGGAAGTGCGATGGGATGGAGAGGGCGTACGGAGACTGAAAACGTGTGACATCTACTACGGCGGGTGCTTGAAGGAACAGGGTCAGCGGCTCTTGGGTTGTGGTTTTGTGATAAGGGGAAGACTTAGGCAAGAAGTCTTGGGCTTCCGAAGTGTAAGCGAGCGCCTGGTCACAATCCGCATCAAAGGCAAATTTAAGAACATTTCGCTGACTTGTGTTCACGCCCCCCATGAAAGGAGAGAAGACTCAACCAAAGAAGCATTCTACGATCTCCTGGAGACAACGTATGATATGTGCCCGAAGTACGACGTGAAGATCATTCTTGGTGACTTCAACGCAAGATTCGGAAAGGAGGGCATCTTTGGTTCGATAGTCGGAGGACACAGCCTACACGACGAAACTTCCGGCAACGGACACAGGCTGGCAGACTTTGCGGCGGGGCGAAATGTCATCATCTCAAGCACCTACTTCCCACACCTCAATATACACAAGGGGACTTGGCGGTCGCGTGATCAAGTAACCGTCAACCAAATCGACCACGTTGCGATAGACGCGAGACATGCTTCCAGTATCTTGGACGTCCGAACGTTCCGAGGGGCCAACATTGACTCGGATCACTACCTGGTGGTAGCTAGACTACGTATGCGGATATCCATGACGCGACAACGCAGAGCAGATGCTGTGAAAAGATTCGATGTCGAGAAGCTTAAATCGCAAGAGACTGCCAGAACTTTTGCAGACCACGTAACTCTTAATCTCTCAGGAGGTCCGCTACCAGCATCAAGTGCAGAGGACCAGTGGGAACACTGTCAACAAGCCATTAGAAGTGCCGCCTCTGATGTGCTGGGTTTCACTAGGCGAATACAACGAAACCCCTGGTTCGATGAGGAGTGCCGGCTAGCGCATGCAGCTAAGGACGAGGCCTACAAGGCAATGCTGCAGACTCGAACAAGAGCTGCTGAGAGAGTGGCCCGGGAGCTCTACGGGCTGAAACGAAAAGAGGAACGCCGACTTCTCAGGAGGAAAAAGAGAGAGCACGAGAAGCGGGCGGTAGAGTCTATTGAGGGTTGTAGCGGTAGGGGAGATGTTCGAAAATTTTATCAGAGGGTGAAGCGATCCACCCAAGGATTCAAGGCTAGAACGGAAGCCTGCCGAGATGAGAGTGGGAATATGGTAGTAGACACACAGTCAGTGCTGAGGATCTGGAAAGAACACTTCTCTAGACTGCTTAATGGCGAAGACAGCCAAGATGCCGCTAATAGGCAGAACGCTCCATTCAACTTGGACGATGATGGCCAAGAGTTCCGTCCACCCGACCTAACCGAAGTTCGGCTGGCGATATCCAAACTTAAGTCGTACAAGGCTGCAGGTGCGGATGGCTTACAAGCCGAACTATTTAAATCAGCGGGAGATGAATTGGCTAGGAGCATACACCAGCTCATCTGCAAAATTTGGTCGGAGGAAAGTATGCCCGATGAATGGAACCTCGGTATAGTGTGCCCCATCCATAAAAAGGGAGATGTTCTGAAATGTACCAACTACAGAGGAATTAGTCTCCTAAACGTCGCTTATAAAATCTTGTCGGCCATCCTGTGTGACCGCTTAAAACCTTTTGTCAACGATCTGATCGGCCCTTATCAGTGCGGTTTTAGACCAGGCAAGTCAACCGTCGATCAAATGTTCACACTCCGACAGATTTTAGAAAAATCCCGGGAATTCCAGATCGATACACACCACCTTTTTATCGATTTTAAAGTCGCGTATGATAGCGTGAAAAGGGACGAATTATACAGAGCCATGTCGAGTCTCGGCATCCCTGCCAAACTCGTCCGCTTGTGCAGGATGACGATGGAGAAATCTCGCTGCTCCGTCAAAATTGGTAAGAACACCACCGATTCCTTTGATGTTGAGAAAGGATTGAGGCAAGGCGACGCGTTATCATGCAACCTATTCAACATCGTTCTTGAAGCCATTGTACGCAACGCACATGTCAACACCAGCGGTACAATCTATCAAAAGTCCGTTCAATTGCTTGCATATGCGGATGACATAGACATTGTCGGCAGAACGAAGCGAGCTGTGGCAGGGGCATTTGCGAGCATTGAATCGGAGGCGGCTAGAATGGGATTGGCGGTTAATGAGGACAAGACGAAGTATATGCTGTCATCGAGAGAGGAATCTCAACATCGTCGACTCGGGCAAAATATCACGATGGACAGATATAACTTCGAAGTTGTCAAGGACTTTGTCTACCTGGGCTCCACTATTACATCGCAGAATGACATCAGTGCAGAGATCAAGCGAAGAATTACTCTTGCCAACCGCTGTTTCTTCGGTCTAAGAAGGCATTTAAGTAGTAAGGCCCTCTCTCAGAGAACCAAGGAGACTTTATACAAAACCCTAATCATCCCGGTCCTGCTTTATGGGTCAGAAGCATGGACACTGAAAGATTCGGATAAAAATCTGCTAGGGTGCTTTGAGAGGAAGATTCTTCGTGTGATTTTCGGTCCGGTGTGTATCGAAGGAGTATGGAGGAGAAGATTCAACGACGAGCTATACGGGCTATACAGCGACGTTGACCTGGTCAAAAAGCTGAAAATACAGCGGCTTAGATGGCTGGGGCACGTGGAGCGTATGGACAGCAACGCACCTGCCCGACGAGTCTTCGAATCCAACCCCGATGGGGTACGCAGCAGAGGAAGAACCCGTAACAGGTGGCGCAATCAAGTGAATGACGACATCAAAGCACTCGGTGTGCGCAACTGGAAGCGGCTAGCTAGGGACAGAGCTGGCTGGAGGGGCTTGTTAGTTGAGGCCGAAGCCCATCCTGGGCTGTGAGCGCCATCAAAAGTAAGTAAGTAAGTTATATGTGCGACCGAATATGCTTGAATGGTTTGTAGGTACAACACGTGGTTAATTGAAATTTCAATAATTTCAGTTCAGATTTTCATAAAAATTTAACACCAAAATGTCAATGCATTTGTGCAAAAAAATAGTCATGCGAATAAATCTTAAAATAATGCATACAAATTAGTAGCAAGATCACGTGATTATAGTTTATATATGTGTGCTAATTAATTTTCGATTTTTTTATGTAAAGGCCATGTGGTTTAGATATATATAGGTATACGAAACAGTTCATGCTAATAAAGTTTTCATGCAACCATCATATTGCATCGACCCGTACACGAGGAGCACTTTTCATAAACCACCATTCATAGTTTAATCAAGCCACAATTATATGCACAAGATTAATTGATTACGAATTAATCAAATTTTCGCGCACTGATCACGATTTTATCCGGCTCGAAGGACCAATATGTTTTGTATTGTTTTGTGATAAATTCTTTTCGTATTGTGGACCGTCAATTTATTTTGTTTTATCGTAGTTTTAAGTTAATGTAATGTCTTCGTTTAAATAAAAGCCAAGAAATGTTCAATGTTAAATATATGTATAAATCTAATTTAGTATATATATGAAAAATGTGTTGCACAATAATTATTTTGTTACCAAGTCCAAGGTGTGTATCGTTTGAAGGTCCAAAAGTAAAAAGATCGAATTTAAGTCCTTACAATTTGAATAGCAATATAAGAAAGTAAGTACCAAGGAGAATGTAAGATAAAAAGTTACTTAGAATTTACAATTGTTGTGAGAGAGATTATTTAATTTAAAGCAGTTCAATACTGTAGGGTATTATTCGATATTGTTTGGCATTATGATGCAATGATAAAATTTGATGTCATTTGATTCCAAAACAATGGGTGTTCTGGAACTTTAAGTTAAAAAATGTGAAGGAAATTTGAACGTAGGTGCACCAGGCACTGGGCCATATTAAATATATGTCTTATAATAATGAAGATGAAGAAATTAAAACATTAAAATATTAAAATTACTTCTGTTTTAAGTGGAGTTAACATTCGCGAAAATGTGTGTCTTATAAGGATATGACAGACTAACTGTAGAGCCCACTGTCATATCCGGGCGAAACGCATTAATTCCTGGAGTTGAGTTCACTACTATACTTTATTCGTCTTATATTCATCTCAATAGTTTTAAAATTCAATCTTGTGATAACCCTGAGGCCACACGATCCAGCTATGGCTAGCTAAAATTTGTATAGGTAGGTACAAACAAACTTGAGTCAACTGGGTTGCTTTTTCGAAGCCAGAAGAGAAGCTAGTGGGCTCGTTGAGGCTTGTATATAAACTTTTTAAGGGGAGGAGGGACCAAGAAATTTGAACATTTCCAAAATAGGCAACAAAACTGTCAAATATTATTGAATGATAGCTGTGAATATGATGAAAAAAAATGCTCTTAAAAAGTCAAATTTTTTGAGATTTGATTTTTCGATCAAGACAAAATGTGATTTAAGCGCCAGAATTTAGTATGTCAAAGTAGCCGTCAACGCATTGACAGCAATCTGATTTGACGATCCCACGACTGGGCATATATATGTTAGTATTTATATATACCAGTAGACAAATGCAAAACCTACCACCATTCATTATCATACTGATTTATGGCAAATTGCGAATTATTTTAACTTCTGCATTCCCATTTTTGACTCCTGTCCTAGAGCTAGTATACTCACCGCTATAATCCACCTTGATGCATTGATTGGGTATTTTAGCTATATATCAAGTTCAAATATATGTTTGCTGACCAACGTTTTAATTAAAAAATAAACAGTAAGCTTATTGAAATTGCTTCATTTAATCTGTGTGTGATGCTTCTTTTGTCTATAGCTGAGGTAGTTCAGCGGGTCCAGGATCTGACCGAAGAAAAGCGCCATAATATTAATTGTCAATTTTGAGAGGTTTTGAAGAAAAAATATATGATTATTTTGATGCCAAAGTGAATCTTATTGACCTAATTAATATTTCTAGGTTTAACAAAATTCAATTTGGCACACCTTTTCTCATAAAATTATTTTTAATTTTTCAATGATGAACTACCTTACCAATGATCATTGAAAATATTAATAGTTACGTTATGAGGAAGATATGAGTCAAAATGAATTATTTTTCGAGAAGATTTAATTTTGAAATCGTAAGCTATATTTCTGCTTCAAAATATTCAATGAAACAAACTTTCGAAAGGTCTTAAAATCAACAACTAACATTTTCAATGATGGTTTCCAAATGATAGCTATAACTGGTCCCGAAGCAAATCCATTCAAACGGAAATTTTATTTCGTAAAATAAACTTAATATGGTAATTTACAAAGAAATAAAAACTTAAATAACTAGCATGATATTTCGTATATTAATAATTCCACTTAGATAACTACAATGTAAATCATTATAATGTGGGATATATTCCCCGGCACAAGCAAACTCAAGGCTGCAAACTAAAAATAAAGCAATAATTCCCCGGCTCAAGCAAGCTTAGAGGGACAAACTATAAATAATGCAAATGGCATATATTCCCCGGCCCAAGCAAGCTTAGAGACACAAATTAATAATAATAATGCAAATGGGATATATTTCCTGGCCCAAGCAAACTTTCAGGCACAAACTAATAATATTAAGGCAAATGGGATATATTCCCCGGCCCAAGCAAACTTAAAGGCACAAAATAGTAATAAGTCAAATGAGATATATTCCCCGGCCCAAGCAAACTTAGAGGCATAAATTAATTATAAAATTAATATAACTACGATTTCACAGCTCAAAGGCCAAAAAATAAGTGAGACTCTTATCTAGTGCACCGCTTACCCCGCAGTGTGTCTCTCTTTGTGGGTACTTCTTCCTTTCGTACCCCAGATTGGCAGGTACATATTTTTTCCATTTTTTAACGATTTAAAGATTTTTTTATTGAACAAAAATTTATTATTTTACAATTTGCTTAACGCTAGTTATCTTAGAACATTGGTTTTTCTTAATAATATGTTGGGCATAGAAGGGGCCTAACTTTTTTTTACATTGTTTATTTTGTAAGCTTAATTTACATCTCGTTGTCATTGGGTTTTAATAATACATTTAAGGATATATTGGCAGCTTCTTGTCTCGGTTGTCGTGTTGGTGGATGGTTGGTGGATGGTTGGGGGATGTGGTTTTCAGCCACGGTAGTGAGCTGACCCTGGGTCAGCGTAAGGGGATGTTTCCTTCGTCGTTTGTTGATATCAGATCGTCATCCAGAAGTTCCAAAGCTGTAAGGTACCGCTGGTCAGGATGTCTCTGTTGGTTTATCACTCTTTCTATAAGAGGGTTCGGGTGGTTGGTTGTTTTCTGCAGGCATCTTCGGCTGGATGGATGAGGTATCTGTCCAGTTAAATTATCTTGACTTCTTCATAGAGTCGCATTTTGCTCACGTGTTTCATACGTATCCTGTCGTAATGCAAGCCTGAACAGAGCTTCAAATTCTTCCTCTCGAATACTGCCAGTTTGTTGATATGGGATTTTGTCCCCAAATACCAGATAGGGAAACAGTAGGTGAAAAAAATAAATAAATCGGGTGGCACAACGGCTCATGAAGAACCAGGGCCTAGTGACTAACAACTCGCAACTATTCCTGTGTGCGCCTTTCGACAGGAATGGAAGGGACCTACAATTTTATGCCGAATCCGAACGGCTAGTCGAGAAGCACTTATTCATGACAAGTGATACTCTTGGAGGATTTGTCAATTCCTCGCAAGAGGCAGTAGCCCTGAAATTTTTTTTTTTTATTTTTAGGTGGACGAGGCTAGGAAGCTATCCCAGACCTCCAGCGTGACAGTCAAACGCACTAACCATTACGCTACGGGATACTACGGACAGTAGATGATGATCGGCCTTATTAGCTTTTTGTAGAGGAGGAGCTTTGTCTTCTGACTAAGTCCGTTCTGCTTTCGCATGAGCGGATGAATGCGGTGGAAGGCGAAGTTTGCTTTTTTTAGGACAGTTCCTGCGTGTGGATTGAACCGCAGCAGTTCGTTAAACTGTATTCCCAAGTATTTTACGTTTTTGCTGGCTACAAGCAGTATTCCATCAGGTAGGCTGATCATCGTGTTCCTGCATTTAGTGGCTGAGCGTCCTCTTGCATTCCCGGAGCTCTTAGAGGTCGTCTTAAACATATCAATTCAGATTTGGCTGAGTTTATTTTGAAGCCCAAGCGCTGGTAGAACTCGCGGAGTCTTATAATGTGGGCTTAAACTCTTCTTGCAGCAAGTATTGGGGAGATGGACTTGGCGTATGTCAGGGAGTCATCGGCAAACAGGAGAGTCTGTGCGTTTTCCGGCTGTGGCTGGTCTGCTGTAACGATGTTGAAGAATGGTCTAAGTTTGGATCCTTGAGCAACTCCAGCTCTTATTATCCTTGTTTGTTGTAGATTGGCAGCTTCCCATTTGGACGTAAAATGACCTGGAATGAAGAAAATTATAAATTATTTTTATTAGATTAGCTGAAAAATGAAAAAGGTTGAGCCCTATGAACAGGGAAAGGATTTTGCCTATTTTTTTTTTTGCGTGATCGTAAGAAAGTATCGACTTTATACAAACACGATTCATGTCCTCCTGATTCAAAATATATGTATTCTATTTTGCCTTTGTTTGCCTTTTTTACCCGTTAGTGCTTTTTTTTTGCCTTTTTATCCGTTAGTGCCTTTTTCTGTCAATTTTGACTTGCTGGCTTTTTTTATCAAAGTTAAACGAATAAATCTCAAAAACAATTCTACAAATACAAACTGCATGTAGTTTTTCCAATTCCAGTTGAGATTATTTTTACTTTAAAACATGGTCCTAACACAATCTAAAGCTTGTTTGCCCTCAACATACAAAAAAAAAAGAAAACAGGTAGTGTAGTAGACTGTAGACACGATAGAGGTACTATGATCTTTTTTCAATAAAATGTCTTGTCCTTTTTTTGCTGTTTTACTCATAAAAACTAGATCTTTGCATTTCTCTATAAATGATCGTGCACTTCCTTGCACTGCAAATATCAATTAAAATTTGGAAAAATCGAGATAGCCAATAATTGCAAATGCAGTTTTGAAAAAATTCACTACTGTTTTTCATGTAAATCTTGGAGTTAAAACTGTTGAGCAAATGCTGTAATAAATGGCGACGTCAACTCCACACTCTCCGAAAACGTTGAAGTGAATGATCTAGAGGCTAGAGAGCTTAAATAGCTCAAGTAGAACGGTCCTTTAGCTCATTTAAGACGCTTCTAAGAGACAATCGTAGAAGGTTGTTACCTGAGAACTTCAAAAAACTGTTGGTAGTTCAATGCTATTAAAATTAGACGTTAAGTTATGTACCTATGTTCTCTTTATTTGATAAATGCCTTTTTGTTGCGTTTTTAAGAATTTTTGTTTGCCTTTTTGATTTTTTTAGGTCAGCAAAATCCTTTCCCTGCTTATGAATAACTCCTTATATCCAGACAGTGTCGAATGCTTTTTCGATATCTAGAAAGCATCCGACAGTTACCTGGTGGTAGTTGAGAGAGAAGGCAATATCATGTTGCAGTTTCAGTAGAGGATGAAGGGTGGAGTGCTTCTGCCGGAATCCGAACTGCATATCGGGGACTATGCCTTTATTGTTGGAGAAAATTTTGAGTCGTTGAGAATGAGTTCTTCCAGTATCTTGCTCAAGTTGCAAAGGAGAGAGATTGGCCTATATCCAGAGACGTCATTTTTGAGAACTCAGTGTTGTCAACGGGATCAATAGCTGGATTTTTGTCGCTGAACCTTCTTGTTTCTTGTGGAAGCTGTGCACGTTGTATGGATGAGTTCACCTCCTCTAGGAAACCTGGGTCGACGGGTGGATTAGGCTTGAAGTGGTCTTCGAAATAGTCCGCAAAGGCTTTGGCCTTATCTTCGTTGGTTGTAACCTCAGTGTTAGCGACTGTGTGGTTGCAGGCATTGGAGGCTTCTTCCCGATGACCCTGCGTCGATCTTCTTCGGTGTGAACTATACTGCAGAAAAACTCATACAACGTCACCGCATTATGTGTATCCGGGGTTGGCTTATGAGTTATGACGATGCTCTGCATGTCCATTGTTTGGCCGTTGACTATTTTAAATTTGAATTCGGATAAAAATAGCTGGATCGGTAACTAGTTCCTGGCTTCTGTTGGAGTACGTGGTTAAACATGGGAAAAGTGTGTAACTTGGTAACAAATCCAGACCCTTTAGAAATCAAATTACAAATTTAACCCACTGAATGAAAAACCACTCATGAATTTTTTAAAATCTTGTTTTAATTTGTTCTCACATTTACTTGCACCACAGACTGTAGAAATTTGAAAGATTTACAGAAGTAAATGTAATAAAAGTCTGACCATCGATCTGGCTGCATCACCATTACATAACATATATAATATAACCGATGACCGTTCAGTTTGAATTTGTGCAAATAAAACTTCAAAACACGGTTTATTAGCATGCACCGAAACGTGATACCTTTAAACGTGCAGATTGTCTAAAGATGGTGTTTTTTTGTTTGTTAATTGTGAAAATAGTCCCTTGTACGTTTACTCTCATAATATAGGTCAGGTTGTCTCTATATTTATTTTACTCGCAAAGTTTATGTCTCTCTCAGTAAGTACGCGACCCTATATCAAATAACATCGTTGCACTCAATATCACCTTTCAACTTCCAATTACCATCATCTTAGAAATCGAAAGTCCTCCAGCAATATTAAAGAAGATCATATAAGAGGCTCTGGTGTAGAATTAGTTGGTATGCATCACATTACCGACCGTGCATCGATCTGCCGCACTATAAAGCTGGCCCATTCTCTTGTTTAGATATTTATTGAGCAAATGATTTATTTCATTGCATCAGGTGCAAAAGTCAATAAGAGCTGGCAAAATTTGAATTATAATTCCCGCCAAAAATGGAAAACGCCATTATAGGTAAAGTGTGCGATTGCTGCCACCACAATGCCACCTCTCGTTGCAGACGTTTGGGAAAAGTTATCGTCATTCCCAGCCACAAAAGCGTGTGCACACAACAATAACAACAACTGTCACCCATTTGGCGCGACTCTGGAGGTCAACAGAGCAAAACTGAACTTTGTGGTGCGCTGACTGAATACTTTTCGTGGATAATTTTGTATGCCTTCACTTTTGCGGATATTTAAGCCGATGGCAGCGCCGCCATTGCAATGGCGAATAAAAAAGGAATTGAGGAACCTTTACAATAATACTGAACAATTTCATGGTGAAATCGAAACGAAATCGAAACTCGCGAGTAGAAGAAGTGGGCAACTTTATAATATTTTTATTTGGGAGAACAATTTTACACAGTTGTACCATGTCGCCCGGGTCCTCTCACGACCGACTAAATTTAAATACCTATTAAGTGTAGTAGGTATTTCGTTTTTGATAAAAGAAGGCAAAAATATCTTTTGGTTCGCATCAGATACATACATTCCATTTGGTGATTCAATAATCGATTTGCAGTGGTTAGCTGCTGCTGTTGTTAGTGCATAAGGTTCTGTGTGGCTAGGCTAAAGGTACAATAATGCAATCTGCGATCACAGAGAGTGCGAAGTTTCACGGTACGATGGAGCCCCAGAGTCATACATTTATGCTGGTTCCGAATCCGAATAAATTTGCGCGACATTTCACGATTATCGCACAGAACGGAATTTGTTGACACCTACGCATTGAGTGGGAAATTGTTTCGTTCGACAATTCGTTCGGCACCAAAGACTAAAGTTGAAAAGACAGCAAGGCTCATGGTCGTTGTTGATGGTTTATTTTTGCTGTTGATGTTGTAAATGTGTATTTATGTCAGGCAGGATAGATATTACGAAAAGAAGTTAAGGTAGAATTTAATCTTTTTTTCAATTAACGCTATAAGTGTCAGACAATGTGACAACTAAGGCACATTGTTGTCGAAGCCGACCGAGAGTGTGCGATTACATTTGGCGCATCGTAAGGAGATAATTAAATGTTTGCAACGTCATTTCTATCTCTTCTGTAAATAAATTGGGTGGCACAACTGCTCGTGAAGAACCAGGGCCGCAGGGCCTAGTGACTTATTACAACGCCCACCCATTCCTGCGTGCGCGTGTCGACAGGAATGTAAAGGACCTACAATTTTATGCTGAATCCCAATAGCTAGACGAGAAGCACTTATTCATAACAAGTGATACTCTTGGAGTATTTGTCAAATCCTCGCAATTTCCCCTGAAAAAAACTTTTTTAAGTTTCTAGTTGGTTGAGGCTGAGAATTGCGAACCTAGACCTCCAACGTGACAGTCCAACGCACTAATCATTACGCTACGGGCTACTATCTCTTCTGTAGATACATATTAAGGGTATTCATGCAACGATGTTAAACACTAGAAAAGTAAGAAAGTTTACCATTTGGTAAATGAACTGTCAAATTTTGTATGGGAAATGATTTACTCAAATTGGATAAAATTCCCCAACGAATTTGCTTGGGAAAATGATTTTGTAAAATTATCCAAACGTCATTTTGACTTTTATAAATTAGGCCTGTTCAGAAATATGATAAATATTGAACTAAAAAAAACTCTGACCGTGTTCTGTAACTATCGAAACTTATTTAGTTCGCAATAAAAGTTGTGAATAAAACAAGAAAGAATAATTCGGACATCTTCATTTACTCAATGATTATGAAAGCTACTTTTCGTAAACTATTAATTATATTATATTGACGACGACGAAACCACATCAACAACGTGTTTTTATTGTTGTTTTTTTCTTCGTCAACGAATGATTGGCATTGGTTTGGCTGATCCTTAATTAGTCGGAAGCTGTCAGAAGTAGAAACCAATATAAAAGCGGCCTTCTGAAGAATGAAGATCAGAATTAAGCCATAATTCACTGTATCTCTTTTTTTCGTTCCTGCCTCAATAAACGCCAGTTTCATTTCCATGAGGTGCACTCGGGGCCGCTCTTCACTAGCGAAAGCAATAGTTAACGCAAATCCAGAAACCGAAATTATGGGCGCACTTGGTATATGATTTTTTTTTGTATTTGCTCATTTCCGACCGACTGTGAGCCTACGACTATTGTCATCGTGTATCTTACATTTTTTATCGTTCCGAGACATTCGGCTTCGATTTCTCGTTGGTTCAGGAGAGATTCTTTATTGAAAAATAACTTCGAAATCTAAACACGTCTAATGTGTCACACACCAAATCTGTCAGATAAACGAACAGCTGATTCAAATTACACAGCATTTAACCAAATGAATAAAAAGGTCGTCCATGTAAACTTTACACAATTTAAAAACTTACGACGTTGCATGAATACCCTTATTATATTTTAATAGCTCTCACGGCAGACATTGTTCTGAGTTTCTGACCTTTGCGTTTCGTCGTAAAAATATTTTGGTAATTATTTTCTGGGTGCACGAATTTAAACAAATTCCCCTAGAATTATAAAATTCACAGTATCTTCTTGCTTTAATAAGAGTCGGTAAATATAGGATAGAATTGTCCACTGTCATATCTTGGTGGAACACATTAATTTCTGGAGTTGAAGTCACTCCACTTAAAACTTCTTATTGATGCTAAGCCATAAATTTCGTAAGAATTATCTAAATTCTATTAAACCCCACTTGTATTTAACTTTCTACGGGATACGTGTATCTTTTCAGTTTTTGTCTCTTTAGCATCAGCATTGAAAAACACCCTTAAATCGATAAGATTGGAATGTATTATACAACATCTTTCATCTTGATAAACTCCCGCCTTCCCATCCCCTCTCCACTTCTTTAAATGCGTCAATACAAAATGCCAGTGAGGGCATTTCGAGGCTCTTTGGATGTGTTGTACAGGATGAAATTCTGCGTCGATACCAGCAATAAAATTTCATGAATTAATTTTTTCCCACTTACCCATATTAAATTTTCTATCTTTCTTAGACTAAATGTAAACACCAGATTTTATAAAATCAAAAAATCTTACTAAACTTAAAATGTTGTTGAGTGTTTTTATAATACAAATTCTGTATACTACCGTAATACATCAGCCAAGTAGAAGACTTAGCATTATTTAATTGGACTTGTTAAATTGTGTCGTTGATTATCAAACAGAGGCTAAAAAATTGGAACATGAAACCGAGTAAAAGGGCGAAAACCTGTAGTTTCTAAAATATTCAAGATAATGCAATGCAGTAAATTTTGTTTGATTGGTGGAAGTTTTTTGTATAGGAAAAAAAAAATGATAAAAGTACATTTTATTTTCGTCCTGTAGTGAAATGTTTTTTCTTTTTAGGCAGTTTTGTTTGTTAAAATCATATTAAGTGCATTTTGAAAAAATGTTTTTTAAATAGTGCCTTTTTGATTCTAAAATGCCTGTAAAATAAAAAAAAGACAAAAATTAAGTAACGAAAAGTTTTTTTATTCCTTAAAACTTTTTTACCACTACTATAATAAATATTATTTATAAAATAAATAATACTTTTTCTTTAAAAACTTTACATATACATTATTATAATTCACAGCATTTTTTTTATTTCCATAGTAACATCGGAACGAAAATCCAAAATTAAGGGAACACCTAAACGCAGCATTGCTGAGTTTCTTCAAAAAACTTACACACTTCAACTGGTTCATCTTCAGGTTCCTGCAAAATTTCTGTACCTATAGTTTCCTTGTAAAATTTAAAATCTTTGATTTCTCTCCATTTTTTTCCACAATGGTGTTCAAGAAGTTTGTTAACATAATTCTTTTTAGCTTCTAAAAGAGGAATTCCTGGAGGCAATGATCTTAGATGATTCATATCAACTCTTTTACCCGGGCGCATAATTGACCTTGAAACTTCAACGTCAGATTTGAAGCTCATCTCACCTCTCGTTCTTATAATGCCACAAGCTCTTTTTATGAGAAACCGTTTAGTTGGCTTTAACTTAAAATGCCATTTACTAGTTGGCTTTCATCTTTCTTGGGCAGCCGCTTTCCAGTCCATTACACTCCGCTTTTTCTAAATTGAATTGAGGAAAAATAGAAGAATATTATTTACCTTCAAAAAAGTCTACAACTAAAACTTACCGAAAAGAACAACCTTTCGATAGCACATCACATGGCAAACTGAAGACTTTTATAAAGAAATAAGCCAAATTTCAAATTTTGGACGACAAAATTATTTAGCTCCCTTTCGAAAATCAATCGTATATATTTGAAATAATTTAGAGGAAAAATAGAGCCGTTTTGAAAATTAATATAACTTTGTTAGTAAAATAATATATAGCCTCGTGTTGATGCCAAACTCAAAATAAAAACAATAATAACTTCTTTATTATCTCGTTTTGAATCTAAATTTTTTCACCATCTGATAGCTCTCTTCGATGCGCAAATTTTGGTATATCACACTCAATATATTTAAAAAAAGTGGCTTTAGCACCGTTTTGATTGTCAACGTCACAATTATTGATTCAATATAGCTTTTAACGGCCTTTAGACCATACAAATTGGCGTTTCGTCCCGGCGTTCACTGTCAACTGAAGAATCCAAGTGAGAACGCCGGGACGAAACGCCAATTTGTATGGACTTAAGGCCGTTAAAAGCTATATTGAATCTAAAATGTTGTTGTTTAATATGAATTCAATATGGAATAGGTGTGACCATATAAGTTAACGAACTATACTTCTTCTATATTGCTAATTAGAACATGATAAAATCTTCATGAATTGTTTGTTTGATCTTTCAAATAATGAAAAGTAGTAGTTCGCACCATTTTGTTTAATGATACCCATTTACTCAAGCCTATACTCACATTAGGTACTTACATTCTTCACTCTAAGATTAAACATAAAATAAAACCATTAAATCATTTCTTCGATATCGTTTATACTACAACAAGTTCTTTAATAACGCGTTATGCCTGTTACTGCAAATTACCTTCTATTTAGTACGCTACTTATCCCATCAATAGATTTCTGATAACTCAATCTCTTAACCATTACATAAAATGCTCCTGTTTTCGTATCATCGTCATCTGGGCATCTGCAAGTGATCCTCTGAAGAATCAGCTAACGCCTTCAAGTAAAAAACTGGATCGCGCACTTACTTACCTATATCTTATCATCACATCGGACAACAGCTAACAACCGTATACACATTCACGGTTATGATTTATGCAAATCTGGATCAGTGAAGTTGGGCAACTAGGTAGGTAACATACATCGTATTGGTTATTAGTACATCGTATTGGTTATTAGTAAAGGAAAAAATGGTGCCACATTCATTATAGTCTAAGAGCCGACAGCAAATTTTTGGGAGTGGATTGATAACCAAAATATGAGTATGAGGGTTTGTATGTGCATATATCGTGGCATCGAAAACAATCGTCTGGCAGGTTTCTGTTTCATCCTTTAACGGGGGTAGGGGTGTGAAAATAGCGATTTTCAAGTTCTTACCACTTCAATAAATTAAATAAAATATATGCCGTGATGCTCTGTCATTTTTTTTAAGTCCAAACGTCATAATCTTGGCAATCCGATCAATAGAACTCAAGATAATAGCCTTTTAAGCGAACCTTAATCTATTTTTTTGGAGACTTTGTTTTGCTGATTTTTTGTGTTTTATAATTCTCCAAGGAAAAGATGGTAAGCTCCTCTTAAAAAGCTTATATCTTGAGTTCTATTGGTCGGATTGCCAAGAGTATGACGTTTTGACTTAAGGAAAATGACAGAGCATATCACGGCATATACATTTTTGAAATTCATTGAAGTGGTTATATCTCTAATAAATTGGAAAATCGCTATTTTCAAGCCCCCACCCTCGCCGAAGGTTGAAAAAGAAACCTGCCAGTGATGATTGTTTTCGATACCAAGATTTATTTTCCTTCTGCTCGCCAGTCAGCAGGTAATTAATAAATTTGTGTTCCTAAACATCGCAGCACAGAAAATTATTTCTAAAAAATCAGTTTTTTTTTTTTATTATTGAAAAAAAAAAACGAAATTTTTGATAATAAATTTTCGCGCGGGAAAAGGCGATTTTAGGGCTTTTGGTCGAAGTTCAGAACGGAATACTGTTTGTAGGTACACCAAATATTGGTTTCTTGCCTATCAGTCAAGTTATAAATTGTCAAATTCCATTGAAGCTCGACTACGATGATGATGGATTAATGGGTGACATTTGGAAAGAAATATTCTGTGATAGACAAATACCCTGATAATATTATGTATTTTGAAGCTATTTCATTTACATGCATGTATGTATTCCTGTTTTAATTTTAATTTCTTCTTCTTCTATATTGCTAATTAGAACATGATAAAATCTTCATGAATTGTTTGTTTGATCTTTCAAATAATGAAAAGTAGTAGTTCGCACCATTTTGTTTAATGATACCCATTTACTCAAGCCTATACTCACATTAGGTACTTACATTCTTCACTCTAAGATTAAACATAAAATAAAACTATTAAATCATTTCTTCGATATCGTTTATACTACAACAAGTTCTTTAATAACGCGTTATGCCTGTTACTGCAAATTACCTTCTATTTAGTACGCTACTTATCCCATCAATAGATTTCTGATAACTCAATCTCTTAACCATTACATAAAATGCTCCTGTTTTCGTATCATCGCCATCTGGGCATCTGGAAATGATCCTCTGAAGAATCAGCTAACGCCTTCAAGTAAAAAACTGGATCGCGCACTTACTTACCTATATCTTCTCATCACATCGGACAACAGCTAACAACCGTATACACATTCACGGTTATGATTTATGCAAATCTGGATCAGTGAAGTTGGGCAACTAGGTAGGTAACATACATCGTATTGGCGCAAACTTCCTACTGAATTAATCATTCAGCCCTACGGACAACAACCTGCTGTGAATTTAATGCATCACGCCGCGCCGCGGCCACATGCCCACAACCATCACCATATTAACGAAACGTTGAATTATGAATTCTTATAGCAGAAGGAAGTTGCCTCTAAAGCATACACCTGTTGCACTTCATATGAAAATAAAAACATGAACATATCGAAGGGTTATAGAAGGATGGCTATAATGTTTCATTGCTCGGTTGTGCATATACAAATACTTCAGTATCTAATTAATTTAAAGAGGGGAGTGTGCAGATTGGATCTATTTTCTTAATTATGGTTTTATTAATTCGTACAAAATGTCCTTACTTTTTGTATGTAATATTGTGGCAAAAGTCCATTTCCAATAAATTCGTGTTCACCTCAAAAGTTAATCAAGGTTAAATTGCAAAAATATAAGTATTTCGCATACAACCTCAAAACGGTTAATTCTATTGAAAAGTATTTTATAAAAACTTATAGATCATACTGTCTATCAGAAAAAATTTACTTCAAATTTTGTACTACGACTTACCATTAAAAAGTTATTTACATTTCAAAAAGCGTAAAATGACGCAAATGGTTAACTCCTAAACGGTTCATATTTTCATATAAAAATGATCACACAGTGTGTGTGCATTATGTGGACCCCTACAAGAAAACATGTGGTTTATTTTCTTAAAAAACACCATTTTAAAGTTATAATTATTTTAAAAATTTGTCAAAAAATCAAAATATCTGATTTGTTACTTTAACTGTGTTCAAATTTGATAAATTGTAACTGGCATTAGATAAACTTTTAATTTTCGAAAATTGTACTGTAGGTACCTACCTACACATACTTACCATTACCATTTTCCTTCAAAGCCAATTACCTATGCCCCTCTTAGGTATCAAGCTTGAAAAAAATCGATTAAACGCGTTAAAGGGATGGCGAACCTTTTAAGAACCTCGTGCCATTTATTTAAAATAAATAATTTGAAATGCTTTTGGCGTGTCAAGATAAAGTCTTCATTTATGTTTCTAGCGACTAAGGAAAAAAATTATAATTTTAGAGTGTGCAAAAATTTATTTGTTAACTTTGGGTGGACTATACGATTTTGTTTTTTTTTTTTTTTTTGTTTGTGTTTGTTTCAAGCCACGACCGCTTGTATTTAAGTTATTTTGACCCTAAAAACACTAGCTAAAATTTTGCAGATTTTTAAAGTGAAGTTAAGATGTCGTACGGATTAGGTTTCTGTTTTGGTGTTAAAATTATCTTTAGGAGAAAAGGAAAAAATGTGCGTATTGTTTTTATTTATCAAAATAAAAATTAATAATGTATTTAAGGTTTTAAAATGACATTTACGAAATTTTTAACATAAAAACTCCTAAAACCACCCATATATAATTTTATTAGTGGTTGACAAATTTGTTGCTTGTTTGCAAATAGTAAAGCAAAAAATGGTACCACATTCATTACAGTCTAAGAGCCGACAGCAAATTTTTGGGAGTGGATTGATAACCAAAATATGAGTATGAGGGTTTGTATGTGCATATATCGTGGCATCGAAAACAATCGTCTGGCAGGTTTCTGTTTCATCCTTTGGCGGGGGTGGGGGTGTGAAAATAGCGATTTTCAAGTTCTTACCACTTCAATAAATTAAAAAAAATATATGCCTTGATGCTCTGTCATTTTTTTTTAAGTCCAAACGTCATAACCTTGGCAATCCGATCAATAGAACTCAAGATAATAGCCTTTTAAGCGAACCTTAATCTATTTTTTTGGAGACTTTGTTTTGCTGATTTTTTGTGTTTTATAATTCTCCAAGGAAAAGATGGTAAGCTCCTCTTAAAAAGCTTATATCTTGAGTTCTATTGGTCGGATTGCCAAGAGTATGACGTTTTGACTTAAAGAAAATGACAGAGCATATCACGGCATATACATTTTTGAAATTCATTGAAGTGGTTATATCTCTAATAAATTGGAAAATCGCTATTTTCAAGCCCCCACCCCCGCCAAAGGCTGAAAAAGAAACCTGCCAGTGATGATTGTTTTCGATACCAAGATTTATTTTCCTTCTGCTCGCAGAATGCAAGCCAGTCAGCTGGTAATTAATAAATTTGTGTTCCTAAACATCGCAGCACAGAAAATTATTTCTAAAAAATCAGTTTTTTTTTTTATTATTAAAAAAAAACGAAATTATTGATAATAAATTTTCGCGCGGGAAAAGTCGATTTTAGGGTTTTTGGTCGAAATTCAGAACGGAATACTGTTTGTAGGTACACCAAATATTGGTTTCTTGCCTATCAGCCAAGTTATAAATTGTCAAATTCCATTGACGCTCGACTGCGATGATGATGGATTAATGGGTGACATTTGGAAAGAAATACTCTGTGATAGACAAATACCCTGATCTGATGTATTTTGAAGCTTTTTCATTTACATGCATGTATGTATTCCTGTTTTAATTTTAATTTTTTTTTTGTCAGCAGAATGATTTTTTTTTTGCACAAACTGCCCGACGCATGCTGACTTGATTTCTACACTTTTTTATGTTTACGAACGGAATTTGTTTTGCAGGCCTGAAGTCGGATTTCAATTTTTGTTTAGGAACACAAACTTTGCAGATCTATGTACTATCTTTAATTAAGACATATTTTCTAAGATTAAAACTTCAAAGATCATTTTTGGACACATGCTTAGGGTGTCCATCTGGGTACTTTACAAAAAGAGCACATTTTCCTCTAAAAGCTATACAAAAAGAGAATATTTAAATCAAAATAGAGAACACAACAAAATAAAAATAATGTTAAATAAGAATTATGCACATTCCTGCACCCTGCCGAATCAAGTGTCCTAATTTTCAAGAATCATGTATGGCTTGCTGAACAAAATACAACAAAAAAGTAAAATACAAAATAGGCCTTAGTAGGTTAGAAATGTAGTCTGCTCGTTTTGATAAGGGGCTGGAGTTGCTTTAATCATTAATAATATCGTGTTTTTATTTTTCTCTGGTACTGTTTCTTATATAACTCTATCATTAAAAACTGTATAGAAGTTTTGACAACATATTCCTATTTTATTATAAAAGGAGAATGGGCAAAGTGGTCTACCCACTCAACAGTAATGTGTTGTATGTCGTTGAAAAGGTAATTTTACTGACTTCATTTCATTGTATGACCATTAAGCTCTAAACTATGGGGTTCGTGAGATATTCGGAATCAAAGCACCGAAAAAGACAATAATGCATTTCTTCATTGGTAGTGTGTCCTCATACCTAAATTAATCTGTGATACATCGTTGAAAAGATAATTTTGTGTACTTTATTTTTGTATATAGCCGTGAAGACGTAGATCATAGGGTGCAAGAGATATGTGGGCATACAAATCGGCACATATAACAACAATGCAATTCTTCATTTTGGTACTGGTCTACCGACTCAACAGTGATGAGTCATACGTCGTTGAAAAGCTTATGGCATCTGCTTCATTTCATTATATGGCAGTTAAGCTCTAAACCATGGGATTCGTAAGATATTCGGCTCGTAAGCACAAAAAACAGCAATAATGCAATTCTGCATTGGTAACTTATCAACCAAGTCAACAACTATGAGTCATGTGTCGTTGAAAAGGCTGTTGCGTGTACTTCTTTTTATTATATGACCGTTAAAGTGTAAATAATGGGATTCGAGAGATATGTGCCAAAAACGCTGAAAAGTGCAGTAATGCAATTCCGCACTGGTAGCTGGTCTTTCAACTCAACAGAAATCTCTCTTATATCTTTGAAAACGCTATTGCATGTACTTCATTTTGCAATATGCCGTTTAGCTGTAGACAGTGGGGTTTAAGAGGTATTTGGATACAAAATATAAACATAAATAAAAAAAAACACACTTATAATATTTTATTTGAATTTTTTTTTACATTTATGTCATACTTTCGTCCAGTATGACATTACTTAGGCGGTCCGCAGGTGGTGTAAACCCATTTTGATGCCGGGCTATGCACATATACCACAAAATTGATACAACATGCGCCCGTCATTTTCAGTTATTAAATGCCGCCGATGTCGTAAAACAGAACGTTCACAAACAATGCATATCTCTTGTCGGTTTTCTTCCATCTTCTTCTTATTAATTATTAGAGTCGAATTAACACACGCACTTACAAAGGATCAAATATTTAAAAGCAAAACGAATCGAATAATGCAATGCAAAATGTGGTAAATTAAGAAATATTTTTGTCTAGCGTTTATTGCGTGGATTTTCATAGCAATGCTTACTCTGAGGTTAGTGCGAATCTCCTACGGAACTTCATTTTTGTAAAGTATTACCCTATTACCTAATCAATAAAATCCACATAACAAAATTAAGTACACCTAATTTTCATTTACCATGGACTTATTATTGTTGAGTTTGTTGAACAGTTACCAATGCAGAATTTTATTTTTGCGTTTTTTTGTGCTTAAAAGCCGAATATCTTACGAACCCCATGGTTTAGAGCTTAATTGCCATATAATGAAATGAAGCAGATGCCATAAGCTTTTCAACGACGTATGACTCATCACTGTTGAGTTGGTAGACCAGTACCCAATGAAGATGTACATTTTTGTTATATTTGCCTATTTTGATGGCCAAATACCTCTTGAACCCCACGGTCTACAGCTAAACGGCATATTGCAAAATGAAGTACATGCAATAGCGTTTTCAAAGATATAAGAGAGATTTCTGTTGAGTTGAAAGACCAGCTACCAGTGCGGAATTGCATTACTGCACTTTTCAGCGTTTTTGGCACATATCTCTCGAATCCCATTATTTACACTTTAACGGTCATATAATAAAAAGAAGTACACGCAACAGCCTTTTCAACGACACATGACTCATAGTTGTTGACTTGGTTGATAAGTTACCAATGCAGAATTGCATTATTGCTATTTTTTGTGCTAACGAGCCGAATATCTTACGAATCCCATGGTTTAGAGCTTAACTGACATATAATGAAATGAAGCAGATGCCATAAGCTTTTCAACGACGTATGACTCATCACTGTTGAGTCGGTAGACCAGTACCAAAATGAAGAATTGCATTGTTGTTATATGTGCCGATTTGTATGCCCACATATCTCTTGCACCCTATGATCTACGTCTTCACGGCTATATACAAAAATAAAGTACACAAAATTATCTTTTCAACGATGTATCACAGATTGGTTGAAACTTCCAACCAAATTGACCACTTCGCGATCAGCCGGCGTTTTAGAAGCAGTCTCCAGGACGTCCGTAACAGAAGAGGTGCTGACATGGGAATGGCCCGGGACCACCATTTGATGGTTGCTACCGTAAGATTGCGTACAGCTGCAGTTCGGAGATCCCAAGGAAACACTCGAATGCCCAAGTTTAATACAGATAGACTAAAGGATCCTGCAGTGCGCCAACAACTAGGGGACCACCTTTCACAAGGATTGAACGCAATCAGCAGCACGGAAACCACATCCATCGAAAATCATTGGTGTGCTGTGAAAAATGTGTTCATATCCGGTGCTGAAAGTATAGTCGGCCGGGCGCAAGGAAGAAATAGTGCTTGGCTTTCCGACGAAACTTGGGCAAGGATCGAAGAAAGGAAACACCTTAAAGCTCGCATCGCAGCTACCCCAGCAGCAGGGAGAAACGAGCTTGAGTCTACGTACCGCATGAAGATGAGGGAAGTTCACCGTAGTGTGCGACGTGATAAGCGTAACTACATCAACGCACTGGCTACAGAAGCAGAAGAAGCCGCTAGTAGGTGTGACAGTAGGACCGTCTACAGAATTACCAAAGAGCTCACTGGTGTCCAGAGCTCTAAACAACACCTGGTTAAAGACACAAACGGATCCCTGCTAATTTCGGATGAGGACCAGCTCATAAGGTGGAGGGAACACTTTTCTGCGGTTTTAAACCGCGTTTTCGCAAGTGAAGTGAACCCTATTCCCACTGAGCTACCCGAAGTAACAATTTCCCGAATACGCACCGTACCCCCCAGTAAAGAAGAAATTATCACCGCCATCAAAGCACTGAAAAACAACAAAGCGGTTGGACTTGACGGTATTCCTGCAGAGCTCTTAGGAGCAGCCCCAACGACATCGAGCGAGCTACTGCTCCCACTTATTAAGAGAGCTTGGGAAGCAGAGAGCTTTCCTGAAGAGTGGAAAAAAGGAATGATTGTCAAGCTCCCAAAGAAAGGAGATCTCACACAGTGCGAAAACTGGAGAGGAATATGCGTTCTGCCTGCAGTAGCCAAGATAATAGCAAGGATAATATTGGACCGAATTAAAGACCACCTCGAAGACACACTCGACGCCGAACAAGCAGGTTTCCGCACTGGATCTTCCTGTGTTGATCACATCAACACCTTGAGGATCATCATCGAACAGTGCGTTGAATATCGATCACCACTTCACCTGCTGTTCATCGATTTTGAAAAGGCGTTCGACAGTGTCAATAGAGAATTTATTTGGCTTGCTTTGCACAGGAGGGGCATCCCAGATAAATTGATTGCTATTATCAAGGCTACATATGATGGATCCAGGTGTCACGTTTTGCACAAAGGTAGGCTGTCAGAGGAGTTTGAAATCCAAAGTGGAGTTAGGCAAGGCTGTATACTGTCACCAATACTGTTCCTGTTGGTGATAAGTGACGTACTGCACGCAGCTTTGTCAAATGGAAATGGAGGAATTCAGTGGACTCTGCAATCTCACCTCAAACATCTGGACTACGCGGACGACGTATGCTTACTCTCTCATAGGATCATGGATCTCCATCAAATGACAACAAGGATGGAGAGAGAAGCTGAAATCGTAGGGCTTAAGATCAACTCGGCAAAAACTAAAAGGATCAGCCTTGGAACTTCCTCATCAATCCAAGTAAATATTTCTGGACAACCGGTAGAGATGGTAGAGGATTTCCAATATCTTGGGAGTATTATCTCTACGGGTGGCGGAACTGAACTGGACGTAAACAGCCGAATCAGAAAAGCAAAGGCTGCGTTCGGAATGCTGTCCAAAATATGGAGAAACAACTCTTTTAGCTTAAAGACCAAGCTACGACTGTTCCGCTCCAATGTTGAATCCGTTCTGCTTTACGGCTGCAGCACTTGGAAAGTCACTGAAATTGTCACTAGAAAGCTGCAAACCTTCGTTAATAGATGTCTACGAAACATCTTGAGGATTTTCTGGCCCAACCGTATCTCCAATGCCGAACTTCATGCGAGAACGGGTCAGGAGCCCATAGACTCCATTATACGAAGAAGAAAGTGGCAGTGGATTGGCCATACGCTTCGAAAAGGCGATCGGTGCATTGCATCTCAAGCAATGCAGTGGAACCCGCTCACACAGGAGGGAAGACAAGTGGGCCGGCCTAGAAGTACATGGCGAAGAACGGTCGAACAGGAATCGGCACGACTGGGGAAAAGTTGGAGAGAGCTGAAATATATTTCAAGAAATCGTACACGATGGCGCGTAGGTGTAGTGGAGGCCCTATGTCCCGTAAGGGAAACATCACGGACGTAATAGGTCCGAGGACCTAAGTAAGTAAGTAAGTATGAGGACACACTACCAATGAAGAAATGCATTATTGTCTTTTTCGGTGCTTTGATTCCGAATATCTCACGAACCCCATAGTTTAGAGCTTAATGGTCATACAATGAAATGAAGTCAGTAAAATTACCTTTTCAACGACATACAACACATTGCTGTTGAGTGGGTAGACCAGCTCCCATACATTTTTGCCCATTCTCCTTTACCCAACAACGAAATTTTACAGCCTTATTCTGGCAACCTTACTGATGCCTCACAAGTGACAATAACCTTATAACTTGTGGTGAACTTGCCTTATAATAACTTAAAAATTAAAATTATGATCAGCTCCTTGGCACATCACAACTCACGTTGTTCTTGTGAGGTTTCTTATGAGGGCTCCCACAGAATACGAAATTGTGACCACCTTAAAAGAAACCTCACTCTTAAAAAATTGTGACCTGTGAGCCTCACAACGGCAGTCAGTATATGCCCACTAAGTCTCTTAATTGAAATACAAATTATTGCAATAAAACAAAAGCGAATTTCATTACAAAAATAGAGAACAAAAATAGATCCCTATGGAAAAAGATAGTGTACAAAGATCAGAGTGAAAAAAGAGAACATGTAATCTTTTATAGACATGCTTGAACTTCTTCCCTTTTTTAAAAAAGCGTCTTCATGTGTTGTTACCAATTCAAATGAGCTTAATTTCATTTTAATCAACCACAAATTGTGAAAGTTATGAATTGTGTTTTCCATTGAAACGAACTTGTCCTTAATAGAACATTTTAGGAGAATGCGAAAAGCTTTTTAAAAATATGTTGCCTTATTGGTATACAAAAATTCTTAACTTCTACAGTTTCCGGTTGATTTAGACTAAATAACGCTCATTAAGATCGGTTAAAAAAGGGAAAACAAAAAGAAGATGCTGTCGCTCAAAAAATGCAATCCGATTTTTCGATTAAAGACGTGTCCATAAAATTTTGTTGCCTGCCGCCAATGGTACGCGTGCCACCAATGGCACGGTTCGCCATCGCTGCGTTAGGCTGTAGCCAGAGGTGCACTCAGTCATACAAATGTATGTTGCGTTCTCTATCAACGTAATATGATAGTTGATTAAAATTTTGAGTTCAATTTGTTTATGAACGGAAAATATGCCTAATGACAACTACCTACTTTACATGAAGGGTAATATTCTCATATAAAAATGACAGTCACATGAATCAAAAAATTATATCTTTCGATTTAAAAATTTAAACCACTCAAATATCGTGTTAAAGTCTAGTTATTTTTAAAATCCTTCTATCATCATTCGTCAAATAAATTCCACATGGTACCTATACAAAAAAAAAGAACAAAAATCTAACAATGTCACCTTGGACATCATATTAACTTTAAATTCAAAGTGTCATTTATCGCATAATTTATTAATCATTTTTTCGACATTCCTTGCCCTCCTTCTCTGAGATCCCAATCGTTAATTTATTAACACAAATCACAAACGCATAAATGTACAAACACGAGCGCACACTTCAGACGCAAGCCAAAGCCAAACACCCTCGCTTCATCTGTCCAAGGTAAATTATAATTTTTTTTTTTTATTTTATACTAAGATGAAATCCGATTTGTCTACTATTGTTAGAATGCCGACATGAAATCATCCTGTCTCCGCTCATAAAAGTCTTACGACTCACACTATGAAGATATGTTATGTGTATATTTTGTATGCATATATAATATATATATATACAAGTTTAGGTGGCCGCAGAGAAGATGTCTTAAAACTTCATATTCAAAGTATATGCAAGATTCCTCTGTAGGATTAACACTCCATCAATAAAATATTTTATACATAAGTTTTATCATATAAGAGCTTTGTTATTCTCTTAAGCGATGACTATCAGGGTTACCCTTCATATCTGCAAGCTACTCTAACCCTTAATATTTTACGATTTAATCAAAATTCATCAATTTTGAGTAGGTAAGGGATCCTTAAAGTAGATCTATGGATGAATGTTATGTAAACTAGTGATTAAAGTATATGTATCTGTCGAACCAATAATTGGTTATTGCTATGGGTTTCTTTCACCTTGGCTTGGGTTAGAGAACATCAATTTTGGCTGCAGTCCTGCAGTGCGATAAGGTAAATTTGACATCGCCATGTCTGTGGCTCATGTGAGTTACCGGTTAAATCAGATAAGCTGCGATGATTTCTTTAAAGTAAACTTCGGTTGACTTCATCCAGCCTCGTCCAACTAAAACTAAAAAGTTTTTTTCAGGGCTACTGCCTCTTGCGAGGAATTGACAAATCCTTTTTATTTATTTATTTATTTCATCAATCAGGTATAAATATCTTACAGACTACAGTAAACTTACAAAATAAGGTTATTATATACATAGGTACATTACATAAGGAATATAAGAGCAATTAACTGTTGATTAAAAAAAATAATGACAATTTATATTTTAAAGTGAATCTACTGTGATGAAAATCAAATTCAAACATTTCTGAAACACGATTTGTTTCCCTGACACAGCGAGTTATCGGTTCATTGAGTGCGTAGTTCACTCTATGTTCGTCTTCACGAAAAAGAACACGCTCCCTTATCTGTCGAGATGGTGCATACAAATTAATCACGACAACAAAAATGGACAATTAATATGATGAGACAAAATATCACTTACAAACATAATTGAGAACATTTTACGACGGTTTTCGAGTGATTGGATGCCAATAAGCTGACACCTGGTAGAATAAGAGGGAATTTCAATGTTCCATCCAAGTTTCCAAATGACAAACCTATTGAACTTTTTTTGAATACTTTCTATTCTAATGGAATGAACGCGATAATATGGATTCCATATTATGCAACAATATTCTAACACAGATCTAACATAGGCACAGTACAGCAATTTTAGAGTATAAGGATCTTTAAAATCATTGGAGTTCCTCTTGATGAAACCTAGCATAGAATAAGCTAGGAAGCAATGTATTCAACATGCTTAATAAAATTTAATTTAGGATCAAACACAACGCCTAGATCCTTTTTTCAAAAACTCTTTCTAGAACATTATTTCCGATTCTATAATCAAAGTAAATAGGCGAAGAGTTAGGGCAAAAAGAAAATCATTGACATTTAGAAACATTTAAAAACAAATCATTAATTGTACACCATTCAGTCAGTTTTTTAAGGTCCTCTTGTAGAAGAAAGCACTCGTTAAGAGTTTTAATGCATCTAAAAAATTTGAGATCATCTGCATACAGAAGGTGAAGGGAATTCGAGAAAACATCGGGCATATCGTTGATAAAAATTAGGAAAAGGAGGGGTCTGAGGTGACTACCTTGTGGGATACCCGAAGATACAGAGACTGGTCTTGACAGGATATTGTCAATTGAGTTAACTAAATCGTTGCAGCATTGTGCGTGTAACCCCCGCACACTGCGCGCAGGGATTAAGTTAACATGATCTCGGATAGATAATTGTTCGTCTCTCTAAATAACCAGGGGCGGTTCAGTGCAATTTGTCACTAAGGCATAACACTGGTGATAAATTGTAATTGAAAAGTTCAAATTGGAATTTAGAGGTGACGTTGAATTTAGGTAATTGTCCGAGTTGGTTTTTAGTTAGTTTTGAATTTTTTAATGGCGGGTAAGTGTAGGGTTGATTATAGCAACATTCGTGGACTCAGGAAAAATTTCTATGCTGCGTATGTCTATACTGTGCAAAACAGGCCAGCTGTTTTGGCACTGAGTGAAACTCAGATAGGTGAAAATTCTGATCATTCGGAATTTAATTTATTTGGGTACAACTTAGTGCCATTATTCTTTCCCCACCATGGTCTTGCCGTCTATATAAGAAATGATGTAGCATACCAACTTCAACCACAATATGGTTTGTGTTCTAACACAAACTTTAATTTCATGTGGTTAAAATTTACGGTAAATAAGCACATCATTCACACTTGTTTCGTTTATCGAAGCCCCAGTCTGGACAGTAATTCAACTTGTAACGAGTTTGATGCTCTGTCCGACTCCATCCAAAGAATTGTTGCCCATTATCCTCACACTGAAATCGTCATTGCGGGCGATTTCAATGTACACAATTCTAGTTGGCTTCGCTTTTCTGGCCAGACAACACCCGAAGGAAGGTATGTTGAGCTCTTTGCTGAGTTAAACCACCTGACTCAGCTTGTTGACGAGCCAACTCGAATCCCTGATGTTGCAGGTCAATCCGCCAACACACTTGACTTGTTTCTTACCTCTGACCCTGATAAATACACTGTTAGTGTATTATCGCCTCTAGGCACATCAGACCATTGTGTCATATCTGCTAATTTCTCGTGCCAACAAAACTCAGTTAAAGAGAAAGTACCAACGAGAACCGCTTGGCAATACGAGAAAGCCAACTGGGACGGTCTCAACGGTTTCTTCAGTAACTTTAACTGGTCACTGTGCTTCCTCGATAGTGACGTAGATGCCAGTGCAGATATGATAACAAACTTAATTCTTTGTGGAATGAGAAATTTTATCCCGAATAGGGTAAAATCTATCAAACCCAAAGAAAACTCATGGTTTGATTCGAGCTGTAAAGAGGTTATTAGGGTCAGAGAAGTAAGTTTCCGTAGTTACAAAGCCAACCCTACTGAGGAAAACCGGAAGAAGTTTCAACAAGCCAGGAAGACCTGTAACGCTCATATTCGACGAACCAAATTTTTGCATGACCAAAAATTAAGGCAAAAAATACTACAATGTCCCAATAGTAGTAAAAATTTTTGGTCATTTGTAAAAAATATTGGAAACACTACTTCGTCTTCGGTTCCAACACTCGTCTTCAACGACACACCTGCTGTCAGCTCGCAAGATAAAGCCAATTTGCTTGCAGCACAGTTTGCTGTTAATTCGACGCTGCCAGCAAGTGATAGAACTCCGCCTGTACTTGAGAGCGTAAACGATTCTATGGGTCAAATCTTCTTTCGCACTCGTGCAGTTGCTAGAGTTCTAAAAGACCTTGACATACACAAATCCGCTGGCCCGGATAGTATCTCTCCCATTGTTCTGAAGAGGTGTTCTTCAACGCTGGCAAAACCACTGCGTAAGCTTTTCCATCTGTCCTATTCTACTGGTCTCTTTCCGAGTGGATGGAAAACAGCATTTGTCCAGCCTGTCCCTAAAAAAGGCGTATCTTTTTCACCCTCAAACTATCGGCCAATTGCATTAACGTCCCTTCTTTCCAAGGTCATGAAAACGCTGATTAATTTTCAGCTCAAGAAATATCTTGAAGAACGAAAGCTTCTTAATGACCGGCAGTACGGCTTTCGTAGCAATAGGTCCACTGGTGATCTGATAGTATATCTCACCGAACAGTGGAACAAATCTTTACATCGCTTTGGAGAAAGTAAGATTATTGCGATTGATATTTCTAAGGCGTTTGATAGAGTTTGGCACCAAGCTCTCTTATCGAAAATGCGCGCATTTGGTTCCGATGAATCTCTTCTTCGTTGGATTAGAAATTACCTTTCGGACCGATCAATACAAGTTGTATTGGACGGTTTCAAGTCTGAAACTCACAAAATAAACGCTGGTGTGCCCCAGGGCTCCGTTTTGTCTCCGACTCTCTTCCTTATATTCATAAATGATCTTTTGTCTGAAACTTCTAATCCATTAAACTGTTTCGCTGACGACAGCACCCTCAGCTTCTCATATTCGTTTTCAGATTCACATCCATGTCCTTCGGATGTGGAACTAGAACGGCAGCGTATGATTAGCTTATTAAATTCTGATCTCGACAGCATTGTCCAATGGGGAATCAAAAACCGCGTAGAATTTAATGCTTCGAAAACTCAATGCTGTCTTCTGTCATAAAAACGAAACACACCTCCCATGCCGCTATCCATGAGCGGCACTTGTATTGAAGAAACCGAAAAGCTTTCAGTCCTCGGTATGTGTATCACAGACCACCTTCTGTGGAACGAACACATATTCGACGTCGCCAAAAATGCAGCGAATTGCTTAGGCTTTCTTCGGCGATGCAAGAAATTTGTCACCCCTTCTGATCTGGCTGTAATCTATAAAGCATTTATCCGTCCGAAACTTGAGTACAATTCTCATATTTGGGCAGGTGCCCCAATAACCCACTTGAGTATCTTAGATAGGATTCAAAAAAGAGCTTTGAAAATGATAGGTGACAGAAATATAACAGAAACATTTGCATCCCTCGAACACCGCCGCGATGTTTCATGTCTAACATTATTTTACCGTTACTTTTATAAACACTGTTCTAGTGAAACAGCCAGCTGCATTCCTCCCCTAAGGCAATTCAACCGTAATACTCGTACCTCTAGGAATGCACATCAGTTTACCCTCGAGTCCAACTTCGGACGTACTGTCAAGTATAGAGATTCTTTTTTTAGCCGCACTACCCGAATGTGGAATGCTTTACCCGGCTCTATCTTTCCCGACCATTTTAATATTCAGAGGTTCAAAACCAATGTGCATCGGTATCTCCTCTTAAATCCTTCCCTATTTTCCCAACGCTCGCACTGTGTTTAAACATTTTAAGGGCAGCCAAATCCCTTTAGTGCGCGCTCAATCAAAAGAAAAAAAAAAAAAAAAAAAAACAAACTGAACACGTTCTTTAAGATATGACACCAGCCATTTTAAACTATTAGAATGAAAACCTAATCTTTCTAATTTCCTAATTAAAATTGTGTGGTTAACCCTGTCGAAAACTTTCGCAAAATCCGTATATAAATAAACTACATTAAAACTTCGGCCAACTTTATCAGCTATTGCACGTCCAGTTAGGCCTTGGTCTCTAAGTAAATCGATTTAAGCTTTTTCAACACTGTTAAGACACGTAGATCTACCCATTTTTCTTAAAATTTGAAATCAAGAATTAAATTTTACTGAAAACACTAAAATCGTTAATTTAAACTGTCAAGCACTCCAAAAAACTTATAAACAACGAAGAAAATGGCGTTGTACCTATTCAGTTGACTCAAAAAAAAACTTCTACTTTGCATAAGTTACACTTTGGAAGTGGTTGAAGGAAAAACTCACGGTTGTTTTTGGATAAAACTTTGAAATTCTGTTATTTATATGTTACGAAAATTTTTACCATCAACAGATGGCATAATAACCATCACTGTTTGGAAAAAATGGATAAAGTATATTAAAAAATGTTTGTGCGTATTCAGTTGACGAGGAGTGTATAACATCAATTTGATATCCTTCCTCGAGTTTATTAAGAATAAAGTTAGAGAATAGCGCGAGGTTAGTTGTTATTGATCTGCCAGAAACAAAGCCATGTTGGAAAGGCGAGATAACTTCCTTAAGTATGAATTCAAATTTATCATATACTATATTTTCAAAAAGTTTCGGTATAGTTGATAATTTGTAAATCGGTCGATAGTTTGATACTTCTTGCTTAGAACCTGATTTATGAATCGGGATGATAAAAGATTTTTTCCATTCAGAAAGAAATTCACCTTGGGAGAGAGAGCTAATCAAAATATAGGACAGAGGTTCTGAGAGTACCACAGCACACCTTTTTAGAATTATTGGAGGAATTCCATCAGGCCCAGGTTGTTTATCACAGTTTAAGCTCAGAAGTGCCTTTTCAATTTCAGAAGAGCTTAAAAGTAATTGGCCAACATTAATCTGACTATCAGAATAAATTAAACTTTCAGAATGTTGCTGAAAAGATGTCGTGTAATTCGAAAGAATTAGAAATTGTGGGAATGTCCGAATAAATTGAGCCTAAATATTGCATGGATCTAAGAATTCCATTGGACTTTTTCTTACTTTTGATAAAACTCCAGAAGCTTTTGGTATTTTTTTGTAAATTAGATTCTATCGACAAAATATAACTTTTATACAGGAACTTGTTTAAAACATTGAACTCCCTTTCCAATTGAATGTAATTAAATTTTAATAAATTTCTATTGCACGGCGATTTTTGAAGCAATTTATACATTTTGTTTTTTTTTTTATTACTTAAATTACATAGCCGTTCGTTAAACCACGGTAGCTTTGAATTATGCTTGCTGGCGGATTTTGGCACATATATGTTAATTGCCTCTTTCAAAAAGTCTTAGTAAAAAAATTATGTAAAGATAACAAATTATGCTGGTGAAAATTTAAATGCCAAGGAATTCGCGACAAGTAACTCGCTATGCCTTGAAAATCTGCTTTATTGTAGTTAAATTTTAAATAATAACAATCTAACTTAAAATATTGATAAAACTCAAAACAAAAAGATAAAGCATTATGATGAACAGAGTTAGGAACAATTGGCGCTAAAGACTTTTTAACAAAAATTTGTAATTCCTTGTCTGCAAAAATCAGATCGAGAATGCGATTTAAATCATTTTTACTATTATTAAATTGAATTAAACTGTTACTCATAAAAGAATCAATAACTTCCATTTCATAAGCTCTAGCTTTTTGTCACATACTTACTTACTTACTTTTGATGGCGCTCACAGCCCAGGATGGGCTTCGGCCTCAACTAACAAGCCCCTCCAGCCAGCTCTGTCCCTAGCTAGCCGCTTCCAGTTGCGCACACCGAGTGCTTTGATGTCGTCATTCACTTGATTGCGCCACCTGTTACGGGTTCTTCCTCTGCTGCGTACCCCATCGGGGTTGGATTCGAAGACTCGTCGGGCAGGTGCGTTGCTGTCCATACGCTCCACGTGCCCCAGCCATCTAAGCCGCTGTATTTTCAGCTTTTTGACCAGGTCAACGTCGCTGTATAGCCCGTATAGCTCGTCGTTGAATCTTCTCCTCCATACTCCTTCGATACACACCGGACCGAAAATCACACGAAGAATCTTCCTCTCAAAGCACCCTAGCAGATTTTTATCCGAATCTTTCAGTGTCCATGCTTCTGACCCATAAAGCAGGACCGGGATGATTAGGGTTTTGTATAAAGTCTCCTTGGTTCTCTTTACTACTTAAATGCCTTCTTAGACCGAAGAAACAGCGGTTGGCAAGAGTAATTCTTCGCTTGATCTCTGCACTGATGTCATTCTGCGATGTAATAGTGGAGCCCAGGTAGACAAAGTCCTTGACAACTTCGAAGTTATATCTGTCCATCGTGATATTTTGCCCGAGTCGACGATGTTGAGATTCCTCTCTCGATGACAGCATATACTTCGTCTTGTCCTCATTAACCGCCAATCCCATTCTAGCCGCCTCCGATTCAATGCTCGCAAATGCCCCTGCCACAGCTCGCTTCGTTCTGCCGACAATGTCTATGTCATCCGCATATGCAAGCAATTGAACGGACTTTTGATAGATTGTACCGCTGGTGTTGACATGTGCGTTGCGTACAATGGCTTCAAGAACGATGTTGAATAGGTTGCATGATAACGCGTCGCCTTGCCTCAATCCTTTCTCAACATCAAAGGAATCGGTGGTGTTCTTACCAATTTTGACGGAGCAGCGAGATTTCTCCATCGTCATCCTGCACAAGCGGACGAGTTTGGCAGGGATGCCGAGACTCGACATGGCTCTGTATAATTCGTCCCTTTTCACGCTATCATACGCGACTTTAAAATCGATAAAAAGGTGGTGTGTATCGATCTGGAATTCCCGGGATTTTTCTAAAATCTGTCGGAGTGTGAACATTTGATCGACGGTTGACTTGCCTGGCCTAAAACCGCACTGATAAGGGCCGATCAGATCGTTGACAAAAGGTTTTAAGCGGTCACACAGGATGGCCGACAAGATTTTATAAGCGACGTTTAGGAGACTAATTCCTCTGTAGTTGGTACATTTCAGAACATCTCCCTTTTTATGGATGGGGCACACTATACCGAGGTTCCATTCATCGGGCATACTTTCCTCCGACCAAATTTTGCAGATGAGCTGGTGTATGCTCCTAGCCAATTCATCTCCCGCTGATTTAAATAGTTCGGCTTGTAAGCCATCCGCACCTGCAGCCTTGTACGACTTAAGTTTGGATATCGCCAGCCGAACTTCGGTTAGGTCGGGTGGACGGAACTCTTGGCCATCATCGTCCAAGTTGAATGGAGCGTTCTGCCTATTAGCGGCATCTTGGCTGTCTTCGCCATTAAGCAGTCTAGAGAAGTGTTCTTTCCAGATCCTCAGCACTGACTGTGTGTCTACTACCATATTCCCACTCTCATCTCGGCAGGCTTCCGTTCTAGCCTTGAATCCTTGGGTGGATCGCTTCACCCTCTGATAAAATTTTCGAACATCTCCCCTACCGCTACAACCCTCAATAGACTCTACCGCCCGCTTCTCGTGCTCTCTCTTTTTCCTCCTGAGAAGTCGGCGTTCCTCTTTTCGTTTCAGCCCGTAGAGCTCCCGGGCCACTCTCTCAGCAGCTCTTGTTCGAGTCTGCAGCATTGCGTGGTAGGCCTCGTCCTTAGCTGCATGCGCTAGCCGGCACTCCTCATCGAACCAGGGGTTTCGTTGTATTCGCCTAGTGAAACCCAGCACATCAGAGGCGGCACTTCTAATGGCTTGTTGACAGTGTTCCCACTGGTCCTCTGCACTTGATGCTGGTAGCGGACCACCTGAGAGATTAAGAGTTACGTGGTCTGCAAAAGTTCTGGCAGTCTCTTGCGATTTAAGCTTCTCGACATCGAATCTTTTCACAGCATCTGCTCTGCGTTGTCGCGTCATGGATATCCGCATACGTAGTCTAGCTACCACCAGGTAGTGATCCGAGTCAATGTTGGCCCCTCGGAACGTTCGGACGTCCAAGATACTGGAAGCATGTCTCGCGTCTATCGCAACGTGGTCGATTTGGTTGACGGTTACTTGATCACGCGACCGCCAAGTCCCCTTGTGTATATTGAGGTGTGGGAAGTAGGTGCTTGAGATGATGACATTTCGCCCCGCCGCAAAGTCTGCCAGCCTGTGTCCGTTGCCGGAAGTTTCGTCGTGTAGGCTGTGTCCTCCGACTATCGAACCAAAGATGCCCTCCTTTCCGAATCTTGCGTTGAAGTCACCAAGAATGATCTTCACGTCGTACTTCGGGCACATATCATACGTTGTCTCCAAGAGATCGTAGAATGCTTCTTTGGTTGAGTCTTCTCTCCTTTCATGGGGGGCGTGAACACAAATCAGCGAAATGTTCTTAAATTTGCCTTTGATGCGGATTGTGACCAGGCGCTCGCTTACACTTCGGAAGCCCAAGACTTCTTGCCTAAGTCTTCCCCTTATCACAAAACCACAACCCAAGAGCCGCTGACCCTGTTCCTTCAAGCACCCGCCGTAGTAGATGTCACACGTTTTCAGTCACATATCGTATGCAAATTACCCTGTCTTACAGGGCGTCTTATTATCAATAATCCAAACTGAAACTGGTCAAAGGCCATTACCTATGAGAATTTGGTAACTATTTCATACCGAATCATAACGGTTTTCGAATAAAAAAAAACTTTTCATTTAATCAGTTTTTTGCTCACCCTATCTGCAATTGGTTAAAGTTTTTAACAACTTTTGGATTAAAACATTGACTACGTTGAACTTATTTTATTGAATGAAATATTTTCCTTTGGCATCAACATTTGCCACCAAACTTAATTTTTTTACATTAAAAGGTACAAGTTGCATATCATCAAAATCATAAACCCAATCAACATTAGATAAGTTAAAATCACCAACAATAACTATGTGTTGATTTTCTTTAAGTTTAGATAAATACATTTGACAATTATTTACATGTAATTTATAAAGTTCTACTGAACTCCTAGGAGGAATATAGCTAACAATTAAAAAAACTTCAAAGCGATTACCAATAACAACTTTAACTACAATTTGATCGACATCAAACGAATTTGAGGAAGTGGAAAAAAGCAAAACAACCCCCCCCTCTATTTCTAATCCAGTTGATTGGATACAGCGATCTTTGCGAAATACATTGTAAAGTTTATTATTAAAGATTTCTGAACTGAGATGATCATCAGTCAGCCAAGTCTCAGTAAGCGCAATAAAATCATATTGTTGTGAAGATGATGATAATAACATTTGTTGCATTTTAGTGCGCATACCACCGATGTTTTGGTAATCCAAGAAAAGTATTGAATTGAGAATTTTTTGATCGAGAATGCGTAAGAGAATCATTACCAGAGGTAGTTGTTAAAGTTGATTGTCACTGGGGTAAAGATGGAGGTGGTTGTTGATGAGTTTGTTCAGGCTGCTGCAGTTGTGGCGATGTTGATGATGGCGTTGGTGTTGGCATAGGTGAGTTTTCAAGTAGCACGGGTCGGGTGGTATGAGAGTATAAGTTGGGAATGGGCTCTCTTTTTTTCGCGTATAGTGAATTTTTTAATTTTAACGAAGGAACCCCACACAGAAGAGTTCATAACATCATTAAGTTTATTAGATGGAACACTGAGTTTAAATGTAACAAACTTAAGAGCAGATAAATCTGCATCTCTTTTTATTAACATATAACATTTAAATTGATCTGGTGAAATGTTTGTTTTTTGTGAAATATGATTAATAATATCCTCAGGTTTAGTTTTCTTATCAAACCTAGACAAATGAAGCAACTTAAAATCTGGAAGTGCACAGAGCAATGAAGTAGAGTCGGAACCAATAATCTTTTTAGGTTTATAGATTTTATTAACAGAATTAAGATTTAAGTCAGAGTTGTAAGGGGGTTTATTTTCTATGATGGGCATTAGAGTAGTAAGATTTGCTGATGATGTTGATGATGACGTTGATGATGATGAGTTGATAATAATGACGCATATGATAGAGGTAAAGGTGACTATGAAGGCGATTGAGATGATGAAAGTGCTGAATTTAGATTTTGTTGGAGATTGATGGTAGTTGGTGGATTAAGAGATAGTTGATTATTGACGGCTAGAGAACTTTTAACATTTTTTTTCCTGTTTTTCGAGGAGGGGAACTGGTATTTAGAATTGATTTGAGAGATGAAAGTTCATTTTTTATTTCGGAAACAGTATTTTAGAGATCATTGAAACTTTTTAAGAACGAAGAGAAGTTAAGATTAGCACATGAATTGTATTTCCAATAAAAATTTTTATTTGATAATGATTTAAAGTCGTTTTCTGTTAAATCAGTACATTCTTTATGAAAGAATCGACAACAGTAATAACCGCACTCGATGTAATCAACGATTTATAATTTGATTACAATTGGCACAAATCTAAGACATTTTGATGAGAACAAAGTTAACACAAGTGAGCGCTGTCAAAGCAAACTTAAAAAATCCCCTAAGAGCATCACTTGTCACGAATAAGTGCTTCTCGTCTAGCCGTTCGGATTCGGCATAAAATTTTAGGTCCCTTCCATTCCTGTCGATAGGCGCACACAGGAATGGTTGCGAGTTGTTAGTCACTAGGCCCTGGTTCTTCACGAGCCGTTGTGCCACCCGATTTATTTACTTTTTTTTTGTCGACTTTTCCTTTTTGACAAATATACATAAGTGATCTTTTGAACGACTATTAGGCTTAGCGTCCACATGCAACTTTGAGTCTAATCATGCACATGCAACTTTCAGTCACGAAACAGTTTGGTTGATAAAATGAATCCTATGCTCTTATATGAGAGTCCGCGCACATGCAGAAACTATTCAGTCACCCCAAATAAGTTGCATGCGGGCGCTTGGGCTTCAAGTTACTTAGTTCATGCACGTAGCCAGGGGCTGGCTATAAAGATGTTATACGTTCCAAAAGCCTGTTAATCAAATGTGTGAATATAATTGAAATTGAAAATCCAGAAACTAAAGGAAATTCCCTCCTGGCTAGTGGCTATAGTCTCAATCAATTACATTTAAATTAAATGAAAAGCAATATGTTTTCTTATTCGTACGCATTGCGACTAAAATCGTGAATTTCAATAGACTGGAGTAACTGAAAAAGTCTGTCAGTTACAACATTTTCAAACTTATCAGGGAGTCAATACCTTGAAATGGATACAAATTTCAAGAGATTACATCTTAAATCCAATTGATAACCTAATAACTCCAACCAGGAATTTAATCAAGGATTTCCAACAGTTTTGCGTAGCTTAAAACATATGAAGATTTTATTCTTTTTCCTCGATTCAAAACCTTTTAACTGACAAAAAGCTAGAGCGTGTAGGTAAGGTTGAGAGGTTGAGACCATAAAACATCGACTTTGAATTTATTAGAGCATTTAATATTGAAAAGAAAAACTGTACTTGTAAACGATAAATTGGAAAAAAAAAATAGTTGATATTTATTTCAAAGTTTTGCGTTTAAAAAAAATTTAAAATAAAACTTAAAAACAACTTTATTAAAACAAAAATATAAAAACGATTTCTGTCTTTACCTACCAAAAAATGTATAATCCGTAGCTGTTACTGTTGCTTTTTTAATAATTTTTTTGTTTAAGCGAAGTTTTTAAAAAATTGTACCTCCCACCTAAACGGGAGGGAATAGTCCGTTTTCATTTACCGTTTTTCTTAGGCTAATTGGGCATATTATGCAACTTTCAGTCACGAAACAGTTTGTTTGCTAAAATGAGTCCCATGCTCTTATATAAGAGTGCGCGCACATGCAGAAACTATTCAGTCACCGATTGGAGCAACTACTTAAATAGTTTCAGCCAAATTATAAACGTGGAATAGGGAAGGGTTAGGTCTTATTTCGTGGACTAAGTACAAAATGTTATTAAAAAACAAAAATTTCTTCTAAGTGCCGTTTATTAGGCTAAACCACCGAACAACTTGGTATAGCTAAGGAATAAGAACAAGATGTGTCAAATTTGCTATGAAATTAAAAAAAAATATATAAGCGAAGATTTTTGAGAATTTTGAGTAAAAATAACTATTGCTCAGCAATTTATTGAATTCTAAAATCGTCTCCAGTTATTAGACGATGAACCATCAAGAATAAGAAAATTATACAAAACCAGATACAATCCAGTGAAAGTGATTAGTTAGGAGGATTTAAGGAAGAAATATAGGTTTTCCAAGAAAAATATATGGAAACTCATTGCAATGGTTGAATATGATCTAAATGGAAATACTAGAGGTGGACATATTCCTGTATATTTAGAAAATAAAAACAGCAGAAAACAAAATCAACACACAACACAAACAATTGGAAAAAATGAGAATATTTTTGACAGACTTATTAGGTGTGTTTGGTAACGTGAACTTTTTTTTCTTCAAAATTTGCTGTCAAAACGCATATGAAAAAAAACCAAGCTTGCGAAACTTGGTGAAAATTTCAAGTTACCAAACAGGCATCTTACTTATTGTAGTAGATTTCCTTAAGAGATATTTGGTAAACGTCACTTCACTATTCCGATTTGGCTGAAACGAAGTACTTAATTAAAGTTAAAATGTCAGGCTACATTTGTGTGTAAAAACATTTGCAAAGTTATGCAGAAAATCATACTAAAAATGTGATTTAGTTTTCTTGGCATTATAAAATTTAAAAGTTGATAAAAAATTTGATTATTTGCGCGGTTAGTTGAGGCCGAAGTCCATCCTGGGCTGTGAGCGCCATCAAAAGTAAAGTAAGTAAGTAATTTGCGCAGTCATCGATCAACTTCTGATTAAACTATTTAATTTCGATAGGAGTTGCATGTGCGCGCTTAGCCTTAGTCTCGACTCAACCTACAAGCTCTAGCTTTTTGTCACGTATCGTATGCAAATTACACTGTCTTACAGGGTGTCTTATTATCAATAATCCAAACTGAATCTGGTCAAAGGCCATAACCTATGAGAAGTTGGTAACTTTTTCATACCGAATCATGACGATTTCCGAATAAAAAAAACTTTTCATTTAATCAGTTTTTTGCTCACCCTATCTGCAATTGGTTTAAGTTTTTAACAACTTTTAAATTAAAACATTGACTACGTTGAACTAATTTTATTGAATGAAATATTTTCCTTTGGCATCAACATTTGCCACCAAACTTAATTTTTGACTGAACAAAATTCTTATAACTTAATACCGGTTTTAGCTTCTAAAAATTTTCTATATTCTTGCAGTTTTAAGTATGTTAAGAAAGTTCTCACTTACATTACAATAAAGAAACTTTATGAAATTAGACTTATAGTTTCATGTTAAAATAATGATTCAAATGCTAAATCACGTTTGTTCAGGGCCCGTTTTTTCAGAGATTAACTCTGATTTAAACCAGAGTTAGTAATTCCCGTAAATAAATGGAACTCGAGTTTAACTCAAAAGCAATTTTCGAAAAAAAAAACAATTTTCAGGATTTAGCTCGGGTTTAACTCTGCTCAAAATTTGAGATGATCTTGCATTGAAAAACTAGACCTCTTAGACCCAGTTTTTCAGTGTTGGGTTAAGCCCGAGTTAGTTAACTCTCGGAATAGATCTGTCTACAGTAACGTCAGGAAGCTGTTTTTTAATTAATGATGAACGCCTTAAAAAATATGGAAGATTAAATACAAATTGTTTGAGTTAATCCAAAGTTAACGCACCAAATTTAGTGAGTTAACTCGGCTTTAACTTTAACCCCGCTCTAAAAAACTAGCCTTCGTAGAGTTATTTAACTGCGCCTGGAGCATTAATTGAAATTTAATTCTGAAAATGATATTCAAGTTTTTGTTTTAAAACAGTAGTGTCGCGATTGTCAGTGTGACTATTCGACAAGCATACCAAACCGAATGAAACCGTATATGTGTAAAACGAGCCTTAATTATAGTCAATTTTTTCGTTGTGAACGTTAAATAAAATGAAAGTAAATTAGCTCTTTTTTATATAGTTTTTGCTTGAATTATGCTTTACATTTTGCAAATTTGCTTCGTTCGTTTGCTTCAAATTCTGGCTTAGCATTTTCATCCCTGCCACCTAGAAGTCCCTTGAAATCATATTTTTTTGTAATCAGGGAGTTGAAGGCACTAATTTGTGATTTATTTGAAATTATTTCCCTCCTGATTTCTATTTTCATGAAAAATCATCTCTTATACGCAAGTAATTTTGATGAATAACATTTTATGAACATAAATCGTTGTTATAATTTGCATGTTTACTTTCCTGGAAAAAGAGTGAAGCTGGTCACTCTTAATTTAAGCACATGGTTCTAATATTTGATGCGCCGCGCCGCAATCCCTCAAAACGCTAATCAAATTGTAAACTACTTCATTATCAAATCCAAGTTATATTCAATTAAAATCTGCTATGTTTCATCCATAAATCATCATCAACACTATTTTGAACTAAATTAATATTTATTTAAAAACTTAGGACACACTAAGTCCTTCTTCACACTAAGTAACATTTTTTAATAATTTAATACCCATAAAAAGTGACAACAATTATTGCAATTCTCATATCAGACAGGATGAGAAGAGTATTAAAAGTTTTTTATTTGTTTGTTTGTTGAGATATTCAACGGCATTAAAAAAGGACAAACGAGAAGACACATTGAGAAAAAAAAAATATTAAGAGCCCACATCGCATTGGTATCTTAAATTCCAGTTTATGAGTGCTTTGGGGTAATTAATTACGACGATAAGAGTCCGATGGAAGATTAATACTTCTAAGTCAAGGCAAGGATAGGAAGTGGAGAGTATTTGCAAGAAAACGTCATTTCGGTTGTTTGCTGGTTAGTGTTGCCGCTTAGCTCTTTGAAAAAATGGACACAAGAACTTTATATATTTCTAGATAATGTTACGGTAAAATTTTAAAGTAAGGGAATTCTAGATTTAACATAGAATTATTCGGCAATGTTGGTGATAGTCAGAAATAGAATGTTCCCATAATTCACTCCAGATTTTTGTAACAATTTGTTTTGAACAACAGTATCTTGGTGGTCAGAGAGTTCCAAGAATTTCAACCTTCCTCTGTCCCGTTCACGTAACTCTGTTGCTCCACTTAGGGTATGCTCATTGCTCAGTCGCCATCAGGCAGGTGCCAATGGTAACAGTTTTCTTAGAAAACAAAAAAGAACAAATTGCAATTAAATCAGCATAAGGGCAACACTGGTTTTGTGCTGCAGCTAAGTTATTGTTGTTGGCTGTTAGCGAGATTCCAACCGATTCGCTAGTGCCCAAATATCAATTTGATATACGAATTAGTTGGAAACTTTTGTGGCCAGCAACTCTTGGTGTTTTTGCGTTTGTGATCGTCATTATGCCAAACTTCTGAATTTTATGATACTCTTATGACACACCGACATTTTTTAATACTTAATAGAGTTGACCTTGGTTTGTGGATTTTATATTATGATGATAAATTCCAAAAAGGTGTTAATACTTTCAATTTAAATATTTTCGATGAGAGAATTTATGTTGCTGTAGATGATTTATCTACATTTATGAAAAATTTAAAGTAAAATCTTACCTATAGCACCAAAACTTCCAGTTAGATTTCATTTTAAATTGAACAAATAATTTAAAAAGATTTTAAAAATAGTTCAGTCCATTCGCCTGAAAGCAAACGGACCTTTGGCTTAAAATATGGAAGTTTCTGATCTACTGAAATAAGTCAAACTTAAAAGCTGTATATTTTTACATAAGACGTTGAAAGTTCTTGTAGTAAAATACATAGCCGCAATATTTCTTGTCTTTTATTATTTTACCGCTATTTTTACAGACAGTGATCTAGCAAAATAGTGAGTTGCATTCCTCCACTCAAACAATTCAACCGTAATAGTCGTGCGCATCAGTTCACCCACGAGCCCAATTTCGGACGTATACTTTCAAGTATAGAAATTCTTTTCTAAGTCGCACTACTCGAATGTGGAATGCTTTACCCGGCTCTATTTTCTCCTTCATTTCGATATTCAAAGGTTCAAAGCCAAGGTGCATCGATATCTCCTCTTAAATCCTTCCCTTTTTACTTGCATTATAGGCACTACAGGGCAAGTTTAGGATTCGTTAAGAAAATTGAACTCGAGTTAATAATTTCCCCTAAAACATTACGGACAAAGTGGGTCTCGCAATTTTGTCTGTCTGTCCATCTGCCTGTCCTTCTTTCTGTCTGTCTGTCTGTCTGTACCTCGACCTGAAGCTTAAACGGTTTAAGCGATCTCCTTTAAACTTTGGATTAAAGGGATTCCCTAGTGGGGAAATTGAAATTTTTTTGTTTAACTCAAATAAAAAAAATAACGGTAGATACCATCCATACAACCAAAATACAAAAAGTTATTTACCTACGTGTCATAGAACCGATCTTTTGGTTTTCAAATTTCTCATTAAAGGCTACACTGATTTCAACCAAAATTTGTATACAAGTGCGCCTACACAATTCAAACAATTCTGCATATAGTCCAGGCAAATACGATTTTGGCATGTATGTAACATATAGGGTAAACTCGGGTAATATGGCACCGCGGGGGATATGGCACCCGTTCTATATTTCCCAATTAATGACTTTTTTTTAAAACAATGACTTCAGAATATCTTTAAGTTTCACACAAGCTTCTAACGGGTGCAGTTGAAATCCAAGAAGCTTGTTAAATGTTTGAACTACAAATAAAAATACAAAAAAAATTGTGATTTTTTTGTAAGATTATTTTTTTGTACTTTTGTAAATTTAGTTCAGAAACGAAATTATTCGGTTTCAGGTCTTGGTTTTACCGGAAAAACAAAGAGTGAATCGTGTCTGTTTGTTTCTTTTGACCGCTATAACTGCACATACGTAAATAATCTTTTCATTTCGAATAACAGTAGCAATGTCGAAAGGGTGATATGGCACCCCGCTAATTCAGTACATTTACACTGGTGCCATATCACCCCTTCCTGATTTTAATAAATATTTGGTTTTTATTTTATAACAGTTTTTTTTGAAACTTATGAGTGCATGAAGTGCAGAATTTGTCAAGCTGAAAGTTATAAGAAAAACAAAAAAGGGGTGCCATATCTCCCGCCTTTACCCTAGTATCATAGATTTTTGTGGTATTCGATCAGAAATAATATAAACAAAGAGAATATGAGGTTGCTTCCGCTCAAAAAGGTGTGCTATTTGCAGGAAAAATCAAAACGTCCAAGAAAGTGCATTATTCACTCCCTGGTTTTTGTTCTTTTCTTTGGAAACATGCATCTTAGGAAAAAAAACATTGTAACAAAATTTGTTTGTTATAAAATTCTCCACAAGATGACATTTATATAGAACTTTCTGGTGTTATATTTTTTTTTTCTTTACAGCGTTAACGTCAGAAAAATGCTGTAAAAAAACCGAGTAGTTTTGACGCGCTAAACTGACAGATAAAAATGGCCCAATTCTACTATAAATGTGGACTCAGATACTCTCGGGAATTACAAAATGAAATATTGAAATCCTGTTCAAATCGGTGGGATAGGTTTGGCATGAGAGGTTATGTTAAATAAGTGGACCGAGAAATGTTTGCATCAATGCTGTGGTCAAAGTAAGACATTAAAGCTGGTTTTTTTAATAAAATAATTATTTGTATCTATTAAAAAAAACATTTTTCATACAATTTTTGCTCTTTTAAAATCGCTACAAAAGTGACTAAAAAAATAAAATAAATATTATAACTATACTTTACGATAGTTAAGGAATCCAAGTATGTGTACAAAAATTTGCGCCAGCTTAATTGTCTTACTTTGACCACAGCATTGATGCAAACATATCGCGGTGCACTTGTGCACATCGAATCCCATAAAAATCGAAGATGCTATATGTTATACCACATATGCTTCAATTTTATCCTAATTTGCCTGGACTAATATACAAGTTTTAAAATTTATAATATTTAAATTTTTAAAATAATAATGAAATATTTTTTTTGAAAATTCAATACCTTGAAAACCGGCTCAAGAATATTTTTTTTATTTTGTGTAAAATTGTATTTTATTAAAAACTAAAAATTGGCGTACCAAATCGTATCAAAAAAAGTTATAAATAAAAACTTATTTACTTAAGAATTCATATTTATCAAAAAATCAGATGGCGTACTTTATTTTGAACTCTAACATTTTTTTTTTTAATTTAACCTCAGGTCTTTTAAATGCAATGCACGGCAAAAGTTAGAAGGAATAGAAGGAAAGGAAAGATTGTTAGCCATTCAAATAAGAAATTTGTAGTAATTTATAGTACATACAAATTTATCTGTACTTTTTTTTTAAACTTTGTTTTAATTTTATTGCATAATAGCAACAAATCATCATCAATTTCTAGCAAGTTTGTGGGATGCAGTCGTGCCCATTTTGTCCTAACGCTCGCACTATGTTTAATTAGTTTAAATTAGTATAAAAAAAAACGTAGTCAAGGTTAAAAACATTGATTTATGAATTATTTTTGTAATGGTCTATCACGGGAAGTGACTATACTAGACAGCAAAGTGAGACAAAAAATAGATTATCGGAAAACAAAAAAGTGTTTTACATAACGCATTCGTTTGAAAATCAAAAGGAATGCATCATTAAAACAGCATTAAAGTCCGGAGGACCTCAATATTTACCCACTTAATTGCAGATAAATTGAGCTCAATTTGTTACTAGATACAAGATCGACTCCCTAGGTGTCATTTCTTACATTCATGTATCGAGATTTTTGAATACAAAAGTAAACGCATTGGTGGTACAGGCTCCTGCGATGTTGTTGTCATCGTTAAATTCATTTAATAGCGGATGCTATATGGACAACTTAAAATCTTAGACATACCTACCGATGTTGAGCCCCGACAACTTCGTCGCTTAGTTACTGAAAGTGTCGATGCCTTTCAACTGGTATAGGTTACATCGTATTTAATGTGCTAAGAGCATCTATTTGCGTTTTTATTACGGTTTGGTGTTGGTTTTATCGTTTCGCCGGTATATAGGCGGTCAAATAAACTCAGTTTTTTTATTTACATTTTTCAATGATGTTTTGTTACTAATCGGACTGTCATGCGGTGAAGGCTATTCTTGTTGTCCTTAAAAAAAAATTGTTTGAAGGCTCCTTATAATGAAAAAAGAGATTAACAGATTGCAATGACCTTAAAAGACCTTAATTTTAGCTTTGAACGGCGGGCGTTACTTTTCGTCTTCGAAAAGAAGCAATTTAAAAGCTTCTAATGACTTTCTTATTACATAAGGGATATTCTAAGTCATTTGGGATTGTAGTTATATGTTTTTTTAACAGTGTTTTTTTTTTACAATGAAGAATAAAATACTCTATCTGGGAGGTTTGTGTGATAATAAAAGATCCTTAAGATATTCGATTTCAAGCAAATGAAATTTTGTTATGACCCTATTTTCGAGTGCAGTTTACGATAAGACATAAAAAAAATAAGTATTGTGGTACAGAATGAAACTATCACTGAATTGTCAAATTATTTTTTAGTGTGATATTGTTGTGACAATGTTGCAAAGTTTTCTTATACGAAGAAAGGAAATGAAAAATTATTTGAAATATCGCGGCTGATATTAAATATTCAAAGATAAAGGATGTCTCGATGAAAAAAGATCCTACAAAAGTGACTCACGACATTCTGTTGTTATCGATTCGGCAGTGATTTTTGGTAGTAGAATAATATTCCGATGCACAATTTGCACGCAGAATAGGTTAATAATTAAAACTAAATCAACCAGAAATACTAATTTCTTTTAAAAAATTCACAATTTTTTTTTAAATTTAGTCCACAGAGAAGACTGCGTAATTTATGAATGAAACTGGTATACAGGGTGATTTACCTAAGGAGTGACAAAAAGATGGAGCATGTAGGTTAGATTGAGACAAGAAAAAAATCGTATGGGAGGGGGTCTATTTCCCTCGTTTTCTAAAATAAAAATTCTAACAAAACTATTAAAAAACAACGGTAACACTTACAATGCCATGTTATACTTTTTTGTAAGGCCAGAAATACCTTCTTTTATTGCCTTTTTAAATAAAATTATTTTTGTCAATAGTTTTTTTTTTTTTTTAAATTAATTTTCAAACTAAAAATTTTAAACTAATTTTTTTTCAAAATTGAACGTAACTAAGTACTATTTTTGTTGTTAAAATGCAACGCTTTTATCAATTTTTGGTCAAACACTTAAAATCGCATGGTTCTAGGACTTTTACTTTTCAAGATATTAAAAAATAAATGAATCAATATTTCGAAAACACATTTTTCAATTTTTTTTTGAAAGTTGGTACAAAGTGATTTTTGAATAATTGGATGTGATTGAATTTATTTTTTTTTATGCAAAAGCTCCTAAGAAGTACATAAAAATCATGTGTGGTATGGTTTCAAAATTTAATTTTTGAAAATTAGAATTATCGAAAACGGGTTAATTAAATTTTTGAAATTATATAGTTTATCTGCATAGTATATATAATTATTATTAATTAGCTTATACAATTGATGTTCCAAATTGTTTTCCCAAATTTGTTTTTCGAAATATTATATACATTATACAAAATATTTTTTTAAAACAGTTATCACGATTTTTAAAATTGTTTTTTTGATTACATATTACATCAAGAAATTTATTGGGACATGTTTTGATTTGAACTATACAGCTTAGAAATGTAAACAGTAAAAAAAATCGTTTCATAATAAATTTTGAACAGTTTTTGAATATCAATATTTTTAGATAACACTTCCACATACTATTCTACCTTGTTTTAATCGTTTTCTCATTAACGACAATTTAACATTAATGAAACATAATGTAAATCGTAGATACGTCAATGTCTAGCTACATTATTGTAATTAACTACAATAGAAAGTCCGAGCGATCCAGTCGTGCATTTAAGTTTTTAAACTTTTGTTTCAAATAAGTTCGAAAAAACCTTTTTATTGTCTGCTTGTAAGTCTTATATAGATAAGAAGATATTGTTAAAAATTTTAAAATTGACTTTCCACACAAAAATCCAGCCATTAATCCCCCTCCTCCTCGCTGCTTATAGTAACATTCTTTTATCAGATTTGTGGGGCGACCAGTGGCCCATACATCAGTGATAAAAAGGTCGCCACACTTCTAGGTAATATCATTTTGTGGGAGGTCAAATATTCAGGTGAGTATTTATATTCCGCATCAGTTTATATTTCAATATTGTTTATAATTTTACCTACAATGTCCAGAATATCATAGATTGCCTAGATGAAAATAATTTAACAAAAATTAACTAACAAACAATTTGATTAAATGCTCTGTCACTACCAGTATAATAAATTCTATAAGCCAACACCCTAACAACAACAATTTGGTAGGCTATGCCTAGCTAACTAAAAATAATGTTTTTTTTTTTTCATTTCAAAGCGAGTGGGTTGTCTTACAACACCTATGACCTTTAGTTCTACAAATGCTTTGTTAATTCTTTTCCCCGAAGTAATAAGTCGCTGCAATTGCAGCTATAATGTAAGCAAAGCAACGCTTTACCATAATACAACAAACAAAAATCCAACTATCATTCTGCCAACATTAAATGTTCAAAAGTCAAAGCTATTAGGGTAAGAGGACTTATTAGTGTTCTTGTCACCGTAGTGTCATGTCGGTCCCGCCACGCGATGCGTAGGTAGTGGCAGTCAGGCCAAGATGCAACTTTGGTTCTTTTTACAACACTCAAAAAGATATACTCTGTGCTGTGACCAACCTCAGTCGGATTGTGTAAGGAAAAGAATTAAATTTTGCCAAATCGCTGTTATGTTGCACCAATCCACCCTCTGCTCTTCGAATGGCAGTGTATTATTGCAAATCACAGTCCAATAATGAAATGACACTCTGGTTCGCTTGAATAGAATCTAAGTTTCATTTTTTTGTTTTGTTTATAAAGATGTCCCTTACAAATAGAATTCAATAGATTAGGTACATGTTGGTATGAATTATAGATAATTTTGTTTTAAAGTCATATCTCCAAAGAAAATAACACAAAAATGTTTTTTTTGTTTACAAATTTAGTAAAACTGGATATTTTTTTGCCAATGAATGCCTTTAGCAAGAAAGTGACAATTATTCCGGAGTTTGAATCGTTATAAAATTGTTGGCATGAAAGAAAATGATTGTTGCCTACCAAAAAGAAACACAATGGAATTTAAATCACTTTACCCTCTTTCATTTTGAGATGTCATCTTTCTTGATGGGAAAGTCAGTTTATCCATTTTTTTTTTAATTGGATAATTCAAAAATATTTTCCATAAATATTTAAAAATATTTTTTTACACCTACGAAAATTGTTAAGATTTGTTTCTATTCAAATGGTCTGCAGTGTTCGGACACATAAATATAATCTTGGATGACAAATACAAACAAATCTTGTAAGCGCCGGGTTTTCCTCGAGCAGTAGTGCAATTGACTGAAGAGAAAATTTTCTAATGTTGGTTGCACTTTTTGCAGAATATCTTATGGTAGATTCAAAATAGCGTGGGTCGTTTTTTTTATCTAACAAATGTTGCAGTTTTCAGTTAATGAGTGTTATATTTAAATACAATTTTTCATTTATTGACAATTCTGTTTTTATTGAACTGTGCATTGTGGAATAGTCAATTAGTACAATAAACAATGGATTCAATGATATTTAAAAATAATCACTAGATATACATAGATTAATTGTTATGGCTAATAAGAGTTCGCTTCTCAGCTCTTTTGTTTTATAAAATGTTTACATAGTTTTTGTACACTTAAGTAAAATGTGATCATATTGAAGTAAATTCGAGTATATCATTCACCCTAAGGTTTCCGCCATTTTTATTCACAAAAACAAAAATTCGTAAAAATCTATCAACCGAGATGTGACCGCTTAAAAGTTAAAAACGGGAAAGTAGCCGCTCAGGAAAAACTATTGCCATAAATCCGAATGATTTTTGATAATATAGAATTTTATATTTTTAAAAAGGTATATAAAAAATATTTTACCTTTTTTGAGGAATCTTTGATATATGGGGATTTCTTGGCATAGATAATTTTTGAAAAACTCACATTTTCAGTTGTTTTTGATTTTGTTATCTTTTTAATATGGATTGGTGTCTAAATCAAAATATTGTAAGGGATCAAAGATATTACATAATTGTATACAGGGTGTCCCGTAAGTAATGGATAACCCTAAAATGCCGCATAGTAGACTTTATGACCGTCCTGAAAACTGATAAAAAAAAGTTCTATCCCAACCACAAGAAAAGTTATATGCATTTTTTTGTTCAGTGCATTATTTTTTTTCTTACTTTACATTTTTGAATACCACGACTACAAGTGAATGAGTTCCATCATTTTTTTTTGCAGGAATATTTTACATTACTTGTGCCAACACATAAGTAGAAGAAAATTCTTATAACTGTTGGACTTCTTAGAGATAAAAATTATTTAACATTGAATTTCAATGCAAAATGTGAAAACAAATAATTTTTGAAAAAGTTAAATCATAGCTGGTATAAAAAAAATGCATGAATACCTGAGTGGCCAACTATTTTAAAAATATGCGCGTTAAATGCAGATTTCAAAATGGTATTACTTATTATTATATCTAGAGTCAATAGCAAGTTATTGGTAAAAATCTGCAATACTAGAGTAAATTTAGCAAAAACAAAAGTTTTCAAAATTAGCACAGTAAACGTGAAAATAATACCAAGCGTTGAACATAGCAGATTTTTGATTTATTGGCTGTTTCTACGAAGTTGTCCTAATGATAAATCCAAGCTTTCAACTTCTAGGGCCGAATGCATTATTGATAAAAATGTCAAAAAAGTTCAAAAAACGGTTACATTTTCGAGCTTGTTTTGAATTTTACCTGTTCTATTGGGCTTTAACAAACCCATCAAATATTTTGCTGGTTGCTTTTAGTTTATTTGTTATTTTCTCTAAACAAAAAGTTTTTGAGCCAGCTTTTAATCACATGATCACTTAGTTAGAAAACAAAAATAGATAATTTTTTAATTTTTTCTTTATTTAAAGCAAATGCTCAAACTGTTTTCCACCCACTCTTATACAGGTTCTGCACCTCCGAATAAATGAACGTCTTAGTGAACGTGCAAGGTTTTGCTCAGAAATTTGTAATGCAGCTGCCTCCACACAATTTCTTAGCTCCTCTAAAGACCTGATCGGCTTGCTGTATACGATTTCCTTAATGCATCCCCAATAAAAAAAATCAAGTGGATTAAGGTCTGGTGAACGGGGTGGCCATAAAATTGGTCCCAGACGTCCTATCCATCTGCCTGGATATCTGGCATTTAAATATGCCCGCACAGGCACAGCATAGTGTGCTGGACAACCATCATTTTGAAGCCAATGGGATTCCTTTAGTTCTTGAGGCACTTCTTCCAGCAAGGTTGGGAGATCATTTTGGAGGAACTCCAAATAACCTTGGCCAGTTAAAATCCCCGGCAACTCAAAGGGTCCAATTATTTTCCCATTGAGAATCCCAGTCCAATAGTTTATTTTGAATTGGTACTGGGACCTATCTTCCCTCATGATGTTTGGGTTTTGTAGTGCCCAGAAGTGGAGATTATGGAGATTAGTGTAGCCATCTCTTTTAAATGTCGACTCATCGCTCCAAAGAATTTTGTCAAAAAACTGCGGATCTTCTTCAATTTTCATTATCATTTGTCGACAAAAACTCATTCTCGTTTCAAAATCTTGCGGCTGGAGTGTTTGCACCCGTGTTAGGTGAAAGGGATGATATTTATATTTACTTAGCACATTATGCGCAGTCGTCTTTCCGATCCCAGTGCGTCGTGCTATTGCTCGGATTGATACTGTAGGATCTCGGTCAAGTTCCGCAAGCACTAAGTCTTCGGTATCTCCTCGAGGGGGTCGTCCCACGCCAGCACCACCAACACCACTACCAGGCAGCCTTCCTTCCGATAAACAGCTATGGACTCTAATAAACACTCGATAATCCGGGTGACGTGCGTTAGGGTACCTTTTCCTATACAGAGTCACAGCTTCGTTTGCGTTGCCTCTGCACTCTCCATAAATGAAATGCATGTTTGCATATTCTTGTGCAGAATACAGAATACGTGGCATCGAAAAAGTTCAATCAAACGTCTTAATTATCAAAAAGCAGGTTGAGGAAAACAGCTATTTAGACCGTTAATTTTTCTGAAGAATGAACAATAAAAACGATATAAATAAGTGTTCGTCGTGGTCTTAATCTTATGAATTAAGATCAAATTACAAAAACTTTAATTCAAAATTTAAAAAACTTACGATTTTATGGCGTTCTCACTTTCTCAGGATCTTACAATTTACTATTCAAAAAACACAATTAAAATTGAATCGGAAGACTTTTTGTTTGGAGAAAATAACAAATAAAAAATAGCAACCAACAAAATATTTGATGGGTTTGTTAAAGCCCAATAGAACAGGTAAAATTCAAAACAAGCTCGAAAATGTAACCGTTTTTTGCACTTTTTTGACATTTTTATCAATAATGCATTCGGCCCTAGAAGTTGAAAGCTTGGATTTATCATTAGGACAACATCGTAGAAACAGCCAGTAAATCAAAAATCTGCTATGTTCAACGCTTGGTATTATTTTCACGTTTACTGTGCTAATTTTGAAAACTTTTGTTTTTGCTAAATTTACTCTAGTATTGCAGATTTTTACCAATAACTTGCTATTGACTCTATTTATAATAATAAGTAATACCATTTTGAAATCTGCATTTAACGCGCATATTTTTAAAATAGTTGGCCACTCAGGTATTCATGCATTTTTTTTATACCAGCTATGATTTAACTTTTTCAAATATTATTTGTTTTCACATTTTGCATTGAAATTCAATGTTAAATAATTTTTTTCTCTAAGAAGTCCAACAGTTATAATAATTTTCTTCTACGTATGTGTTGGTACAAGTAATGTAAAATATTCCTGCAAAAAAAAATGATGGAACTCATTCACTTGTAGTCGTGGTATTCAAAAATGTAAAGTAAGAAAAAAAATAATGCACTGAACAAAAAAATGCATATAACTTTTCTTGTGGTTGGGATAGAACTTTTTTTTATCAGTTTTCAGGACGGTCATAAAGTCTACTATGCGGCATTTCAGGGTTATCCATTACTTACGGGACACCCTGTATATGGGTGATATTAATATTTTGAACCCTAAATTAGAACTGCTATGGAAACAACATTATTATTGTATTTTAATCATGGAAATTACGGAACGGCCTTTACTGTCATGGGACTAACACAAAAGTGTGTTTTAATGTATTAATTATAAAAGTTATCTACAAATTAAATTGTGTATATTTACAATGTTTCATATAGTGGCTTTTAAGAGACGTCATAGAGTAAATTTTTTGATTTAGTAATTTTCATTTAGAAAAAAACAGTACTCTTAAATAAAAAGTATCAATTGTGTCTTTTGCACACGATTTATATTTGTATTTTAATTTTTCATAGTATAGTGGTATGGAATTGATGATTTTATGGGGACACTTTTAAATGAGCTTTTATTTTTCTTAATAAAGCAACTAAAACTTACATTTTTGTAAAGATTTTTCCTGTCTATCGAACTGCGGTATTAGCTTTTTGTACTGTTTTTAAATTTGTTGACTAATGACTAATAATGATTTACCTCTGTAGACCGAGATTGCGGTTAAATAATTAGGTTTTTTTAAATATCATCAATTAAATCTGTTAAATGAAATCCAATTAAATAAATGCCTTTAATATACTTAGATTTTTTAGCCTTTATGGCAATTTATGCACAGTCCATTAAAAACTGGATTAAGTCGTTTTAACTAATATTGCTTTTAATAAAATAATGTCATTCAGAATACTTCAATAATTTTTTGATTCATCCACTCGCCGTTACTTAACTGGCTCGCTTTAAATGGGTTGTTTAAATTTAAATTCTTTTTAAAAATATACTTGGGATTTTTATTTTACTGTGACTGATGAACTTTCAATGTAGCACTATAAATAAGGTTTAAAAGAGAGTCGGTTTGTTCACTCTCAATTAGCGTTGACGATCAGTTTTTTGTTCGTTACTCCTCTATTAAGGCTTAACATCCCACCTAAAAGATGGGCTTTTCTCGTATAAGTTAAAACCGAGTTTAAATTAATTAAGCAAATAGTTAATAAAGAAAACTTCATTTAAAATTGTTAAAGGAGGATTAGTAAATACAAAAATATTTAAAATCGACCAATATCTAATTTATAATAGCGAATTTTAATTTATTGGAAAGCGAATAAATAAGACCTAGAAGTGATTGAATCCATTATATTTATATTTTCAAAGAAGAAGATGAACAATAACAATAGAAAAATTGGTTTTGTTTTTTTGTTAAGTGCACTATTTAATATGAAATATTAATTTGGAAGGTTTTTGCGACCTATAGTGCAGATGTGTTATTTCGCTCTGACAACAACTATTGAGCTTATTTTATAAATACGTCGCGTCGGTAGCCATCGACTAAAAACCTGTGTCTAAGAAAGGCAACAACAATTCTTACTGAAGAGCTCAATTGTTGTTGGCAGAGCGAAACACATCTGCACTATAGGTCGCAAAAACCTTCCAAATTAATATTTTATATTTTCAAATTTTCAGCCATATAGCTTTTGTCCTTATGTCAAATTTCGATTCACCATGATATGCTGTTTAGCTTAGAAAATTTTTATTTTTAATCCTTAAGTGCCCGTATGAAATTATTTACATTTTCAAGAGATGATAAAAAATCTTAACATCAGTTATTTGCACTTGGCATACCAGACTAAGAGCCCAAGGCCACCAGAAATACTTTATTTTATTATATCCAAGATTTCTTCTGCGAACATAATATGGTAGATAAAAAGATATGAACAAATATGACTACTACGAATGTTGAATCCGGAGACGATATAAATGTAGCGAGTGTAAAAGTTGCCTCTGTCTGTATGTCATTGATGCTTCAGCATAAAAATGGTATCTACCTATTGTTTTTGAGTAACATGCCAACATATTTTTTTTACAAGTTTTTTTAACTGCTAATGAACATATTTGTTTTTTTTTTTTTTAATAATTCGTACTATTTTATGATAAACAAAAATAAGTTAATTACAACATTTTCACAATTTTTTCTTTTGAAAAATAATTTTTACCTATGGTAGAACTATTCTGGGTTTTTATTTTCTCAAAACGGTTTAGTCGATTTTATAAAAAAGCTACAGCAATATTGAATTTTTTTTTTTGTAAACTCAATATTTTAAGAAGAAATTTACAACAATATTTTAATTTAGTGCAGTTTAAAATTGTTAAAACAAAAAAAAAAAACAATTTACTTTTCCATTGTTATTAATAGGAGGAAGGTATTTCCAATAAAACTATTTTTCATTATTTTGACTTTTCCATTTTTCTAAATAATATTTCAAATCAAAAGTTTCAAAACCAAGTTGTTTTGTTCTAAAACCAAAAATTTAAAATTATTTTTTATAAATTCAATTTTTTAACAAAGGGCTTATGATTTTTTTTAAATTAAATTTTTGTCTGCATATTATGGCGTTTCAAATTTGTTTGCTGAAAATGTTATGAAGTTTTTTAATTTTGCGTACTTAAGTATCTGATATTTTAATATTCTTATCTTATCGATTATTCGACCTTATTTCCTTAGAGTCACGTACTGAAAAACAGATAGTTCTGGTACTTTTATAATTTAAAATATTAAAATATGAAGAATCGCTTCTGCTTCCTTTTTAAAATAAGTATGATTAAACAATGGGTGACACTCAAATAAAAAAAACAACCAAAGTCAGGCGCGAACGCAGGAAAAAATTTCGGGGGGGGGGGTTTAAATTGAAAACTCAAAAATTAAGAGTGAAATTGTATGGCGAGGATGTTAAATTCATACATTTCGGGGGGGGGGGGGGGGGGCTTGACCCCAACTCCCCCTTCGTTCGCGCCTGAACAAAGTAAACTGATAAAAGCCCGGAGATAGATTTAAAATCCGAAACACGTTGATTATTTTTTTTTTAATTTACTACTTAATAAATATGATCTTTATTACTAATATATAAAAGTCTTTTTTTGTTTTCTTGTCAGTTTGGCTGTACGGGTCTCCAAACTAACAACAAAACAATCAAAATACTAATTTTTTTTTATGGCATCAACAATGTCTATCCCCCTGCTATCCGATAGATAGCTTCTAAAAAAATAAACTTAAATTTTTTTAGAATTCTTTAACAATAATAAAAAAATGTTGCCAATATGAAATTTGCTTTTTTGGTTTTTTATTAATATCTTTTTAGTTAACAGTCGTAGAGGTTTGCAATGTACAAAAAAATTATAGCTATATGTCCTAAGAACTTGTCTAAAAATTGTTTACTAATAATTCCTATTGTACCGTTGAGCTGAGAAATTCACAATATAATATTGTTCACACATATTACTTAATAACATTTGGGTGTGTGCAGGGATTGATTTAATTTTTTCTTATATTTAATCTCAATAGTATAGCCAATTATTTGATATCTCACTTTTTAATCTACCTCTTATATTAGCGACACAATTGATTTTTTAAAATTCATAAAAAATCGAATAAAATCCATAGAAATGCTCCGCTTTGTTCATTCTTAACAATCGTCTACCAGTGGAGAGCACCGTTATCTCAATTGAATTTCTAATTGGAGTTCTTTTAATATACAAAATCATAACTTCATTTCTACTCAGACGATTATTAAAAATTTGATCTCAGAATTTAGCTATGAGATATAGCTAAATTTGTGTATAAAAATTATTGAGGAGGGTGAACAATTTCATACTAAAAGGGTGTGTAAATGACCCGTCAAATTTAAATTACATATATTAAATTCAAAACTTGATGACTTTTTTTTTTTATTTAAAAAAGCTAATGATATACGTTTATAGGTGTAACCTTCTTCTATAAATATGTCAATAATTTTGTATTTCTAAATCTAAGGGGAAAAAAGTAGGGGCAATTTAATAAAATAAATCACAAAAAAGCTCCATTTAGCCAAATTAAGAGGTTTAAAAAACTTGAGTTATACTTAATAGTTGATACATGAATTTGAGGGAAAAATTTATAATATAAATTCCAGTGTTAAAATTTTTGCAAAATCTTAAAAAATTCATACTAAAAATGTGATTTAGTGAAAAATCAATTCAATTTTTGGTACTTTAAATGCAAAAGTTAATAAAAATTGATAAATTTTGGAAAACAAAACTAACACACCAATTGCTCTAATCCTCTTCTAAAATATTGCTAATAAATGTTTAGTGATTATTTCAACAAAAACCACTCTAAAATTAGTTTTATTGATTTATTTACCAACAAATCATGCCTTTTCAACGAATTTTATTTTTATAATTTCACCACGCCCATAAAATATTTTCAAATTTAAAAATTATAAATCCTGAAAATCTGATAAAAATTTTGATATATAAAAAATAAATGCGCCTTGCTCACAAGCTGCACAAAATAATTTCAAATATTAAAATTTTACATTAGAAATATTTTTTACAGATAAAATCCAGAAAAAAATTTTAAAATTGTCAATTTGTCTGCATAAAATTGGCTATAAATCGGAAAGTACGAATTCGAATTTCAAAACTAAGATGTTGATGGAAAGGTCATTGTCTCACTATTTAAATTCATACAAAACATTAATAGACGTCCATACAATTTTAAAGACTAATACGCTTAAACAGATAAAATAGCATTATTTTGACTAAATAGTGAATATTATTACTTTTTATTTAACCGATTATCCAAATTTAAATTTTGTAATAATTGATACGAATCAACAATTGTTTTGGTACATAAAACATATTTCTACGGTAACCTAAAGCTTTAATATGGATTTTTAAACATAACTGAAAGAAAATTTTTGCAAAAATCCAGTCTATTGGTCGATAAATTTTTTTCTTTTTGCTAAAATATACGTAAAATACCTGTAAATGGCCATAACATGGGTAATACTTTTTTGATATTTATATCAAATGAAAGGTTATAAAACATAGAAAATTATAAAAATAAAAAAATAATTCACTTTCATCACAAAATAAATTGTTAAAAGAGAAAGAATTTGCCATAATGCAAAAAATTCATACCTTTTGAGTGTATTTACTTAGAAAATTGTTAAAAGTTAATGAAAAATTAATGACACAAAAAAACTAATGACACAATTAAAGGTGTTACATTCTTCTACAAATATTTTAGTAATTTTATATTTGTAAATCTAACGGGAAAAAAAGTAGGGGCAATTTAATGAGATAAATCACAATAAAGCTCCATTTAGCCAATTTAAAGAGGCTTCAAACATGAGTAATACTTAAAAGTTTATAACAATTAATACATGAATTTGAGGTAGAAATATATAATCTAAATTGCTGTGTTAAAGGTTTTGCAAAATCTTAGAAAAAATTCATACAAAAAATTTGATTTAGTGAAAAATCAATTCGATTTTTGGTTCTTTCAGTGCAAAACTTAATACAAAATTGATAAATTTTAAAAAACAAACCAACACACCAATTGATCTAATCCTCTTCTTAAATATTGTTAGTAAAAGTTAAGTGATTATTACAACAAAAGCTACTCTAAAATTAGTTTTATTGATTTATATACCAAACAAAATGCACAATCGATCATGCTTTTTCAACGACTTTTATTTTTATATTTTCACCACGCCCATAAAATTTTTTTAAATTTAAAAATTATAAATCTTGAAAGTCCAACTAAAATGTTGATATATTAAACATAACTGTGCGTCGCTCACAAGCTTCACAAAATAATTTTAAATATTAAAATTTTACATAAATATTTTTTACAGATAAAATCCAGAAAAAAAAATTTAAAATTGTCAATTTGTCTGCATAAAATTGGCTATAAATCCGAATCCGAATTTCAAAATTAAGATGTCTATGGAAAGGTCGTTGTCTCACAGTTTAAATACATTCAAAATATTAATAAAAAACCATACAATTTTAAAGACTGATTCGATTAAACAGATGGCAGGATTATGAACATGTCCAGAAAAAATCCAATGGAGTCCGAAAAATCTATGTCCACATGCAGCGACCGACATGGCGAAAAATATAACTTTTTGAACAAGACATGAGCGTTGTACAAAGCTTAGCTATGAGATTTGACGTTTCAAGTGCGTATGAGTTTTTTGCCTGGATTTTGTTGAATGTGTAAGTGAATGTAAGAATGTTGGACAATATAATAAGTAGTGATACAAGGCTAATAAATGGCATGATATAATTCTCAAGTAAGTAAAAATGCGCTGGTTGTTGATTGGATTGTGGTGGAAGATAAAACCTTAACCAATCATGTTTGATTTACATGGTCGGTGAAAATTTAGTTATGCTGAAATCAACACGGCGAATACTTTCACAATCTCCCAAATCAGTGAGAAGCATTCGCTCCGTAGAGTAAATCATTCACATGTATAACAAAAATGGTAACAGCAATGCTATAAGAGCAAAAACTGCCATATTACAGCTCCTCTCTTCTGTGCGTTGCAGGTCGTGTGTCGAAATGACAAAATCTAAGGGCACCAATCGATTAAGGAGGGTTTTAAATGTCAAGATCTGAGAGCGACAATCGATTTAGGAGGTGGATTTTGCACTCTAAGTCCAATGGAAATCAAAAAAATCGCACTTGACAGTTGACAATGATGATGGTGAAATGTCAAAAATCCGAAAAATCACACCTTTTGCTTTGACAGTTGATAGTTGGGGGCGAGATAGCAAACCATACAAATTGTTCAAATATTTTCTTACAAGTAGGTGTCTTTAGCATAGATATTTAGAAGTACGTGAATAAGCTTTTATATTTATAATAATTAACACTTGCACAATATTTCTATCCTTTGAATGATGTTGAAAATTTATTGATGTCGGGAATAAGTTTTCCTGGGGAATCGGGCGGTCAATTCATCGAATTTATTTCAGAGATATTCACGACAGCAGAAATATTTTCAAGGAAAATTATTTTCCACGGGAAATTTTTTTGTCAAGATTTGTTAACAAACTATCCTTTATCAAAAGGGACCCGGGCAACGCCGGGTGTTTTCGCTAGTAATTTATACTTCTGCACAATTAATTTGTGTTTATCATTTCAAAATGTTTTCTTGCTTTATTTTAAAGTAGTTGGGTTTTAATTTGCTTGTATAAATATTTTAGAAGGTAAAAATGCTATAACCATCTGGTTTTTGGTGTTTGACTTAAAATAATTTTCAATAATATTTTTTGATATTTTAATTCAATATTTAATCTCCCGTCTAAAGGAAGAAAAGCGAATCACCCTGTATAAACAATCCTTAAGCAAATAATATTTTAACATAAATGTTTATTATTGTCATAAAATCGATGTAAGTTGAATTGAACTCCGCGAAAGTTGTGTATTTACAACCCAACTGATTAGTCCAAGTGAGATCACCTGAACAAAAATCTTTTTGCAATCAAAGCATTTAATTTTTTTAAGTAAAAAACTAATGATATAATTATTTTAAACTCGTAATACAAAGTGATTCGACTCAATCGATTAAATACATTTCTCATATTAAATTCTTGTTAACCAACTTTACACCGTTGTATGCAAAAAATTACTACTTATTTTTTAATGATAAACAAAACACAAAATACTCTGACTCAAACTAAGAAACCTTCTGTACATCAGAGTGAAAAACTGATTTATGCAAATCTGGCTTAGCAGAACAATTTTGCAAATTTCCTATAACGATTAATAATTACTGCCCTCGGGACGTGCCGATGACATGAAGCGCCACGAGCGACGACCACCGCACCACACCATAATATATAAAAATATATGACAAGCTGAGGGCAGTAACATATTAACACGGTCTTGAATTATGAAATTAAAATCCCATCATCGATGGGAGGAGGAAGCTTCTTGAGCACCTGTTCCACTTCATTTGGACGCGCACGTACTATGTACGTAGAACATAGAGGGTGGTCACCGGTCAGGAAGGTTGCAAAGTTATGTCCACAAGCGTGCTTTCACATTTAATGACAGTGACTGTTGGGGGTCTTTTCTTTGCGCAATTTTTATTGGACCGGGAATATAGTTATTTTATTTTTTGTGTATGCTTCTGTCATATTTGCTTGTCAGTGTCATGTATTAAAATGATGAGGATGGGTAACATGCGGCATAACAAAATAATATATGTCCACAGAAGTGTTATGAGTCAAATCTGCATGATAATTGCCTCCTTGAGCCTTGGGGGCGACCTGTTTGCTGATTTTTGACTCGGATAATTGTATCTGGCAGTCATAGTTGATTCACTGTTTATGTGATTCCTTATTCAATTAGGAGTTATAAAACGATTTAAGAGATAAGATATACGAGATAAAAGATACATTCTTGAAGTTTCGTATAGAAAAAAAGTTCTAGGATGCATCTATCCACTGACGATCAATCTTCATTACATCAGTTTCTCTAGTTGTGCTTCTCCATCAACGACACGTGACAGATAACAAGTTCAATTGCTGCTTTTTTTTGTTGCGAACAACAATATTCTTCGCCAGAATATATCCATAGAAGAAAACATAATTGATGGTATCAACAGGGATAGGCGACATTTGTTTATTATTAATGTTTGATCCCTTGGGCTTAGAAAAATATCGAATTACTTATTTTTGAAAAATTTATATTAGCTCGCTTTATTCTTTATTTCTGTCTGTTTGTTAAAAAATTTGCAATCGATTATAAACTTACTCTACAACGAGCAACAGGCCTGACATCTTTAGCATAAGACAGAATTGTATGACAAGGCGGTTGAATTTTTAAGTCTTTAACTACTTATTGAGCACTTTAATCAAAATCAATTTAAAAAATGATTATAAAAAACAGACAAAATAAATACAGAAATTGCAAAATGTATAGTGTCTGTCATAATCTCATCCAAATTGATTACACAATTAGTTCACACACAAAAGCGATTTAAAAGCAGAAAGTAATTAATTGAATAAAAATACATTTTAAAATTATCTCTTTTTAACAATGCATAAAATGTATAAAATAAAATACTTTCTCCTTACCCAATACAATCAAAATGTAGGACGCATGGATTCTACTCCCTTAACCCTTACTTAATTTACATACGCCTTAATTTACTCAGTTACATACGCCCCAAGTTTTTTTTTGTTTTTAATTTATTTTGATGGGGTTAGGAGAAATTATTATATACTTTTAAGTTTATTTTAACAACCGCGTTATTTTAAAGAATTATTTTTTATTCAATTACGGAGTACCATTAGGGCCACCAAATATAAATAGCTTACATACATGTATGTTATATTGTATTGTATCAAACTCAAAATGCTTTCTGTGCAAAAAATTGACACTACAAACCAAGGACGTACGCAGGATTTAGAGGGGGGTGATGGATCCAGAGGCGGATATAGGAGCTATTGTAAGCAGTGTACAATGTAAATGTTAAATACATCATGAATTGTTTTCCTACGGGCTTGGCTAGGCCCAGAAAATTTGCTTAGGCTTAAATTTTAAAACTGCCAAGAGCCTCAGAATAATCAAAACTAGGTACGAATTTGCTATTGTGCTACAAGGCTACATAATAAAGGTGCTAGACAACTAGTGAGTCTTTTAATACCAAAAAGGCTTAACTACATTTACCTTAGTTTTTTATTTTCAAATTTCTAGTAAAGTACTTAAACAATTTCGACCAAATTATATAGGATTTCCAATTTGAGGATCAGAATCCATTTTTTTAATAAAGATGTGTGTATATGTGTACGTTTGGGGTACTTTTTTCGCCCACCATTATCCCAAGAACAAATATAGATATCGACTTCGGATGAACTATTTTTGCTGAAAAGGTTTTCTAACATATTCAATAAACCATTTTTTACTGCAACAATTCAAAAAGGAGCTGTCAAATGTCATTCGTCTCGAATATCTCGAGAACGGAAAAAAATATAAACTTCAGACTGACACACAATTATTTAATAAAGAATTGTTAAAAATTAAAAAAAAAAAATGGGCACAACTGGATTGCACAAACATGGTCTCGCAGCTAACAACTTTAAAGTAGCTTGAGGTTGACAATGTGCGTATGCATTGGTTCCATAACATTATGATATCATTAAAAAATAATTTATTAATATAAATTTGTTATTTAAATACAATTTTACACAAAATTAAAAAAAAAATTACTGACCCGTTTCAAGATATGTTTTTTAAAAATCCAAAAATTATTTTTTGGAAGAATTGTATATGCAAAATTTTTAAAATTGTTGAAATTGGTGTAGCCGTTAACGAGAATTTTGAAAACCAAAAAATTGGTTCTATGCCAGGTACTGTTAATAACCGTTATAAAAATAGTTTTTTTTTTCTACCAAATTAATAATTATAGTACATATGTAATTATAGTAGCTCGTAATTTTTTTTCAAAATCGTTAGAGCCTTTTTTGACATAAATCAATTTTTGTATATTGTTTGTATGACAGTTACCGATATTTTTTGAGCTAAGAAAAAAAATTCCAATCTCCCCTCTAGGGTCGAGGTACAGACAGACAGACAGAATTGCGAGACCCACTTTTTTCGCGTTCTCATCGTAATGTTAGGGAAAATTATTATCTCGAATTTTTTTTTTTGCACGAATCCTAAAATTGCCTTATACTACGTACATGTGGGTGGATCGATTTCAACATTTTTTGCCAAATCACTCTGAACTTATCCTCATCATTTAATTTGAGTCGCCCTTGGGAAAAACAAAATCGGGAAGCCATCGAAATTTTTTTCTTTAAAACATGTGGAATTGGGATAGATATTGGCTTAAATCCTTAGTGGATAAGTGCTTCTATTAATTCTTCACCAAGCACTGAAAACCAGATGACTCTATGTCTTCTATATTTTAGAAATAAAATTCATACTACATGTATCACTTTTTGTGAAAACTACAAATTTTCAATGGCTTCCCGATTTTGTTTTTCTCAAGGGCGACTCAAAATAAATGATGGGGATAAGTTTAGAAAACCACAGTGGTTTGGCAAAAAATGCTGAAAACAATCCACCCTAACGTACATATAACTATCGCAAGTAAAAATCAGTGAACACTTTTTTTTTTTTAACTAAGAGAAACAGTTGAAAACAATTTTCCGAATTCAGTAAATTTTTTTTCTACATATAATAACGTTTTTCAAAAAAAAATACAATAGGAAAAAAACTACTAAAACCCCTTAGATAATGTTTTTCAACTCGAATATCTTAAGAAAAAACAACGATATTGGGGCGTACTCAAAGTCAATATATTTCAAGCTTTTTGTGTAGTAGTTTAGTTTTAGTTTTAGTTTAGTTGTTTTTATTTATAATCGAAAAATTCATACAATTTTATTTTAAAAAACTAATTTAGGTAAATAAAAATAAAAATAAAAATAAAAATAAAAATAAAAATAAAAATAAAAATAAAAATAAAAATAAAAATAAAAATAAAAATAAAAATAAAAACATTAAGGCTGTGACTTTAAGTAACATGTTAGCATGAAAGGGCATTTAAATTAAACATCTTTTCGTTCGGTATCAAGAAAAAACAAAGTTAAATCTTATAATCATAATGATATGATAACTATACATGAAGCAAAATAATTAACTTATACATATGTACATATGACATCATTCTAAACAAAGTAGATACTAAAGAATGCCCCGCGGCATTATTTCCCCCCCCCGCGGCATTTTTTATTGCCGCGCGACATTGGTTTTGCCCCGCGGCATTATTTTTGCTCAGTAGCATTATTTTTGCCCAGCGGCTTTATTTTTGCCCAGCGGCATTATTTTTGCCCCCCCGGCATTTATTTTGCCCCGCGGCATTATTATTGCCCCGCGGCATTATTTTTGCCCATTAGCACTATTTTTGCACTGCGGCATAATTTTTGCCCCGTGGCATAATTTTTGCCCCGCGGCATGATTTCTGCACTTCGGCATTATTTTTGACCCGCGGCAATAGTTTTGCACCGCGACATTTTTTTTTTGCCCGCGGCATTATTTTTGCCCCGCGGCATTTTTTTGCCCTGCAGCATTATTTTTGCCCCATGGCATTTATTTTGCCCCGAGGCATTTCTTTTGCCCGCGGCATTTTTTTTGCCCCGCGGTATTATTATTGCCCCGCGGCATTATTTTTGCCCAGTAGCGTTATTTTTGCCTTGCGGCATTATTTTTTCCCCGCGGCATTATTATTGCCCCGCGGCAATCTTTTTGCATTGCAGCATTATTTTTGCCCAGCGGCTTTAGTTTTGCCCAGCGGCATTATTTTTGCCCAGCGGCAATATTTTTGCCTCGCGGCATTTATTTTTCCCCGCGGCATTATTTTTGCCCCGCGGCATAATTTTTGACCCGCGGCAATATTTTTGCCCCGGCGGCATTATTTCTACCCCGCGGCATTATTTTTGCCCAGTAGCATTATTTTTGCCTTGCGGCATTATTTTTTCCCCGCGGCATTATTATTGCCCCGCGGCATTCTTTTTGCATTGCAGCATTATTTTTGCCCAGCGGCTTTAGTTTTGCCCAGCGGCATTATTTTTGCCCCGGCATTATTTTTGCCCAGCGGCATTATTTTTGCCTCGCGGCATTTATTTTTCCCCGCGGCATTATTTTTGCCCCGCGGCATAATTTTTGACCCGCGGCAATATTTTTGCCCCGGCGGCATTATTTCTACCCCGCGGCATTATTTTTGACCCGTGGCAATAATTTTGCCCCGCGACATTGTTTGTGTCCCGCGGCATTATTTTTTCCCTGGACATGGACATGCGTAACGCATGCATAACGGGTGCGTAATGGATGCATAACGGATGCGTACCGCATGCGTAACGCATGCGTTACGGATGCGTACCGGATGCGCACCGGATGCGTAACGGATGCGTAACGCATGCGTAATGGATGCGTAAGCATGCGCAATGGATGCGTAATGCATACGTAACGGATGCGCAACGCATGCGTAACGGATGCGTAATACATGCGTAAAGGATGCGTAACGGATGCGCATGCGTTACGGATGCGTAACGGCTGCGTATCATGGACATAACTAAATTCAGAATATTGCGTATAACCCGGTTCTCAAATTTTATTATAACTTTTGTTATTATTTGAAAAATAGTGCTTCCTTTAAACCAGTGCGCTGACACTATGGATGAAAATAACAAAACAAAACTTTCAGAAATTAAAGCTGAAACTACAAGCTTGGTAAAGCTAAAAATTTCATCTCGATTTTTTTCTGTCCAACATAGTGATATTATGGCCTAAAAAGTGCAATTTTTCAAAATATGGATTTTTAAAGCAGTGATATTTGATATAAATGGTGAACAAAAAGAGGCAATTTTTGGTTATATTTCTTTGAAAACATTCGTTCTTAGTATTTGAGAAATATAAGCGCGTTACATTTAACAGTCGACAAACGGGAGGCAGTTAAAAATCAAGACAACAAAAAATCATTATAATAATCTATGTAAGATATATAATTATACAAAAGTTAAAACAGGAAAGCAGCCAATGTTTATGCAAAAATGTTATGCTTTCCTGTTTTAACTTTTGTATAATTATATATCTTACATAGATTATTTTTATTATAATGCTTTTTTGTTTTAATATGAGCGACGGCTATAGATCTCAGTCGTGTTGCTGAAGATGACCAGTACACTGGTTGAAATGCATACTGTTTGTAAACAAACAAATTAATAAAATTATAAGAAAATAAAAAAAATTTATATTTTGTTTTTTATGTTGACTCAAATTAATGGTGTTAAAACACTTTTTAAAAAAACATAATATACTAGAGTCATCGTTATTGTTCTTCAAATAGTTACTCAATTAAATGATGATTTTTAAATTTTTCAATGGAGGTGGTGGGGGAACGGTAAATGCGAAAATAAAATCCTGCTGGATTTCAATCTTTCGGAACCTAAAAATGATTCCCACAAAGTTTGAAAAAAATCAAAAATGGGATGGCTTTTCGATTAGACGTTTTCATATGAAATGACACATAATCAATATATTCATTTTTCTTAAATTCTTAAACCTTCCAATTATAATACAAATTTTAGATTAAAAACTTTTTTTTTTTAAGTTATTTATATAATTTTATAAGACGGTGAGAGACGTGTTTTATTTCTAAATTAATTCTTTCAAGGAGAGCGTATGTTCAGCAGTTGAGCAAAGAGCGAAGAAAAGAATGAATTGACGGTGTTAATTCGATAGCTTATGTTTGTGTGTCTGTGCGAATTTTATAATTCAAATTGGTATGGTTGCATAGTTGATGTTTATGTTTATTTTATAGTATTTTTCGTGCAATTTTTAAAAGGGAAGACGGTAGGAATCGTGTTACATGGACGCCACGCCATCTACTGCTGTGTATACCCTGATCCACTCTTGACACCTTTACCCTAATTAAACAAACATAAATTTGTATAAATACTTACCAACATCATTGTATATATACTCTTATAGTACTATCATGGTTGAAATAATTGTCGCTGCGTATGGTGAGGAGTGTTAGAACTAACGATTTAAGAGACTTTTAAATTTGTGAAGAGATTATATGAGGGGAAAAATTAGAAAAAAATGAGGGTAAGGGAAGAAAAGAAGAATAGAGAAGGCTATACAAAATGTATGAGGTTACAAGGGAGACAAAAAATAACTGTTTTGTTTTGGCTGTCAATTTGTTTTCTATAGGAAGTATATAGTAAAAGAGGAGTATATAGAATAAAGATGACAAAAAAACAATTTGTATGTTCCCAAATTGTATTGTAGGAATCATCTGTTTGCGGCGAGCAAGTAGACAGATTTTTCCATCGGCGATGATTTATGTAGGAAAGAAAGAATGTGTGCATGGGTAAGTATATAGGTAAGTATGATCGGCGGTAGGTTTTGGTTTTATGGGTATTTAATTTTCTTGCCAGATTTCAGTTTTATTTTTAGGAATCTTTATGTGATGTTGAGGTAGGTTAAGTGTCGATAGTTTCATTGTTTGTAGGTTTAGTTATTGTATTTGTTATTTTTACTATACAAAAGAAAAAAAAATTACAACAACATTTGCCAATCACTCTAAAGCTTAAACTAGAAGTCATAAAAATATATACTAAAATTTATTGTAGGGGTGCACCAAGAACGGATCTTTTGAAATTCGTACATTTAATAGGGTTTTAAGGGTGACAACTGAAATAAAGTCGAAAAACTAACTTCTTAACGTGTAGTCGTACAGACTTGATTTTTTTATTTTAAAGATTAGAAAAAGTTAGGAAAAAAGAGTTTGTAGAAATCCTAGTACTATCATGCTCATATAGGAGAATTATCTGCATTTTGATGTTAATTTCAATGAAATACTAAAGAGAACAAAAATAAAAATAAAACAACAAATAAATTAAAAAAAAAGATTTTTAGAAAATTCTCTTTGCCAAAACCAAAGCCTTAATTAAAAATTTGGCAGACACCTTTCAACTTCTTTTTAATCAGATTTATAAAAACATACTTTGTATTTCAATAGAACGTCACACTGATTTGCTATTTTTGACTTTCAAACGTTCATATCTCGAGTTCTAAATTTTTGACAATTTTTTTTTTTGTTATGTATAACATTTATGTATTTTATAAAATCTATCGATGCAAAAAAAATCATTTCATTATGACTTACCCTTTAGAAGTTCTCGACCTTTTAATACCCTAATATACCCTAATTAAATTTAAAATTTCAAAAAATCTCCTATTTGGAAATTTTTAAATTAAATTTTCTTTCATATTACATTTTTTTTTTATTTCTTTATGGCTTACGATATAAGCTCAATCAGATAATTGAATCAATCAGATAATTAAAGCGTGGCAACCCCATCACGGACCCACTTTTTTACAGGCAACCCATGCGCAAACTGTTTTTTTGGACGCTATCTAAAAAGCTCTAGTTAGCTTAGTATACACACATACAAATTAGAGAGACATACAAATTAGAGAATGCTTAAAAATTTTGAAATAAAATATTGTCTTAAGTTTGTTGTAACGATTTTGAACCTTAATTATAATACTGACTGCGGAAGATTTGATGACAGGTGTGTAATTTACTTTTTTTATAATGTTGCGGCCTAAAATCATTTTCCTAGGGGCCCTGCAAATTTAACATCGCACACGCCTCATTTTGGTCTAGCGCCGCCTCTGTTGACGGGTCATTTGCACACCCTTTTAGTATGAAATTTTTCATCCCTCCTCAAAAATTTGTAAACACAATTTTAGCCACATTTTAGAGCTTAAGATCTAAAATCTCTGTGACTTTTTATTAAAAAGATATAATAATAATGTTTACCCTTAGTTAAATCTGTCAAATGATAGAAATAAAAATATTTATTAAAAATATAAAAATCAGAAATTTTGAAAAATTGGCCAGCAAAAATGTATGTTTTTTAAAAATCATTTTCGACACGAAATAAAAACCCTATCGAAAATTCCTTAAACATGGATAATTGCTTTATTCATCTTCTATAAAAATATGTAAAAATAAAAAATCTACACCCGTACAACTACTCAGCACTTTTCGAATTGGCTATTTTTGAATTTTCATCATTAAAACATTTATAACTCGTTTTGCCGTCGGTAGTTGGCATTGGGGTTTGGTTTTGCCGTCGGCAAAACGTATATGAGTTTTTTTGTTTTGTTGATCTTTTTTTGATCTTGTTGCATGTTGGGCTGCAACACTATTAATTTTAAGAATTAAAAAAAAAAATCCTTTTTTAGTGCACTATTATTATTATTATAAAATTATAAATTTTATTATATAATTTTAATATACATTAAGCTGTATCGTCATTGGGAAAAGTAATTGTTATTTATAAGTAGTTGCTATACATGTATGTATATAATGGGTACATATAATATTGTCAATTGATATTTTTACCTTCCCATTGGAAGTTATTGTAATTGGTGCGATTTGTTGAACTATTTAAAATACTTAAAAAATGTTTTTTAAAGGTTAGACCGCACTAGGCGGAACTGCACTGCAGCGGAACTGCGATTCAAAATAATTTGTATGAAATTGTATGAAGTTCAGTTGCCGCTTAGTGCGATATAGCTCATACAATTTCATACAAATAATGTTTTGCCGCGTCGTGAAGTGTAGTTCCGCTGCGGTTGTGTGCGGTCTAACCTTAACTCAAATATTTTGAAAAAAAAAAACATTACATCGATTTCAAATTCTTACCAAAAATGTATACCATACCATCTAAGTGTTGTGTAATTTTGAGATTTTTAAAACCACCCTCTAAAAAGCTAAAAATCAAAATGTTTTAATTCGAAAAATGTTTAACATCAGAATCGAAATTTTGCATATGATTCCTATAATTTTTAAGCTATTTACAAACAAATTTTACTATTAAAAATATAGCTAAAGTACAAAATAAAGGCAATGTAACATTTTGCCCTGTATCTCTATATCTATACCTACCTTTATACTGATTATCCAAAAACCCAAAGTAATTACACTATATAATATATAATTATGTAATATAGGTATACTCTACCACCCACCACTTAGGTAAATATGTATGTATGTATATTGTTTTCAAGTGCACCAATGGGAAGTTGCTAGTGTGGGTCGACCCCAGACTCATTTTTCAAAAATATTTTTTTTACCCAAAAAAAAGCTTTTTATTGAAAAAAAAAATTGAGTTTGTTAAATTGAGTTTCAAAATGTTTCTAGGTACCTACCTATGCATAGGTACCTATTTACGTAGGTAACTACTTACCTTCAATTGAAAATAATTTTGTTTATTTTTTTAATACATACCTACCTACCTTACGACCTTACCTATTTTAATTGATAATACCTATGTAGGTACATACATTAAAATAACCTTACCTACCTACCTACTTAGGTATATCAAGTTTTGATTTACCTACCTACATACCTCAATTCAAAATATTTAGGTACATGTGTACCTACCATACCTACCTATTTTCATACTTTTTTTTGCAAAACAAATTAATTTCTTTAAATACCTACCTAGTATATCTACCTACTAATTTATAAAAATGTACATACATACCTACTTACATGATACATATGGTACCAATTTGCCAATATAGTATCCTTGCAAAATCGTGCAAAAAACCATATACCCATAGCCATCAAAAGAAAGCAACAAAAACTCATTGAAAAAAACTGGAAGAACATAACCCAAGAGTAAGCCCATAGGAAAACATATTTTCATTTTCTCATTTTCTTCCCCTTATTCTCGTTGTTGACTGACAAAAACATCTGACTCCCTTACTACCATTATAGTTGTACGAATTTAATCAATGTTCTCCTCTCCCTCTTACTAATTGTTTTTATTTTTCCTTGCATCGTTATCCCCAGGTCTCTATAGTGGGAATTTAGCGATTTTAACGCCAATTTCGGCACATTTCGTGAGTACTATTAGTACTACAAAATTTGAGCCATGATAGTACTATTGACACCTGGTAAGTTGCTTTCCACGCCACCTGCATCTCAAGCGCTTAAGCTTCAAAAGGCGATAGAATTATTTTCGATTTGACGTTCAATGTATTTCCCATAAGAGAAAACGAAAAAAGCGCCTGACGAAAATTAGTTATACCAAATTATTTTATATAAACGGGTATCCATATTTTGATTAAAATAGAACCAAAAAATGTGTAAGCTTATAAATCAACTCGAAAATATATTAAAATAGATAGCTAAAATGCTTTGCTTTGTAAATGAAAAATGTAAACAAACCACCCTTACAACCAGAAACAACAACAAAAGTACTCGATTAGAAATAGAGAAAGGCAGAGGCGTAGTCACGAATATTAAAAAAATATGTTTGTTCGTAATTGAATAAATTGATAATTTGGAAAACTAATTTTCGTTGGCTTATTACATTTACTTAAGTGAGCGGTTTTGACTGTTATAATTCTATTTTTACGAAAGCAAAAGTGAACGAAATTAATCGAAAAATAGAAAACCGCAATTATTGGTGCAACACATAATTTCCTGGTATTATATTTTCTTCTTACGATCACTAAAGTGGACCTTTAACATTTCTACTTCATTCTTTACTTATAATAAAAAGGAAAATTAATGTTTTATTAAAATCCATAAGAAACTCTAGCCCCCTAAACTACTACCTACCTACGCACATGATATCGTTCTGACTGACGCCTTGCATCCATTTTGGAAAACAACAACAAAAAAGCACGTTTGTTTACATATTTCATCTGCAAAATAAAGCAAATTAGTAATAAGTTTCGATATATTTTACGTTTGATTTGCAAACTAGCATGTTTAATTATTTTATTGCAATTATAATACAAACAACCGTTCATATAAAATTAATTTGTTAAATTAATTTTGCTACGAGCTGTTTTTGTTTTTCTCTTATGGGAAATGCATTGAACGTCAAATGGAAAAGAAATCTATCTCGTTTGTTAGTTTTACGCGCTGGCTGCTAGGTGCCGTGACTCCATGTGCCAATAAGAGTATATATACAATGCCAACATTAAAGATCATTGTTAAAACTGCAATAGGTTTCTAAAATTATGCAACATGTTTATGAAGACCATATTAACGGACATTATTTTTTAAAACCCAAATTATTATTCTTCGAAAAAAAGGTAAAAGCTAAAAGTATGCAACGTTTGTGTTTGGTTAATTATTATTCTTCGAAAAAAAGGTAAAAGCTAAAAGTATGCAACGTTTGTGTTTGGTTTAAACAATAATAAATTGCCGACTACAGAAGGTGCTAGAAAAATAAATGATAAAAATGTTGTTGTTATTTAATTTTGCAAATAAAATTGTGCGTTTGTTCAGATCTATTTTGGAGAATAGTTATTATCCACACATGTTTTCTCAGCAATTTCTTCATAAATAGGATTAAAATCTTCCAAATTATTATTCGCCATGTTTACAAATTACCAATAAAATCTAATTAAAGTCACCTAAAATTGGTATCTTTTGCAGTATTTAAATTTAAACAAATCAATTTAAGAGTTGCAACTTTTTCATTAGGAAAATCGAAAATGGTATTTCGAATCGGAGAGATACGGCGACTTCTTCCGGATTAGCTAACGAAAAAACTATAAGTTTCAAAGAGTATACTTGCGGTTTTATAAATACTTTCAAAGAAGAGAAGACAAACCACCACAATAGAGAAATCGTCTAAGTCTAATAGTAAAAGTTTTGGAATAGTAAAAAAATTGAACTTGAGAAAATAATTTTCCCGAACATAACGATGTTAGGGACCGCGAAAAAAGTGGATCCGGCAATTCTGTCTGTCTGTCTGTCAGTCTGTCAGTCTGTCAGTCTGTCAGTCTGTCAGTCTGTCAGTCTGTCAGTCTGTCAGTCTGTCAGTCTGTCAGTCTGTCAGTCTGTCAGTCTGTCAGTCTGTCAGTCTGTCAGTCTGTCAGTCTGTCAGTCTGTCAGTCTGTCAGTCTGTCAGTCTGTCAGTCTGTCAGTCTGTCAGTCTGTCAGTCTGTCAGTCTGTCAGTCTGTCAGTCTGTCAGTCTGTCAGTCTGTCCGCCTGTCAGTCTGTCAGTCTGTCAGACTGTCTCGAATTGGATATTTAGGAGGAATATTGTGAAAAGAACTTTCAAATTTTTTCAGCGGTTTCGGCTGATCCTCAATATCTGGAGATTTAAAAGGGAACTCTCAAACAGTTAATTTGCCCAAACATGTATTACAATCATTACCTTCGTATTGAACAATATCTCCGCTGTCGTTTTCGTCGATGTCTTGAGGTCAATTAAAACAACCATGACCGGACGGCGCAATAACCACAGATTGCCATGCAGCTAAGGCCACTTTGTAGGCAAACATAGCTACGCTCGCATTAACATTCGCAGTTGCATGATATAATTTTTAGAATATCCTCTGGAGCAGGATCAGCTATTAAGAGTCTGTTCTTTAACACCCATCCCCACAGCATGTCCATTTTACGTTTGAATGATATATCTAGGACAAAAATATACCCCAGGTATAGCCAAAAGCCGACAAATATAAATGATGGTACTCTTTTATAAATGTCAGTTTAACCACAAAAGGGATTTTTTCCGAACTTGTACATATATGATTATTGGTACTGTTGTGAACTTGTCCTCTTAATTTCAGTTTATTAGTAAATATTTATGGGACATTCTTAATTTGTTCGAATTTGCACTGCAATTTACTCTGTTAAATTCATTAAATTCAAAACAGTAGCTTGTAACTAATTTGTATTAAATTCCCTGATTTTGTCAACCTAAGCTTGTCCATTTTAAATTTGAATGATCTTTTTAGGGCAACAAGTTCCAGCGATATAGTCACAAACAAAGAGTGCAAGATTGCTGAATTTTTTCAAGATTGTGGTCGTACGCCAACGCGGATTACTTGGGACTTTTAACAGTTGATTAAGGACACTGTTCTGAACATTTCCACCAAAAAATATACCGGTACAAGATTTTGTCCGGGTTTGGGCTTTTTATTTGTCTAATTTGACTGGGCTATAAGGAAAGTCTTGGAATACTAAAAAAAATCTAATTTGAGATAATAATTTTCCCGAACATAACGATGTTAGGGACCGCGAAAAAAGTGGATCCGGCAATTCTGTCTGTCTGTCTGTCAGTCTGTCAGTCTGTCAGTCTGTCAGTCTGTCAGTCTGTCAGTCTGTCAGTCTGTCAGTCTGTCAGTCTGTCAGTCTGTCAGTCTGTCAGTCTGTCAGTCTGTCAGTCTGTCAGTCTGTCAGTCTGTCAGTCTGTCAGTCTGTCAGTCTGTCAGTCTGTCAGTCTGTCCGCCTGTCAGTCTGTCAGTCTGTCAGACTGTCTCGAATTGGATATTTAGGAGGAATATTGTGAAAAGAACTTTCAAATTTTTTCAGCGGTTTCGGCTGATCCTCAATATCTGGAGATTTAAAAGGGAACTCTCAAACAGTTAATTTGCCCAAACATGTATTACAATCATTACCTTCGTATTGAACAATATCTCCGCTGTCGTTTTCGTCGATGTCTTGAGGTCAATTAAAACAACCATGACCGGACGGCGCAATAACCACAGATTGCCATGCAGCTAAGGCCACTTTGTAGGCAAACATAGCTACGCTCGCATTAACATTCGCAGTTGCATGATATAATTTTTAGAATATCCTCTGGAGCAGGATCAGCTATTAAGAGTCTGTTCTTTAACACCCATCCCCACAGCATGTCCATTTTACGTTTGAATGATATATCTAGGACAAAAATATACCCCAGGTATAGCCAAAAGCCGACAAATATAAATGATGGTACTCTTTTATAAATGTCAGTTTAACCACAAAAGGGATTTTTTCCGAACTTGTACATATATGATTATTGGTACTGTTGTGAACTTGTCCTCTTAATTTCAGTTTATTAGTAAATATTTATGGGACATTCTTAATTTGTTCGAATTTGCACTGCAATTTACTCTGTTAAATTCATTAAATTCAAAACAGTAGCTTGTAACTAATTTGTATTAAATTCCCTGATTTTATCAACCTAAGCTTGTCCATTTTACATTTGAATGATCTTTTTAGGGCAACAAGTTCCAGCGATATAGTCACAAACAAAGAGTGCAAGATTGCTGCATTTTTTCAAGATTGTGGTCGTACGCCAACGCGGATTACTTGGGACTTTTAACAGTTGATTAAGGACACTGTTCTGAACATTTCCACCAAAAAATATACCGGTACAAGATTTTGTCCGGGTTTGGGCTTTTTATTTGTCTAATTTGACTGGGCTATAGGGAAAGTCTTGGAATACTAAAAAAAATCTAATTTGAGATAATAATTTTCCCGAACATAACGATGTTAGGGACCGCGAAAAAAGTGGATCCCGCAATTCTGTCTGTCAGTCTGTAAAAAAATTAATTTTAAAGAACATCGCTCTAACGATTTTGAAAGACGAATTTATAAAAAAAAAAAATTCAAAAATCATTAGAACGGTTTTCTTAAAAATTATTTTTTTTATACATAAAAGTTTTAAACATTTTTAAAAATAAAATTTCGTATGCCGGGTTTAGTAGTTAAATACAATTTTACACAAAAATAAAAAAAAATTTGTAACCCGTTTTCAAGATATTGAATTTTGAAATAAAAAAAATTTTCAAATATAAAAATATTTTTTTCGAAAATTCGTATATGCCAAATTGTTTGCGTTGTAAAGGAGCTCTTGTATAAAAATGTTGGTTGAAAATTTTAGACAAAATTAAAACAAAGAGCGCGTGTAACTCAGTTCTCGTGGCAGAAGTGAAACTTCTTTGGCGATCTAAAAATCTCGATAGTAAAGGGATATTAAGCTTATGTGTTCTATATCAAAATTTAAAGTAAAAAAGGGTGAAAATTTAAAAGATATAAATCAGTTTATTTGAGTAGGTAGATAGATAGATTTAGATTTATTGACTTCAAATATTAATACAATTTAAATTTCCTTAGTTATAAGTATGACTTAAGTCTTTGAATGGTTTGCACGGTTGCCACTTGGAAATAAATCTTGTGACCAAAATTGAAAATAAAAAGGACCAACACGATTAAAAAGTGACCAAAATAATCAAAATCTGAAAACTTCATAGAACACAGAAAATTAAAGTTAGCCATATTTTTCTCATTTATGTATTATCATAAATAATTAATTAGAAATCAACAGAAATAAATAAACAAAACGGTACAACATAATTCACAAAATTACTTTAAGGGCAATGTGATCACCCCTTCTTCATAATAAAGTTTAGACCGCACAAGGTGGAACTGCACTGCAGCGGAACTGCGATGCACAATAATTTGTATGAAATTTTATAAAGTTCAGTTGCCGCTTACAATTTCATGCAAATAAACATAAAGGATTATTTACTAAATCACATTTTTTCACAGCATTTTATATTAAATTCACAATATTTTTTTAAATCAATCAATACGAAATTGCGTACAGTTAAACGGAATCTACTAAAATGTACACACATAGGGGCGTATTCATAGTCATTTTAGAGCTGGTTCTAAGTTAAACATAGGTTTAGTTGAATTTTCGGACGTTTATTTTATTTTTTTAAGTTCATAATTTCAAAATATTTGAAGCTATTTGTGTAGTATTATACCAAGTTTATTATCTTATACAAATATAAAACCAACAATTTGTAATAAAAAAATAGTTTAGTTAAACCTGGGTCTATCTGCGACTATTCAATTCAATTCAATTCAATTCAAATATTCATTTATTGCAAGTTATCATTATAAATTTACAAAAGCTTTTATGAATTTTTAAGCATTGGCTTAGCCGTCAGCTCGACTAGTAACTTTAAAATATTTAATACAATTGAACAAGTATGTATAATGGTATGAAAAGTATAAAAAAAAGGAAAAAAAAAGATTTGATTTGATTTAATTTTATAAATATTTGCATGATTTATGTATATTCCGTTATTTTAAGCGTTCTGTAGCGGTAGCTAGCTCTGACAAATTTGACAAGGTTCTCCCAATCTGATCCATTTAAAATTTCGATCGTTTCTTGTACTGATAGGGTTGGTTTACCAAAGCATGCTCTTCTTTGCTGGTTAAAAATTGGACACACACTGATGAAATGAAAGCAATCTTCTTTAGCTCTCAAGTTACACAAATTGCAAAATTGGTCAAAGCTTCCGTTGTATGGTTTTCCATTTAAATGTAGAAGTTCGCATCTTGATTTAAAAATTAGGGAAATATCTTTATAGGAGAGAGAATCTTGGAAGTAGTTTTTGTCACACAAGTTATGATCAAGCTGGCTATAGAGTAATCTGCTCTCCGATTGACGGGCATTTTCAATCATCTGATTTCGATTAGAGTCTTCAAGTTTTTGGATGATTTCGTAGAACTTCGTTTTCATCTGACCAATATTATTGAGATTGATCTGCACAACTTCTCCACAGGAAGCAGCAATGTTTTCCCATGTCCTCATCCACCAGTCATTATTCCGAATTTCGTAGAGCATCATTATTTTACATAAACGAGTTTCCCGTAGACCAAACACTTTAATTAAATAATCCGCCTGTAACTTTAGACTTAAAGTAATAAGTTTGGGCAGGCCTGTTTCCAAGTAAATTGAATAGTTTGGTGCAGTTAAGGGAATATTGAATATTTTCTTTACAAAATTTCTTTGAAACTTTTCAATTTCCTCGTATTCTTGTATTCCCCATATTTGTGCCGCATAAAAAAGCGAAGATTTTACGACTGCATTGAAAATATTATATTTTGTTGAAAGATTTATGTGATCTTTAGAGAAAATCTTTTTCCAAGTAACATTGATCAAGCTTTGTGAGGTTTTTGCTTTTTCTGCAAGGTGCTTGCTAAAATCCAGGGTTGGGTTTAGTAGAACTCCCAAAAGCTTGTATTCTTTCGATACTTCTAAACGACTTCCATTAAGTATCCAGGTGTTCCTAACTTCACTCCGAGTGGAACGCGAGAAGACCATTACTTTTGTTTTGTCAGTGTTGATGACTAAACCCCACTTATCACAATAGTCCGTAAGACGATTTATCATCAATTGTAGGGTTTCTGCTGATTCGGATAATAAGAGAAGGTCATCAGCATAGAGCAATACATTTATTACGATACCAGCAATTCGGACACCTCCTGGAATGTGCGCAGCTATATCATTAATAAAGAGAGCAAATAGAAGAGCACTGAGAAGACATCCCTGCTTTACTCCAGTAATTGATTTAAATGGTTTTGAATATGTTTTGCCATCCCAGACTGCAGCTTCAGTATCTGTGTACAAACAACGGATTATTTGGAAGAATTTTGTTGACACTCCAAGTTGAGAAAGTTTAAAAAATAAAGCATTTCGATTCACCAAATCAAATGCAGCTTTAAAATCGACAAACAACGTATATACTTTTTTGTTCCTGGCTTGAAATGCTTTTACTATCGATGTTTGAGTAAATAAGTGGTCAACCGTCGAATAGTTCTTTCTAAAGCCCGCTTGAACCTCCGTAAGAATGTTGTTTACATCCACCCAATTTTCAAGTCGGTTAATGAGGACACCACAAAATATCTTCGCAATGACATTCATGAAGGATATGCCTCGGTAGTTTTCAACTGCATTTAAATCACCTTTCTTATGTATTGGAAAAATTATCGATTTTTTAAATGAGGACGGCACATCCACATTTTCAAAAATCTTATTAAAAAGTGTATGTAGATGGTTATAAAAAGTAGAGGATGCATTTTTAAAATATTCGTAGGGTATCCCATCTTCACCTGGGGCTTTTCCGTCCTTGGCTCTTTGGAGAACGAGTTGTATTTCATTGACTGATATAACTGAGTCCAATATATCATCACAAACGAGCGGCTGTGCATATGAGAAAGTAGTTGTTTGGTTGATTTGAAGAAGATTTTAAATATTCAGATAGATCATCTGCAGAAACAATACGCCTATAGAGTTGTGTGAACCGTTAATTTCTTTTGCCATTTTCCAGAACTACTTTGTTTTTTTGGTTTGACTGAGTGATTGGGCTTGCATGGATTCAAAATTGGTTTTCTTAATGAAGCAGATTTTCTTATACTTGTCATTCGCTTGTATGTACCATTTTCGAATTGGATCACAAGAACATCTACGGAAGGCTTTCAATAGTGCGAATGATTTTTTTCTGGCATTAAGACATTCTTTATCAAACCATTTTTGAGTAAAAGAATTCGTTGAATTTGGAGTGGGGTTGATTGTAGAATATCTTATGGATTCTGTTAATTGAGTTGTGAGTGCGGCAGTTGACTGATTAGTTGGAGTGGTGTTGGAAAGGTAGTCATCTAAATAGTGTTGATATGTTTCTAAATTGGGAGTTTTCCATTTTAATCGGGGCATCAAACTAAGGGATCTCTGTTGTGGTTCAAAGTGAGATTTCCATTCAACAACTAACGGCATATGATCAGAAAATTGTTTACTCAAAACTTCAAATTTGTTTATAAGATGGATCCAATCGTTATTTACCGTGCAGTAATCAATCACCGATTTGCCTTGGCCACCAACAAAAGTAAAGTGCCCTTCGGAGTCACCTTCCGTGCATCCATTCAAAATTATACTATCATACATTTGTAGCATTTCTAATAATCTCGTTCCGTTTTGATTGTAGATATTATCCTTGGATATTTTATTATAATAATTTGATAGTGCTGGGTTAGATATAGCCATTTGAGTTGTAACTTGGTTATCGCTTATTCTGGCATTGAAATCACCGACCAACATTACGTTTTTGCTCGATAGATCACACATTAAATTGCTCAGTCTGTCAAAGTCTTCGGTCCATTTGTCTTTGGACAATATAAAATTATTATTGGTGTCAAAGTTAAGTTAAAAGAGCGGTGCTATTCCAGTTTCAAGGTATATCATATAATTTGGTGTCGTACTTGGCAGCCTGAAGGTACTTTTAATAAAAAAGCGAAGGAACTTCTCCACAGTTTCAAACGAAAGAGATCCCCATACTTGTGCTCCGTAGAACAGAATTGCGATTGCAGTTGTTCGAAAGACTTTATATTTTGCTATGTGAGAAACGTTTTTCTTAAGGATACAACTCCCCCATACTGAACACATAGCACGCTTAGCTTCCGCTAATTTCATTTGAAGATGCTTAGTTAAGTTCAAGTTAGAAGTAATCAAGACTCCTAAGTACTTGTACTCCTTGACTATTTCTATCAGCTCTTCTTCAAACGTCCACTTTTCGGCCCTGGAGTATCTGGCACCACCATTTCTCAGTATCATCATTTTTGACTTAGAAAGATTAACCGTTAGGTTCCAGGTTCTGCAATAAAGTTTAAGTCGATTTGTCATCAATTGCATACCTTGAATAGTTTCCGCTAAGAAGACTATATCATCTGCGAACATCAGTCCTGGAAGAGTTTTTCCTCTCACAGCGATACCTCCTTTCACTACATCAGTTATATCATTTATGTATAAAATGAAGAGAAGAGTACTGAGAACGCATTCTTGCTTTACGCCCATCGAAGTCTCAAACTCGTCTGAAAGAAATTTTCCATCCCAAACTCGTGCAACATTTTCATTGTACATTGATATTAAGACAGATATAATTTTAGTCGATATTCCATATTTGTAAAGCTTGTAGAAAAGCGCTTGTCGGGGAATCGAATCAAACGCTGCCCAAAATCCACGAAGAAAGCATACAGCTTTTTTGCTTTCTTTTTATAAATATCAGCAATATTCATTAATGAAAAAAATTTGATCGACAGTCGAGTGGTTTTTCCTGAACCCTGCTTAAAATTAATTTAAGATCTGTCTGCTTTTAACCCATTCACTGAGCCTATTGTACAAAATTGAACCAAAAAGTTTTGCCACTGTATTTAAAAATGAGATGCCTCTGTAATTGGTTGGATCGTCAAGACTCCCTTTTTTATGTAGCGGAAAGATAATCGCCGTTCGAAAACTTTCCGGAACTTTACCTGTCTCAAAAATTCTGTTATACTACGCCGTAAGTAGTCGTAAGAATTCCGGTGTAAGATTTTTAAAATATTCGAACGGTATATCCTCTCCCGGAGCTTTATCATTTTTGGCATTTTGAATAACTGTTGCCACCTCAGCTTGAGAAATAGTAGCATCCAGGTATTCATCTACTATCAAAGGCGCTGCATACTGAAATGATGAAAATATTTGGGATGTATTGAGAAGATTCATAAAATGAACTTTTATTTCTTATATGTGCAGAACTGTAGGAGTTGTAATCTTTTTTCCACTTACAAGCCTGACTGCTTTCCTGAACTCCATTGAAGTTTTTGCTTTGTTTATTTTGTCTATGTTTCTTTGATCTACTACTGAGCTACTTCTGACTAATTTCAAGCACGGAAAAGATAGGTTTCTAGCTCTCATGCAATCACTGTCAAACTACTTCTGTTTATTTTCCAAAACCTTCCTTCCCGATGTTTTTTGAGGTGCCGCTTTCTTTATAAGGTTTGTTAAGGTGTCCACGTTGAGATTGCTTAAAGAGTTCAAGTTTATCTGATTTTCAAGTTCCCTGTCTAAACTACGTTGAAACAACTCTTTGTAGCTGTCATTCCAAAGAAGCTTCGGAAGGAGCCCAAGCTCTGGTTCAGATGTTCCATCACGAAATGCTCCTAATTTGGTAGATACCTCCCACGGCATGTGGTCTGAAAATGTTTTTACTGCAACTCATCAAAAATGTAGATCCAATCTCCAGATAAGAAACAGTAATCTATCACTGAATACGCTGCTCCACGGATAAAAGTGAATTCACCACTACGATCACCTTCAAAGCTTCCATTTAGTATGCGACATTTAAAGGCATCTGCGAGTTCAAGAATTTTAACTCCTGTCTACTCCGCTATTAAAATTGTTTTGTGATAGAACTATCCTTCCATTAAGATCCCAGATAAGCATAAGATTTGCTGGACCTAGCACATTAGTAAGGTTTCGTAGCTTATCAAAGTCGCGCTGCCAATGGCTGCAATTCAAGTAAATTGGAACGGTACAATGTACTCTGTCTTCTATTTTAATTTCAATTATTTGGTTTTGCTCAAATCTTTTAAATTTAATAACAGCATCTTTGAAGTTCTTTTTATATCCAAATAGTTCGCCACCACTCTCTCCCCTCTACCAAATAAATTAGTTTTAACCGCTGATAGGTATACATTCTATTTCGTAGTTCATGAAAATATTTTTAAAACTAGTTTCATCATAATCAATTATATATGTTTCAAATAATATAAAAACATCAAATTACTTAATATAATTAAAAAACTCTGCAAATGAACTTTTATTTTTTAGCCCAGCGACATTAAAACTTAAAATTTTAAGCGTTGAAAAATTAACATTCGCCTGGCAGACGGTTGAGACGGTTTCGTCTCAATTAGATGATGCAGCGTGTGAACACCCACTTGAGTATCCACCCGTATTTTGTACAGCGGCTCCGGTTTCAATTGTGTTTCCACCTCTAACACTATGTTGTCTGACGTTTCTGCCATAATCTGACGTTGACATTTCATTAATGTTGTTTATATTTTGTAATTGTAATTTATTCAATAATATAATTAAAGATGGAGGAATCTCCCCAATTAATTTATTACAACTAAATTGTCTTCATTATGCCCATTTCTGAGTCACTGAGATGAATCCCATTCGAAAACTGTGTCTTGCACGTACAGCCTATCGTCTCTGACAAAGATTTTCATTTTTGGTTTTGATTCGCGAAGCACCATTATTGACACCAATTTGCTTCTTCTTTCACGGGCGCTATGCGGCAGGTCTTTGTGGATACTTATGCTGGTTTCTTTAAGTTTCTTGGCGTTTCTTAAAACATTTAAAGCTGTTGTTCGAGACTTTAGTTTGACTATTATCACTGCCCTAGGTGCATTTTGGCCATTTACTCTGTGAGCAGACTCAATGACAGTGTTATTTTCATTTGTGTCGAGCAACCCTGCGCAAACGTTTCTGGCTTTCTCAACAGGATCAACGTTAAGGCCGGATGGTAGGGATGGTAGGTGTACTACTACGTTATCTTCAATACTTTTCTGCATAAGCCGCTCAATTTGCGTCTCCAGAAACTTATTTCGCGTTTCTAAGAACACAACTTTCTTCGCGACCTCCTCCTGCTTCGCCTTAAGCGTAGACAAGTCGGCACAAAGCAATTGAAAGTCAGTTTTTGAGACTAGTTCTGAGATAAGCCTTGCATTGTTTTCCGCTAGGATTTCCTTCATTTGTTCTACGCTGATTTCTGACGAGCCATTTTGGTTAGAACTTTTGAGGGCCCTCCTTTGGGATTGTTATAGTGGACAGGGGAAGTTTCTTCGAGTCCTCTTTTACTCATAAGTTAAGTTATATTTGGCGGTACCTTAACTTTTAGTTTTAAGAGTCTTAAATGCTATGACTTACAGAGATTTTATTCCACAGATATAAATATTGCTTTTATTTTATTTTATCAAAATTAATTTTGAATATATCGACTTTTTCTTGATTTTTGTACAGAGCTTTTTCTTTAGCAAACCACTCGCAAAATGTCAATCAAGGTAGGTTTTGCGACTATTTCCAAAAATCCCTACACTCAAAAACTCTGCAACATTAAAAATTTGTATATGACAACTTTAATTTGGGTTTATTTATTTTGCAACCATATATAATTCAAATTTTTAGCGGACTCTCCTGATTTAATTCAATTTTTTGAAATTAGCCTATTTTGAGATAAAATGTTTAAAATATTTTATATCTCCATACCAGTAGGAGATAGATAAAAGTCTTAAACTAGTAAGATTCTTAGAATTTCATTATCTATTCAAAACTCTAGCCCCCATATTAATAAACTAAGCTAGCGGCAAGTTATCTTTAACTCGCAGTTTAGGAGTAAGATTTCTGCCACTTTCGAGCTAGCTAAACCAGCAAGGAAGGTAGTTTAGCGAAGTATTAACTAGGACAAATAAATATACATTCCTTTTAGGTTTAGCTAACTCGTAAGTGGCAGAAATCTTACTCCTAATCCACGAGTTAAAGATAGCTTCGTTTATTAATATGGGGGTAGCATTCTTAATAAATTCGAAAAAAAGACATAGAAGGACATTTTCGCTTTTATCTGCTACAATAATATAGATTATAAAAAAATTAAAACTTATTGCACTATAAAATATATTAGCCTATCAATAAAGATTTTTACTTTTACTCTACCTCCATCTTCAGGAAGATAATGACATTAAGTTCTTGAAAACCTTGATCTTAACGAAAGCAGTGGATCTGATGACTTTAGTAACTTTTCGTTACTTGGAGTTTGGTGCTAAACTTCAAAAACACTCAACCTATTAATTTGTCTGTAAAATAAAAATATTTGTATGGGAGCTGCAAAAGGTTGCAAGAACTTATTTTTGATTCTAATTATACAAACTACACAGAATCAAAATATCAATAAAAATGTTTACTTTTACTCTACCTCCATCTTCAGGAAGATAATGACATTTAGTCTTGAAAACCTTGATCTTAACGAAAGCAGTGGATCTGATGACTTTAGAAACTTTTCGTTACTTGGAGTTTGGTGCTAAACTTCAAAAACACTCAACCTATTAATTTTTCTGTAAAATAAAAATATTTGTATGGGAGCTGCAAAAGGTTGCAAGAACTTAGTTTTGATTCTAATTATATAAACTACACAGAATCAAAATATGAAAAAATTAGAGCGGGTACACGCAGGTAAACTTAAAAACCTTTGTCTCAAAGTAAAATAAGACGATTTTTTAATACCCTAGCGAAAATTTATTAAAAAAATAAAAATAAATAAATTAAATAAAAAAAACTCACTTAAGCATGTACTATTAACTTCAGAGATATAAAATATCGAATAATTTTACCGTTCACAAAACACATGTAAAAACAGCAGAGCTCAGCTCATCCGCTGTACAATGCCTTTAATTTTTTTTTTCAGACGGTATTTGGCTTTGACAGCTAACTGTACAAAATAAAATGAAAACATGAAGCTTTTACTACCTGAAATGAATCAATCGTTATGTTAAGAACTGATCAAAATCGGTTTTGTACTCCACAGCTCAACTTTTTTTCTTGACTTAAGTTCCGCTGGATTGTGAAAATTTCACACTGTGCAGCGTTGCACATGTGGCGTTACATTTTTTCGTTTCACAAAAATTCAACATTGAAATTTCACTCTCAACGCGCGCAAAAAACTCTCACTTCAAAAAACATTCACTAACCCGTTTTCAAGATATTGAATTTTCAAAAAAAAAAAACTTTGATATTTTTTTTAAACTGTTCAAAATTGTTTTCTTTACAAATAAAATATGATTTATTGAAGTTATCAAATTCGTTACTTAAACTCACAATTAAATGCACACTTGAAATGCTTCTATTATTGAAACAGTTTATCTAATTTACTAAATTTTTACATTCATAACATTCATAAACAGATCAACACGCCCAAAGTATACTTACAGCTTCAGCTCGTGGTAAATATTCTTAAACATACCTTCCTGTTTTAAATAAATTCAAATTGTCCTTTGGACTTAGTACGATGAGGATAAATATAAAATAGGCATTTGGTGATTTTGACTTTAATAAAACGTTAAAATATAGTAGGCACGATTCTTAGCCCGATTATTCTAGGAAAATTTTCACCATATATCAAAGTAAAATGAAGTACAAAATTTGTTTATGCAGTTAGGTTGCAATGATGGAGCAAGAATATGTAACCACAGTTTTAGACCAAAATTTGGTATGGCGATGGCGTGTGCCCGGAATTTTGGATTTTGTGTTTTGTCGAATTGCAGGCGTATTTTGCATTTCTTGCTAAAAATGGTTAAAACAAAACTTATAACAATTAAATTTTCTACCTTTTTTATTTAGACAATTTTTCTGTGAAAAAATAATTATTTATTGCTTATTATAAGCAAAAAGTGATGAAATTAAGATATTTTCCCCGTTTTTTCAACTTTTGAACCATTTTTATTAAAAATAAGTAAGACATTCAAATCGATGAGTTATAGAAGACTAAATTCTCTATAACTTCTGTAAAGACAACATTTCCGTACGACGAATAGATCACGGCCGGGAACTCTATCAACACAGAGACATGGTGGATGGTGGAAGCAATCTTATCCACAGCCAATAATTTTTATTTAATGTTTATGTACGACTTTACTGCAATCTCAATCTTTTTAGTGGACATTCAACTTCAGTATTTCTTGAATATTGCGGTTTCTCTCTGAGTTTGGTCTTCAGTCTCGGTTTCATCGGTGATACTTTTCTTGAACTGCGCAGAGAAATCGTCTAAAATTTCCTCGTCCTTTTCCTCGTCGATTTTTTTATTCGCGGCATTTATTCTTAAATTAAAGAAAGACTAAAATTTGTATCATGGCAGAGTGCTTTATATGTAAAAATGCTTTGAATATTGGCGAAATTTCCACTGTTAAGGGAAGGGACATGAAAAAACTGTTATCAGCAAGTACCGAAAGAGGTGAGAAAGATCACTAAGAGGATTACAATCAGTGACAATCCATTCAACTTGTTGGCGTAATTACACGAAAGAAAAATTGATTTTGGCTGATCGTATCGTCGAAGTCTCACATCTACTTGGGAGCCTTCAACCTCGACATCATTAAAAGAACCCGTAAAGGCAAGTTTTGATTTTGATAAATTATGTTTTATTTGTGCAAAACTGATTGTAATATTTTCAATTGCTCTTAGAATTCGAATTCTTCAATTTAAGAACAAATGCCCCGAATACAAAAATCGAAGAGGAAAAGGACGTGGAAATTTTAGACGATTTAGGGCCCAGTTATAGCTATCATTGGAAACCATCATTGAAAAAGTTAGCTGTTTATTTTCAGACCCTTGGAAAGGTTAATCATTGAATATTTAAATGCAGAAATAAAGCTTACGACTGCAAAATTGTTTATCCTCCAAAAAAAAAATCATTTTGACCCATATCATCCCCAAAACGTAACTTTTAATTTTTTCAATGATCATTGGTAAGTTAGTTCATCATTGAAAAATTAAAAGTCATTTAATGAGAAAAGTTGTGCAAAATTGAATTTTGTTTTACCTAGAAATAAATATTAAGTCAATAAGCTTTACTTTGGCATCAAAATAATCATATATTTTTACTTCAAAATCTCTCAAAATTGACAATTAATATTTTCAATGATGAATTTCAATGCTATAACTGGCCCCTTATCTGTCTAGTTCGAGAAAAGTTACACCGATGAAACTGAGACTGAAGACCAAACTCAGAGAGAAATGCAATAGTCAATAAATATTGAAGTTGAATATCCACTAAAAAGATTGAGATTGCAGTAAAGTCGTAAATAAACATTGAATTAAAATTGTTGCTTCCGCCATGTCTCTGTGTTGATTGAGTTCCGGCCCGTGATCTATTCGTCGTACGGAAATGTTGCCTTTACAGAAGTTGTAGGGAATTCAGTCTTCTATAGCCTATCCATTTAAATGTCTCACTTATTTTTAATAAAAATGGTCCAAAAGTTGAAAAAACGGGGGAAATATCCTAATTTCATCGGTTTTTGCTTATTATAGGCAATAAATAATTATTTCACAGAAAAATTGTCAAGATAAAAAAGGTAGAAAATTTGATTGTCTATAAGTTTGGTTTTAACCATTTTTAGCAAGAAGTACAAAATACGCCAGCAAATCGACAAAACACTAAATCCAAAATTCCGGCCATCAAATTCCGGCATATCAAATTTTGGTCTAAAACTGGCTTCATATAACTCCATCATTGCAACCTAACTGCATCAAAACATTTTGTACTTCATTTAGATTTGATAGAATTGCTAGATTGCTAGATTGATCGGGCAATCTTGACTTGTTTTAAATTCGGAAAATCATTTTATTTTGTATCTATTTTATTTTATTAAAAATGGTTTAACATCGTCAATATTGTATTGATTAATTTTATTTTGTTCCACATTTCCATGATGCGAGAAGTTCTTACTAATAAGTAATACTTTACAGATCGTATAGGTACTGAGAAAAATTGTAAAAACAAACAAAAATTGACAAGGTACGTACGTTAAACCACATCAACATTCTCTTAAGCTTATCCCCATGTCCCCTTGAGCGGACGTAAATTATATAAAAAAAAACACACAATAATAATTCGGGAGTCTGGAAAACAATAACGGTTAGTGTTCAAGGAAAGGAGTACGTAGAGTCATTTTGATTACTTCTGATATTATTGCCATTTTGGCATAACCACAACGCATACAGGAAACATCTCTTCTTGTTGACGGACTGAACTGAAATTTAATAAAGAATGAATTTCCTAGAATCGCTGCTTGCACTGGTACACACAATGAATATTTTATAACGTTAAATAAAAAATAATTAATTATCAACTGCTTATAGCCTTTGGTATTTATGTTAAATCCTTTTTTAGTCTTGAATTAAGTTACCATTATCCATGTTAAATAAGTCATTAAAAAAAAACAATTATTGATATGTGATTTCGATTAAATGTAAAAATATGAAATAATTCAGAATTTTCGGGATACAAATAAACACGGAATTCTTGTTTGATCTTCGAATACCAGTAGTAAAATATTATACAATACTAATACATAACATAGCATAATAATATATCCTAATCCTAGGATATTACACCCATAGCTCGTTTGTAATACCTCATGGATAGGTCAGGTGATTTTTTAACAGAACTGCTACGAAGGCATGCATTATTCTATTTTTATTAGAGAAAGGCGGCAGTTGGGAAATACCTTAGAATATAATAAAAAAGAAAAATACCCAGAGAACCAATTTATTTGTAAAGTAACATTGATTTTAACCTCTTTTATGGTTGGGGGCGGTAATCGGTAGATTTTTTGTGTATGTTGGGGTATTTTATGGTCACATAAAATAAATTGAATTCTTAAAAGGATGATGGTGGATTAAATCCCTTAGGGATTACTAAGGGGTGTTATCAGTCATTTGTTTTTCATTTAAGTTGTCTAATAAAACAAAGTTCCATGAAATGATGTATTACTACAAAAATGGTTAAGGTTATACGAGGCAGCGAAATAATGCAGAGCAAAGTATCTCAAAACCATACACTAGGTATAGTTGAGCTATAAAGCAATCAAACTCAAGAATTTGGCAACAAACTGTAAACTGTAATTCTAACGACTTCCTTTAGTAAAAATATTATTAAAAAAAATATATTTATTTAAAAATGTGTTAGTGTATGTAATAAATATGGCGTGGATTTATTTGCCCAAGAAAACATAAAATATGCGTTTAAAATGTGCACTTACAACTAGAAAATATGAATTTAAAACCATTTATTTTACGATAATTCTTTTTTAAAATATAGGTAGGTATACAAAATATTTTTAAATTCTTAGTTGCAGTTAATTTTGGAAATTAGTCATTTATTTCTAAAAACAATATCTTTTTTTTTTTTATTAAAATCTAGAAACTTTAAAATATGTGGAACAAAAAGTTACCTAACGACACAAAGCCGAACCATATGAAGATAGCGTATATAGTCGGTTCAGGTGCCGTGACAATTGGCCATACGTCATATGGCCATATTTCAAAATATGGCGATATGACACATTGTGCAAGTGACAAATGGCCATATTCGAAAGCATGGCCATTTGCCACTTTTTCAAGATGTCATATCGCCATATATCTTTTTGACTTTTGGGCATATGGTTTAAAGCTCGAATACCCACTTATGTGGATATAAATAAATAAATTGTGGACCTTTGACCCACCCTGATGTGCCAAATGGAAATTTTATGTAAATTATTTTTTAAAATGTTCTTTAAATACAAAGTAAACATTTTTCAGAACAACTTTTTCCAAGCCTATATGAGTATTTAAAAAAAAAAATCGTTTTCAAAAAATTGTTTTAAAAAATTTAAAGGAGAATGCTCATAAATGTATGGGCGAAAAACCCAGAGTCGATTAAGAAAAGTCATACATGGCTTGAAAGGACATTAATTGTAGATACAAAATATGAAATCATTTTCTTGAAAAGTTTTACCCGGGCCTGGATATGACAATTTAAAATTTTCGAAAATACAGTGCTTCTTCATGTAAAAAAAAGTAAAAAGTGGCACATGTTCTTATTGTTATTAAATAGTGCTCTACAAGTCACTAAAATCAGCAGCGACAAGATGATTCTATATTCATTCATAAAATGGCGGTTATCACCCATACCGTTACTCAACAGTTTCACCTACCTAAGCAACCGGAAAATAGTTTGAGGAAATAGTATGTGCGAAAAAATTAAGAACAACTTATAAATAATTCGTATACTGTTATACTAATGAATAATTAAGAGCTGCCTTTTCCTTACAATGTAACTTTAAAACTCCGAAATGAAAACGAAAACGGGAAACTAAGAATTGTTCAACGGCAGTGGTTTTGTTTTCATAATTTATTCCGGAATTTCTTAATTGATTTCTTCGATAAGAGAACTTTTAATATACCTATTGACGAGACTAGTAATGTACCAATTTATAACAGTTAACACATTTTCGCATTAGAAGAATGCAACATTCAAGGCAAAAGTAATTTCTCATCTTCCTATACTGTTGCTACCTTAAATTCCAACAAAAATATAGCATCCGCCAAGCTTGCAACAATTTGTTTTTTGAAACCTTGTATTTTTGAGCAATGCCTTATAAAAATCAGTTTTTTTCGAAAAATAGTTTTCGAAGCCTTGTCTTAATAGAAGCTTTGTTTTAAGAAACTTTTGCGGATTACCATTTGCCGAGAAGATATGTAGGTTTGTTTTTTATCCAATACCTGTTATATTCTGTACTGCCCTCACCAATGTTGTATACATGAAAAACCACCTTGCTATAAAAAATAAATAAATTGTCATAGCCAGTCCCGGGGATAGCTTTTAAAGAAAATAATTTCATATTTGATATCTTCAGTCAATGCCCTTTCAAGTCATATATGTTTTTTTCCTATCGACTCTGGGTTTTTTTTGGGCACTCTCCTTTTGTTTTTGAAATTTTATGTAAAGTAATTTTTAAAATGTTCTGGGAACTATTTTTAAAAAAAAAATTAAAATTTTTCGAAACAACTTTTTAAAAACGTTTACATTTTATTTGTTAAAATTCACGCGACATACGTTTTTCGTTATTAGTTCAAATAAAAAAATATACAAAATAAATGGATGGTTCTTCAGAACTGAAAAATTAACAATCAGAAAAATACTTAGGAGCTATTTTGTTATCGTATATGAATACATTTTAAAATGACATACATTTTCTCACGACAAAAATTAAATAAGATAGCTACTTTAATATTTTTTGTTGAATAAGATACTTTTCGCAATGATAGAATAAGAAACTTTAATATTTTGAGTGTTTTTTATAATACAAATTCTACTACTGAAATACATCAGCCAAGTAGAAGACTTAGCATTATTTAATTGTACTTGTTGAATTATTGATTCAATATAGCTTTGAACGGCCTTTAGTCCATACAAATTGGCGTTTCGTACCGGCATTCTCAATTGGACTCTTCAGTTGAAAGTGAGGGCCTTGTTAAGACGGAATTTTTATTAAGTTCAGTCCAGCTTACAGTAGTATATAGAATTTGTATTATAAAAAACACTCATATGTAAATAACGCCAGGCCACGGGTAATAAAATTTCCAAGAATTCTTGATTAGAAATTCTAATTGGGTTCGATATAGTTCATAATTGATTTTCGCTGTAAAATTGATGTAAGCTGGACTGAACTTAATAAAAATTGCGTCTTGACAAGGCCCTCACTGTCAACTGAAGAGTCCAAGTGAGAACGCCGGGACGAAACGCCAATGTTTATGGACTAAAGGCCGTTCAAATTTTATATTTTATATTTTTTGTTGGATAAGATACTTTGTGCAATGATAGAATAAGATACTTTTATATTTTATGTATTTTTTATGTGGAGTCAACGAAAGTTAACTGTTCAGCTCAACAATATAGCTACATACATTTTTTTATGAGAAATTAACGGAAATGTATGTTACTTGATCATGCTTGACAATGAACTTTTGTTGTCCAGTTTACAATTTGAGGAGTCGGCGGAAAAGCCGACTTAACCCGCGTACTTCTGGCAAAAGAATAATTTGAAAGTGACATCTTGCCATATTGGCCATATGTCACTTTGTGAAAGCGACAAATGGCCAAATGTTGGAATATGAATATTTGACGCTTTCACAATGTGTCACATGACCAAAATTCGAAATATGGCCATATGACACATGGCTTAATGGCACGGCACCATGAGTTCATACATATATATATGTAAAAATACTGAATCACAACAAAATACAACTAAGTAGGTATTGTAACAAAATGGGAGTTACTACGTTTTTGAAAAAAAAAACTGGATGAAAATCAATAATCTAGCGGACAATATTTAACGTAAGTAAAATTCAATGGAGATTAACCGCGAAATCCAATTTTAAAGTGTGTGAGAAAAGATCTTATATAATTTTCATTTTTAAACAACACAATATAATTGAAGATGTTTTCGTTGTCAATGAAAAGAGCATTCGCTTACATTTTTGCCGAGATTTAAAAAAAATCTTCAGAAACTACAAAATGATTATAAATACAACATTTCACAGGTAGATACATATTTATATATATATATGACATGTTACATTGAAACTGATATTTTGAACTTATTTCGATTATTTTTCGAAAAAAATCTATAAAAATATGCATTAATTCTAGAAATATGCAAACATATGCAAAATATGAATCTATATGGCCAAAGCAAAAATATTCACCAACCATTGCAGTACATCCAATATAATATAATTATATTGAAAAAATATTTAAAAACAAGTTAAAATATAAATTATTACTATAATAAATTATATTATAAATTTGTTATATTAATAGCTTAAAAAGCTAGAGCTCAAAATAAAGTATACCATCTGATTTGCCGGATGAATATGAATTTAAGAAAACAAATCAAAAATTACTAGACCAATTTTGGTATACCAATTTTAGTGTTTAATAAAATATAATTTTGCACAAAAATAAAAAAAAGTTTATTGACCCGGTTTTAAGATATTTCCAAAATTTAAAGTTTTTTACAAATCCAAACATCTTTTTTTCCAAAAACACTCTAAATATGTTAAGGCAAAATTTCTTAAATTGTAGAGGATATCCTGTATACCTGCAAGTTTTGGTTGAAATAGGTGTAGCTGTTACCGAGAAATTTTTAAATAAAAAAAATCGGTTATATGATACCGTTAATAACCATTAATTTTATACTATTTTCTCACCAATAGATATATTAACTACACTGTTAATAGTAATTCTTACTTTTTTTATCAGAATCGTTGTAGCTGTTTTGAGATAAATTTCCTTTATAATAATGTTTGTATGACAGGTACCGGTATTTTTTGAGCTAAAAAAATTTCAATTTCCTTCTATTCAACTAAGAACCTTAAGTCCATAGTTTGAAGAAAATTGCTGCTCGCATTTATGTCACAGGGTGAGCTACAGACATACAGACTGACAGTATTTGATGATGATTTAAAAAGAAAATGAAAGAAGGGACTTCTGACTTTACATACAAAAATAAAAGGGCGTTTTAGTTGTTACCGTTGGTTTTTAATAATATTCTTACCCATTCCTTTTAAATTTTTCGGGTTCTATAAACGGTCTGGCAGGGTAAATGCCACCCCCAATCGGTCTTGGATCTGAAGTTAGGCACTCAATACCTATAGTCTAGGAAAGAAAGGAAATTTAATATGGGCAACCGGGGACAAATTAATTCATGAAATTTTATTGCTGGTATCGACGCAGAATATTATCCTCAAAAACATATCCAAAGTCCTCCAAAATCCCTGAATTGACTTTTTGTGTAGACACATTTTAAGAGGTGGTGAGGGGAGGGAGGCGGGAGTTTGTCAAGTTGAAACATTTTTTGTAATACAATCTAATCATATGACACATGTTTTTAGGGTGCTTTTCAACGCTGATTCTAAAGATATCAAAACTGAAAAGATACATGTATCCTGTGGAAAGTTAATGTCATTTTTATGGAATGATCACTTTTTTTAAAGTACAACAAGTAATATATTTTAAAATAATGGGATTTTAATGAAATTTGGTATAAATGTTTCATTTGGCATGTTTACTAAGAATCAAAAGAGTCCCCAAAAATATCTGTGGTGAAAGGGTGTTTTTTTGAGGGCGAGATATTAGTGCCTCATTATTACCATAATTTCTATGAATAAGTTTTGACACTGATGAAATTTGCTAAAAATATTAATATTTCATGGTTTCCAAGTATCAAAAGAGTCCATTAAAATAACTTGATCCATAGGGTTTTTTTTAGAGAGTTTATGTTTGACCTGCCTATACGGAGCATAGGTAATCGAGATAGTACATATGGCATATGATATATAATTTTAAGGTATTTTTTAACGCCGAATCTAATAAAAGAAAAACCAATATGATACAAGCACCTTAAAAAAGGTAAGATGAATTTTTAAACAGAAATGACTGTTTTTTCCGTTAAACAGGTCAAAAATTACAACCCCAAAAAACAAACATGGACCTTAGATATTTGTATGGAATCTTTTGATCCTTGTGTGCCAATATAATTTTAATATTTTAAGCAAAGTTCATATATAAATGTCAGAATTTGTTCATGGATGTTATGGTAATATAATCACTCACTTGCATCTCTCCGTCAAAAATACACCCTTTAACGAAAGATATTTTTGGGGACTCTTTTGATTCTTAGTAAACATGCCAAATGAAACATTTATACCAAAATTCATTAAAATCCCTTTATTTTAAAAGGGTTTTGGGTAATATATTACTTGTTGTACTTTAAAAAAAAGTTATGGATCATTCCATAAAAATGACATTAACTTTCCACAGGATACATGTATCTTTTCAGTTTGGGTCTCTTTAGAATCAACGTTGAAAAGCACCCTTAAAACATGTGTCATATGACTAGGTTGTATTACAACAAATTTTTCAATTTGACAAACTCTCTCTCCACCTCTTAAAATGCGCTTACACAAAAAGCTAATGCGGGGATTTTGGGGTACTTTGGATATGTAGTTGAGGATAAAATTCTGCTTCGATACCATAAATAAAATTTCATGAATTAATTTGTCCCTGGTCCGATCCTATCTTTCTTAGACTACTAGGAATGTGTAAATATTTTTTTGGTTCATACAATCATCCTCAAAGCTGATTTGTACGGTTTTTCAAACCGCCTCCAATCGGTCTTGGACATACGGATCTGTAATCAGGGGCTCAATATCTAGGGATGGGTACAACAATTTTTTGGATCATATAATCATCCTGGAAGTTGATTTTTTTAGGTTTTCAAATTGATATAACGCATCATAAGCCGCCTCCAGGGAATGCAAGACTTGCATTTCTTTCATAATTTATTACATATATTTATACCACACCTCTCGACCTATATACTTTTTTTTCAGTTCACTTTCACACCCCTAAATTTGCTGTGGGCTCTTGGTCTAATACTTGGCGGATCCAGGAATTAAGATTAGGGGGGTCGCATGATGCTTAGAGGCAGTCAACCGAGTAAAATGTATAGAATATACAATTTTTTGTAATACAATTGATTTTAAAGGTCAACAAATATATAGGTATTAATAATATATTTGACAAGAAATAAAATGGACGATTGAATCGCGCTCGAACTGGCTCTTGTGGCATGAATGAATAATGAAAGAATACAAGACTACGCCACTCCTAGCTTTTCACTTTGTTGTAGTAATTTTGACTACGCGACGTGAGTACCTATACAGAGGACTTTTTTAATTCAAATCTCAGCATAGTAAGAATCAAGCATGAAAATGTATTTAAGCATGTCAAATGTTAACAAAAGGTTTCTTTCATACCTTGTCCATTTTTTATAATAGGGGTATTCATGCACCGATGTATAACACTAGATAAGTTTACCATTTGCGAAAGTTTACCATTTGGTAAATGAACTGTCAACATTTGTACGGGAAATGGTTTACACAAATTGGATAAAATTCTCCAACGAATTTGCTTGGGAAAATGATTTGGTAAAATTAACCAAACGTCATTTTAACTTTTAGAATTAGGCGTGTAAGATATGATAGGGTAAAAGCGGGTGAGATGGTATACCTTTTTTATTTGTCCAATATCTTCGAAAATATACAACATTTCCTTTTTTTTATTTTACATAAATATTCTTTATTAAATAAGTTATTACATACTATATTTACAAAGTTTTGTAAAGCTGACTTCAATTTTTTATTAAAATAATAAAAAAACATTAAGAAAAACCATCTCCTCCTAATGGGGTGGGTGAGATGGTATACCGTGTTCGGTGAGATGGCGCATAATTTGCTTTGTATTTATTTTGCCCCAATAGTTGCAAGTATGCTTAGTGAAGTGCATGAATCATGTGCCTATCTGTGGCACATGATAAGCAGCAACCAATCATCTTTTTTCTTGTTGGAATTGTATTCCTCTGCGCATCCCACACAATTTAGTTTTGCGAAGAGTTGTCGATGGAACGTTGTAAACTTTAGCAGCAAATTTAATCGAAACTTCTGACCAAGATCCCCGGTTAGAATTATGTTTCTTCTTAAAAACTGTTGGCATTGAAAAATATGTGTAACAGAGCAAAACAAAGTTTGATTTCCAAAAACAAAATATTGGTCGGGTGAAATGGTTTGCGGCCACTGTGCACCAAAGTGAACAAGTGTGCTATATAATGCGCCATCTCACCCTCAAAAATCTCACCCTTTTTGTCATTCCCAATAATTTTTAGGCTCATAAAAAAACAGGTAGAATTTTTGCAAAGTTTTCATAGACAGGTCACAGTCAATACATTGTTGTATGTTTTAATGTATCATAGGAATCAAAGAAACCATTGATTCACAAAGAAAACAGAGATTAAAAAAGGTAGACAAAAAATTTTCGGAAAAAAAACCTACGCTTTGTTGTTGTCACATTTTTTAATTTTTTTGCATTACAGTAGAGTCGACGAACACTGCCTACTTCGATTTGAAATGAGAAAATGAATACAAAAATGGTTTTCAAGTTTTGATTTGACAATAAATGTAGGAGATATTAAATGTGCGCCATCTCCCCCAGTGCGCCATCTCACCAGCTTTTACCCTATATATATGATTGTCAGAGAACTAAAAAAAATTCTGACCGTGTTCTGTAACTATCACATCGCGATTTGTTAATAAGAACGTTGTTTATAGAAGAGAAAATAATTCGGACGTCTACATTTACTCAAAGATTAGAAAAGCTGCTTTTCGTAAATTATTAAGGTAGAAATATAAAGGCTCTCCCAAACCAAAGCTAATCCTTATTGTTGTTTTGTTCGTCGTCAACGAACCATTTGCATTGGTTTGGGAGATCATTAATAGTCGCAAGCTGTCGGAAGCAGATGTGTCGTTCCGAGACCTTCGACTCCGATTTCGCGTTGGTTCGGGAGAGGTTCTCCATTTAAAAATAACTTCAAAATCTGAACATGTATAATTTTTGACTTTAATATTTGACGTTTAACGAACAGCTGATTGAATTACACACCATTCAACCAAATAAATAAATAGGTCGTTCATGCAAACTTTTGTGTAAACTTATCATTTTACACAATTTGTAAAATAACGACCCTTAATATACATAAATAAAAATTGTTTGTGTCTCTTGAGGTCTGGGGGGTCATGGCCCCCATGACCCCCGCCCTGGATCCCCCACTGGTCTGTATCACTGGCCTGTATCTTGTAAGTTTCTCAACGGATCTTAAAAATTAAGATTTTAAACATATTTAGGATGCAGGTATAAGAAACTTATCCACAATTGCATGAAAACTTCGAACAAACAAGTAAAAGCAATTTGAGTTAATTTGGCACTTACCCAGGGCCGTAGCTACAGCTTCTGGAGCCCCAAGGCGAAACCAAATATGGGTCCCTATTTCAATGACTGCCTTAATAATGGTTAAATTAATTTGAACAAAAAAATCTATACGTGTTTTACACAGAAGTAATAGGTTAGGTAGTCAGGTACTTAAATAATTTTAATCTGGATTTTGCAGAAGCGATTACTTTTCTCAAATCTTTTTGCCGTGTTCTTAGATTTTTGATCGATATCAATGATATATTGCTAAGCCTTTGTTGTTCCAAGGTGCTTTGCAAGAAATTTTTATTAATTTCAGCTTTAAAAACAAAACGCATTAACTTTAAAACCTAGCAATAAACGAAAAAAGTTACCATAGTTTGTTAATAATTAGTTAACATAATTTGTTAATAACAAAATGGCAGCACAACGCAATAGCTAAAATTGTACAAAATGTAGTTTTTGGCTCGTGTACTGATTCCAAAAGTCAATTTTTGTGTCGGACTTTTTTCCCAGGGCACCAAATAATGAGATCTGCAATTAGATCTGCCATACTAAATCTACCATCTGGCTAGCATGAGCTTTCGCTTACCATGAACATGAACACAAATATTTTTAGAGTCTTCTCCCAATTCTTTTATTTTAATTTTACAAATGAATATTTCAAGGGTCACAATCGAATACTAATACTTGAATATAAGTGGATAAACTTAGAATTGGTGTAATACATCGGGTAACTAAATTCACTACATAGTGAGCTTATACGTAGGATCTACAGTTAGAGTTGATTAGGGTAAGATTTTATTCGTCAATTGGATTTTAGTTGCAATGACTCAAAAAGTGGGATTGAGCTTAAGGAAGGTAACTTAACTAATAACCGATTTGAGCGATACATAAGGAGATATCCTTTGGGACATTGCCCCGACTTCCCCAATGGACGCTACGGCCCTGCACTTACCTGATTGTTTTAGTAATTAAAAACTATTTGTATGTACAAGCAAAATGAATAAAGAAGAAATATTTAGTGTAAAAGGTTAGCAGGGCATTTCTGAAAATAAAAAAATATATAGTCCGGAGTTGCTAATTTATTGCTAATTTATAAGGGAAAAAAAATTAATTACGCTGTTGGATTTCTAAAAACGAGGTTACCTGCTAACTTGACGTCAAGAGGGCAGGTTACCCTGTTACCCGGATAATTTTTCTACATTTTTGAGAAATTTAGACCTGATAACTTGACGTCAAGGTAACCCCGTATTTCGAAATCCAACAGCGCAATAAATTTTTTTTTCGTTATAAATTGGCAATAAATTAGCAACTCGGGAGTCGGGACTATATACTTTTTAAATATGAATGTTCGGAAATACCCTGCTAACTTAACACACTTGAAAATTTGTTAGTAAAAATATTTTTCACACTTTGGAAGCTGCAGACTCAAAGAGAATTAAATAATTTTTTCAAAAATAAATAAATAAATCGGGTGGCACAACGGCTCGTGAAGAACCAGGGCCTAGTGACTAACAACTCGCAACCATTCCTGTGTGCGCCTGTCGACAGGAATGGAAGGGACCTACAATTTTATGCCGAATCCGAACGGCTAGACGAGAAGCACTTATTCGTGACAAGTGATACTCTTGGAGGATTTGTCAATTCCTCGCAAGAGGCAGTAGCCCTGAAAAAAAATTTTTTAGTTTTTAATAATAAAATAATCCTTCAAGTATACTTATTTAAGACATTCTTTTTATAAGGATATGCCATCAGGGGGGTATAAGCGTTTATAACTTTTTATTTTGTAAATAGATTTCTAAGAAATATCTTTTTTTTTAGGTGTCAAATGAAAGAGGTACTTGTTTTTATAATCATTTCATTAAAAGAAGTTACCAAAATATTAAAAAAAAAATATGCAGTAATGCCTCCTATAAAAAGTTTACTCGCTACCAAGCTTAAAGTTACTTATCAATGGTGATTACTCCTAGGCTGACTCACTTAATTTTAACTAATGTATTTTGAGCTCTGTGATTTCTAAATCAATTAAACTTTAACATGTAAAAATTTTGTTTTAAGAAATTGTCAAAAATATTATTGAACCACCTTATTTTTTGTTTGAGAATATTTCTTATCAAATTTATACTTGACTGGCATGTACATATAAACAAAATAAATCAAATTTTTACTTTAATCGCAACAATTTAACAATTTATTCAAGCTTAACCTTGGTCAATGTCTTTCTAAAGCTTATTTTTAAGTTTAAGGTTGTTTTTCAAATTGTTTATTTTTTCCCTCCAAATAGGGGAACAACCCGTTAGTCTTTAATTTTGTATTTCATACGATTCAAAATAAATTCTATTAGATGAAAATAAAACATCAAATCAATGCAATTTCTATAGGCAAAACAAAAACAACACAGAAGCGATGAACTGATAAGAAAATTGCTTTAGACGGATGAAGAGAAAAAATACAAAAGTAATCAAAGAGGTCAAAAATATCAATTCCTTTAGCAAAGTCTTAAGTCACTACAAAATGAGAGAAGAGAGCATGAATCGTGACGATATACATAAATCTTCAATTTGTTGTTGAAGAAGTTATTTATTTATTGATGTACCATTTGGTTGATACCATGAATCATGATGATTGAAGACGGGCGTCCGGCGGTGGCGACACGGTCGAAAATCATTCAAATTCATTCAGTTTTAATCTACGCTTTGTGAGAAGTTGAAGCTTATCAGGTCGCAGTCAATGAATTATTTTAAATACGTGTTTTGAAAATTTGTTTTAAAATCAAGATGAAAACAAACCAAAGATGCTCAAAATATTGGCCACTTAGCCTTGTTTTGTTAGTGACAGTGATTGGTGTTTGTGGATCACCTTTGCAAAATCAAAATTGTATGATACTTTTAATAATTTTCAATAATTTAAACAAAATATAACTGAAATAAAATCTTAATATTGTTACTTTTAGCAGTATACGAAGAGCTTAAATGCAGAGATGAAATAACGAAGCGGTATTTGTATGTTGGCGAGGTGTTCTACCGTAGTGGAGAATGTATACGGGTGCAGTGTTACGGCAATCATAAAATATGGGAAGACAAGTGAGTTAATGTGTGGTGCGATAATTTGATACAAGGTCCAAAAGTTAAAAAAATGTTTACCCATTCATGACTATGAATTGAAATACGGATACTTAGTTAAAACTTGTAGTCAAGTAACTAAATACTCCAGATATAAGTTTTCGCAATACAGCGTCAAAAGCAGTGATGAATTCAGGGGGGTGGCTATAGCGGCTAAGCCCCCCCTCCCCACAACCGATTCCTAAAATAAATTGACATAGAGAAGCAATACATTACTCAGACAAAATAAGGAGTTTGGGGCTGATAGCACGGGAGGCGACCGTAGGTTTACCTATCTCATCGCGGCTTCAGAAAACAATTATGCCAATTCATAGCTTTAGTCTTAACATTAACAAAACCGATGCGCTGGTCGGACAAGGTTTTTCAGGTGCCAATGGTAGAAAACGCACTTTTTCGGTTGCATTTTTGGCTTAGGATACCTAAACCATGATGGATTTTTATAAATGGGGTATCAAATGAAAGCTTAGACTGCCCTCTTTACAAAACCAGTGGTCGGACAGACTTTTGTTGGTTGTTGTGGCGAGTCCGACCACTTTTGTAAAAACAGCTATTTTTGTATACATTGCGTTTAACAGGTGGACAACTATGCAAAACTATTTCATGTAGCCTAGAAAAACGCTTTTACCACTTAAATGCATTTAAAATGCAAAAGTTAAAAAACTAGCTCTTTTTACGGTCTCGCCGCAACAACCAACCAAAGTTTGTCCGACCACTGGTTTTGTAAAGAGGACAGTTTAAGCTTTCATTTGATACCCCATTTATATAAATCCATCATGTTTAAGGTACCCTAAGCCAAAAATGCAACCGAAAAAGTGCGTTTTCTACCCATTGGCACCTGGAAAGCCTTGTCCGATCAGCGGTTTTGTTAATATTAAGACTAAAGCTATGAATTGGCATCATTCTTTTCTGGATCCGCGATGAGATAGGTAAACCTACGCTCGCCTCCCTTCCTATGAACAATTTACATGTTATGTAAATTTTTTTCTAAGACCCAAGAGAATTTTGTTGGGGCTAAAGCCTTAAGGAAATTGAAAAAAATCAAGTTTGGGGCTACGAATAATGGGCACGTTTAATATGCAAAGACAATTATTCTCTAAAAACATAGCCCAGAAAATTGGGAAGAAAAAAAAACAGCTCCGGACTAAGACCTGACAAGAATTGGACAATAAACCAACTGCTTACTTAACTTATTCCAGAGATTTCTTAGGGCTTAACTCTAGGCACTGTCAAAGTCTAAAGTTGGGAATAAAACTTAAAGGCGTAGTTGAAAAAATGAGGCCAGTTTAAACAATTAACTGGTCATATGGAATAATAATTTACTCAACAAAAATAGCTTATTTAACAAAAAAAATGCAGATGGGACTAATACCCGATTAGTATTTGAGAAAAATGATGTGTCAGTTTTGTAAAGTGTATTTGTACAATACAATAGCAATTATTTCTTGTGTCCTGCCAGGGCAGAGACAATCTTAGGGCTTATATTTCCAAGGTCGAAGTCAATTATATATTCAAAGTACTTTTGCACCAAGCAATAACGTGCAAGATCTCTAGTCAAGGAGCCCAATTCCACAAGCGTGAGATTTCTGTGTGCACTCAGGAAATCACGCAGAGGCAAATGAATATTCGAAATCCCTCTATCTAGACTCTAGTGCAATTGATCGACATATTTTTTGAGCAAGAATATAAAGTGCATGTAACGTATAGACGAAAATTAATTTACGCGTACAGAATTAGGTCACATGGTATTTTTTAGAACAGCTTTGTCTTATGTCCGACTAAAAGTCTTGAAGTTTTGACATTTTATTTTCAATCGGCAAAATATTAGGCGTATTAAGGAAAGTTATTAAGAAATTTTATTGTTTATGTATTAAGGAAAGGGAGATGATATTGGACGGCCTCAGCAATCTCAGTTGCCTGAACAGGATTCCTTAGCAAAAATTCTCAGTTTGGCTGTCAAAATACTAAGGACAAATATTTTTGGATTCGACTGCTTTGCTTTTGACGGAGCAAAATCTCCGATAGGAATCGCTGTTTCGGAACGCGCCTATTGTTTTCTGTGACAGTTCGAACAAAACAGGTACCTACTCTAAATATAAAAAATAAATCGGGTGGCACAACGGCTCATGAAGAACCAGGTCCTAGTGACTAACAACTCGCAACCATTCCTGTGTGCGCCTGTCGACAGGAATTGAAGGGACCTACAATTTTATGCCGAATCCGAACGGCTAGACGAGAAGCACTTATTCGTGACAAGTGATACTCTTGGAGGATTTGTCAATTCCTCGCAAGAGGCAGTAGCCCTGGATAAAACTTTTTAGTTTTTAGGTGGACGAGGCTGGGAAGCGAACCCAGACCTCCAGCGTGATAGTTGAACGCACTAACCATTACGCTACGGGCTACGGTACCTACTCTATATTAGTTAATTTAGCTAGTTCATGAGATTACCACTCAAAACACATGTGAGTTTTTTTCCAGTGAGGCATCTTAGATATCATTTTGACTTTTGTCTCAAACTGGATCTCCAAGCCCCCCCCCCCCACACCCAAATCCTAGATCCGCTAGTGGCCAAAAGCAACCATTTTTGTTATTGATGGTTTTAACCCCGAAGGATTAATATTCGATTTAAACTTCACTCTACATTTAAACAAAGGTAAAGTAGAATGACTAATTCTTGATCAAATTAAAAATTACCAAAGAAAAATTTCGTTAAATTTGAATTCAATCCCTTACTTAACTGAGGTAGATTTCATTATTTTTGTAACTGAAGATCCGTCGAGAATTTTGTGTGATATAGATTTGTGTATGACACCAGCCGATTCGTTTTTTTTTTTCAGAATTAGACTCCTATAAAAATCCCAACAAAAATATACTTTAAATTTTACTGTTTTAAATGAATTTGTTTAGATTCGTGCTCCTAGACATTAATACCCGTGGTAAGGTTTTTAATAAAAACGACGATAAAGAAGTTTAGAAATTAAAATTTTGTTATCTTCGTTATTGTTGTTGTTATCTGCTCTGTAGGTAGGGCAAGTATTGGTTTCGTGTCCAAACAAAATGTCAAAACGTCTTAATCAAAACTAACACAACGATGATGGTGAAGTCCGAAAAAGTCATTTTCGCCAAGACGTCCAGCGTCGGTCTGTTTGTCTGTGGGTCTGTGCGTCCTGATGTACATCGTGCGAGCTAAAGCCTAAGCGAATGGACGGATTTTCTTCAAATTTGGTGTAAAACGTTTTTATGTGATTCCCTAGAGTCGAATTTTTGTTCATATAGAACGGGTAAATGCCATACAAAAATTTCGGTTTTATCAAGTTTTCTCAAAAATGGATTTAACGATTTTGATTAAACTTCGTAATGTAATTTCTAGATCAGTTTAAATAATACTGAATACTATACGTTTGTGAAAAAAGTGGTATGGAAATAAACTTATATTGCTTATGTATATTCCCACATATCTCATGGTGTTGATTGATTTAATTATTATTTTGCAGTTCGGTAGGTACTTGTAAGTTAATTTAAAAATATTGCGTTTAAATTTGTATGGATAATTTTTTAACAAAAAAGTAAAATTAAAGAAAAATAATCTTTTATTTTTGTGATTTCCAAATCTGTTAGTATTCAATCAAACAATTTTAAATTGTTTTTGTTTTTTATCAAGTTTTTATTATTTTATATATTTATATTTTTATAAAACCATTACTATACATCCACACCTTCAATGTCTACCTACATTCAAGTTGTAAGCTACGAGAGCAAGTTCGTGCGCTCCAGACGTGCACATTTTCTGCATTACAAGTTAATTTCTTAAAAAATTGCACATCCTCCTGGACAATAATTTTCTTATTAAACCAAACGTGTACCTACACTACAACAGTCCTGCACGTTCTAGTGTTTTGTTACACATTATGCCTAACATCTTGCATCTTTTTCGTTTATTTGATAGAGAATTGATCGAAGATCATAATCTTGGATTTTACTGCATTTAGTCCAATCGACTTAGAAAAAATATCTACACAAAATCGGAAGGATAATTTTATTGTTTTATTCTCTTGTATATTCTCTTGTATACAAAATTCCAACAAAAAAAAAACCATCTGCGTCGTCCGCCATTTTGAAAAAAATCATTTAAAAGCGTTTACTCGATTTGCTCAACCTCTATTAGTCGTAGAGTAGTTATTTTTGTTTAGTTTTGTAGGTTAAAATGTTCTCTACAATTTTTGTTTTTAAATTTTTTTGATAAAGTTATTGTTGAGAACTCAGCAAATTTTCGATTTAAAAATGGTTTTTCAAGTTAGTCTCATCCAATGTCGATCCGAACGAAAAATCATTTTTAATACTTTTTATAAAACATGAAAGCTTCTACATTCCTGGTATATTTAGATTTCATGTAAGTTAAAAAAACTTTCAAGATAGAGCACGACAAGTTTTCTAATATTATAAAATAAAGTGTCCATTGGTTTTATTAAATTGTCCCTACTTGTTCATCGTTAGATAGCTTGTTATTGATGTTGAAATTGATGTACATATGTATTGGTTCCATAACATTATGATATCATTAAAAAAAGTTTTTAAAAACAAGTTAAAATATAAATTTTTACTTTAAATTTGTTATTTTAATAGCTAAAATAGATAGAGCTTAGAAAAAGTATGCCATCTGATCTGTTTGATAAAAATGAACTAGTGAAAACAAAATTTCAAAGATCGTTACTGCTGTTTTCTTAAAAAAATTTGAAAACTGTAAAAAATAAAATATGGTATGCTTACTTTTAGTATTTAAATTCAATATTTTTTAAAAATCCAAAACTTATTTTTCCGAAAATTTGTGTATGCAAAATTGTTAAAATTGTAAAGGACATCTTGTATAAAAACTTTGTATGAAATGGGTGTAGCCGTAAACGAGAAATTTGACCATACACTTAGTAGAAATGCGTAATTTTTTTTATCAAAATCGTTAGCGTTGTTTTTGAGATAAATTACTTTCTCATAATAGTTGTATGGCAGGTACCGTTCTGAGTTAAAAAATTTCAATTTACCTCTAAGGAATCTCCTAAGACCCTTTAATCCAAAGTTGGAAGAAAATCAATAATGTGGTTAAGGCTTTAGGTCGAAGTACAAACAGACAGATAGACAGAATTGCGGGACCCACTTTTTTCGCGTTCTCTATCATCTTAATGTTAGAGAAAATTATTATCTCGAGTTCGATTTTTTGCACGAATCCTAAACATGCCCTCTAGTACTATATAGAGAGTAAAAACTTACGGGCCGACAATTAAAAAAGTATGCACGACTAGAATGCAGCTAGACATTGATGGTTTAAAACATAAATACAGAAATAAAAAATATTTAAATTTTGATTGATTTTATGTTTTCGTAATAAAAATAAAAAATTATTTATACATATAAATTTTAAATGCAATATTTTTAGACTAACCACCAAACCCCAAAATTATTACAAAATCAATAAGATATTCCGCGGGAATATCCAATGAGACCGCCAATTTTCTCAAGAAACCTCAAAACTTTATCTCTGTTCTTCGATGTTTTTGGAAAAACCTGGTATGCAGTGCTTTTGAAACAGTTTAAGGGATTACATGTTCGAAGTTTAATCAACATCGTTAGAGCCGTTTTCGAGAAAACTTGATCAAACCGAAATCGTTGAATGGCAGCTCCCGTTATAAAAATAAATAAATAAATTGGGTGGCGCAACGGCTCGTGAAGAACCAGGGCCTAGTGACTAATAACTCGCAACCATTCCTGTGTGCGCCTGTCGACAGGAATCGAAGGGACCTACAGTTTTATGCCGAATCCGAACGGATAGACGAGAAGCACTTATTCATGACAAGTGATTTGGAGGTTTTGTCAATTCCTTGCAAGAGGCAGTAGCCCTGAAAAAAAACTTTTTAGTTTTTGTTTAGGTGGACGAGCTGGGAAGTGAACCCAGACCTCCAGCGTGACAGTCGAACTACTATAGCTCCCGTTATAGATGAGATAAAACCAGAATTTCATTTTCGCCTCCCAGGGATCACATGCAAAATTATTCACACCAAACCTGAAGCAAATACGTCGAACCTTAGGCTCTAGTTCGATGTACATCAGGACGCACAGCACTAAGACGCACAGACATACAGATCTTTAAACGTTTTGTCGAAAATCAGTTTTTTAGACTTCTCCGTTAGGGATGGGCCAAACTGCTAGTTATCGGCAACTGTTACTAACTGTTATTGCTACTTCCCAATACAATAAATAACAGTTAAGAAATCAAAATTCTCCTGGAAACTTGAAAGATTGAGAAATTTTTTTTTATCTAATTTATGATTTTTCTGAACTGTGCTTTCGCTTATCAGTGATTTCAGTTGTAGTCGATTATGAAAGCTTTTGCCTCGTCAGAAAAACCACTCTAGGCCCCGGACCAGCACAAACTAGTTTTGTTCATATTTTTGCTAGAAACATTGAAAAAGCGTATTTTAGTATCGGTTGTGATTCGATAGTAAAATAACTCAGATCAAAAATAAAAACCTGAATAATAAAAATAATAGCGCAGATTTTTATGAATTTAATACGATATTAAAGCACTTTTAGTATGATACTGGGTACTTTTGTAAAATACGCTTATATCATATTATTTGATTTAGTATCGTGTACAAAAATGCGCTTAATCTAAACTACATCCCACCACAAAAACAACCGATAAAACAACTTGAAATATAGTTTAAGACAGTAAATTATAATTTTTGACTAATTTTAATGAACAGTTCAAAAAGCCTTTGGCGGGGGTGTGAAAATAGAGATTCTCGATATGATTATCTTGGCAGGATTTGCAAGAGCGTGAAATTTTTAACTTTTTTTTTTAAACCAAAACTGATCAAATATAATAGTTAAAATTTGTATTTTTCGATTCATCGATTCAATTTATTTAGTTAAAATTTTGCATAAGTATCAATAACGATAGTGCTTAGTCTGGTAGGATGCCGAAAACGTCCAACAAGTTCTTACCGGTGAGAACCTCAGTAGAACATGAAACATTTTCCTCGTCTTAATTTTACTTACTGAAAACTTGCAAGGGCTTGATGTATATTTGGCAAGTTTTCCTCGTCTAGATTTTCCCTAAAGAAAAGTGACTAGTGCCATGTTGAAACTAGACAGAAACTGGGCATTTTTCCAGACGGGTTATTACTAATTTTGCTTGTCTTTGATTCTACTTCTTATTATTTCAGAGACATCACGTTAAGTCAACAAGAAATTCTAGTTTGCAGAGTTTTCGCATAAATTCTACAAAAGTTCGAATACTGATTTAGCTTATAAGTGATTTCAGAGCCATCGTGTAAATTTAACAAAAAGTTGTTTTTTTATTACTGATTTTGCTAAACTGCTATTTTGCTTATTAGTTATTGCAGAGTTTTCACGTTATTTCAACAAAAGTTTCAATCCTGATTTCGCTTTACAGTGATTTCGCTTATAAGTGGGAGTTAACGTGTAAATACAACAAAAAGTTGTTGTTTATTACTAATGTTACTAAGCTGGGAACTACACTTCACGACGTGGCAAAACATTATTTTTATGAAATTGTATGAGTTATATTTTCAAAATATAAATATAAAATATATACTATATCAAAAATTAATTGACACCCGGGCGACAAAAACAAATTGACGTCCGGGCGCCAAAAATAAAATGACGCCTCGGCGTCAAAAATAAATTGACTCCCGGGCGTCAAAAATAAAATTGAGCCCGGTCGTCAAAAACAAACTGACGCCCGGGCTTCAAAAAAAATGACGCCCGAGCGTCAAAAATAAAATGACTTTCGGGCGTCAAAAAAAAAATGACGCCTGGGCGTCAAAAATAAAATGACGCCCGGGCGTCAGAAATAATATGATACCCGGGCGTCAAACAAAAAATTGTCGCCCGGGCGTTAAAAGAAATGACGCCTGGGCGTCAAAAATAAAATGACGCCCGGGCGTCAAAAATAAATTGACACCCGGGCGTTAAAAACAAAATGATGCCCGGGCGTCAAAAATAAAATGACGTCCGTGCGTCAAAAATAAATTGACGCCCGGGTGTCAAAAACATTTTTTTTGACGCCCGGGCGTCAGAAATAAAACGACGCCCGTCAAAAATATGAAGACGCCCGGGCGTCAAAAATAAAATGACACCCGGGCGTCAAAAATAAAATTGAGCCCGGTCGTCAAAAACAAACTGACGCCCGGGCTTCAAAAAAAATGACGCCCGAGCGTCAAAAATAAAATGACTTTCGGGCGTCAAAAACAAAATGATGCCCGGGCGTCAAAAATAAAATGACGTCCGTGCGTCAAAAATAAATTGACGCCCGGGTGTCAAAAACATTTTTTTTGACGCCCGGGCGTCAGAAATAAAACGACGCCCGTCAAAAATATAAAGACGCCCGGGCGTCAAAAATAAAATGACACCCGGGCGTCAAAAATAAAATGAAGCCCGGGTGTCAAAAATAAATTGATGCCCGCGCGTCAAAAATAAAATTGACGCCCGAGCGTCAAAAATAAAATGGCGCACGGGCGTCAAAAATAAATTGACGCACGGGCGTCCAAAATAAAATGACGCCCGGGCTATATCAGTAACAAAGAACAACTTTTTGTTGAATTTACACAATGAATCTGGATCACTTATAAGCGAAATCACTGTTAAGCTAAATCTGTATTGAAATTTTTGCGATAACTCTGCAATAACTGATAAGCATAGTCGCAGTTATGCTTAATCAGTAATAAAGAATAACTTTTTGACCGCTTTCACAAAAGGAAAAACTGTGCCAGAAACTAGCTAGTTTGTCGGTGAGAAGGGCGAGAGGGGAGATTTTTTTTTCTTTCCCTTACGCCCTTCTCGCATTCAAACTCCCAGTTGCCGGCAACTCAGTTTCTTTGTGTGAAAGCAGTCTTTGTTTAATTGACACGATGACTCTGAAATCACTAATAAAACGAAATCACTGTTAAGGTTAGGCCGCACTCTGCAGAACTGCACTGCAGCGAAACTGCGATTCACATTAATTTGTATGCAATTTTATGAAGTTCAGTTGCCGCTTAGTGCTAGCTCATACCAATTCATACAAATAATATTTTGCCGCGTCCTGAAGTGCAGTTCCGCTGCAGTTGTGTGCGGTCTAACCTTTAAGCTAAATCAGTATTGAAATGTTTGGTGAATTTACACGATAACTCTGCAATAACTAATAGGCAGAATCGCAGTTAAGCTAAATCAGTAATAAAGAACAACTTTTTGTTGAATTAACACGATGACTCTGGAATCAATAATAAGCGAAATCACTGTTAAGCTAAATCAGTATTGAAATTTTTGGTGAATTTACGCGATAACTCTTGAATAACTCATAAGCAGAATCGCAGTTAAGCTAAATCAGTAATAAAAAACAAACTTTTTGTTGAATTTACAGGATGAATCGGAAATAAGTAATAACAACAAGCAAAGCACTGTTAAGTTTCTTGAATTGTCACAATAACCGTTAAATTACTTATAAGCTAAATAACAGTTTGGCAACATCAGTTTTTAACAACAATTTTTAGTTTAATTAACGCAATGTGTCTGAAATCAGTTATAAACAGATAATTCCAAAAAAGCTAAACCATTAACCATTATAAATTTTCAGAAGTCAGAATTGAGCAATGTTTTAGGAATTTACACAATGCCTCTGAAATCACTTTTAAGCGTAATCATAGTTTAGCAATAATATCAGTACCGAAGAAAATGTTTGTCTTGAATTTTCTTAAATTGTTTTGTTTCTTGATATAACCAATTCTGAAAAAAAAAAAAATTATCAATTTTATATATTATTTCAGTAACAGGTATTTTTGTATTGTAGTATCAACACGTTATTGCAACTTTCCAATACCTGTTACTATATACCTGTTACCGAAATAATGAACCATCCCTATTCTCCGTCATCGTACAGTTAGTTATGATTGAAAGGTTTAATGAAACCCACCACTTAGTATGGCTGTTATAATCCAACACTATATATCTGTATCTATCAAATCAATTTATGCAACTTTCATTCGAATTGCAATTACGTTATATTTATAATCGATTCTAACTGACTAACTTTTACATTTTTTTTTTTTCTCATGGTAACCTTTTACTTATGAAAACTAGATGCCACGTACCAACATTGGAAGGAAATTGCACCGCTATTCCACCAGCTAATGAATTCCTCGATTATCCTAAATGCTGTCCCCTGTATTCGTGTAGATCGTCTCTTAACGATTACAATGGAAATACCGAGGAAACACGAATTTATGATCATGTAGGAAATCGGAAAAGTACTTATATTACTCAAGTTTTCAGAGGACGAGTGGAAAATGGAATTCCTGCAGGAAGAACCAAATTTAAAATTTAATAAAGGAGCAATAATTAATATATGCATTATTTCTATATTTATAATTAAAATTTAAATTAAGTGTTATTTGTACCTAATAATAAAAGGGCTTGAATTGGTAGAAAAAAGTGTATGTTATTGACAGGATTAATCACAGCATCGCATCGAGTTAACTAGCCAAAGGATAACTAAATGTAAGTATATAATTGGGTTCTTTTGATTGTTATGTTATGTATGCGAATTAAATTAAAAGAATTCCATATTTTCACCCTACGTTTCGTTAAAATTTCTTAACTTCTTCAGGGGTCACAATTTATTGAAACTTTGTAAATAACAAATTAAAATTAGGTTTTTGAACATTGGATATTTTTAGTACAGACTTACTTGCTTTTAAATTTTACATTTATGATTTTAATTTTCGATTATAAAAGTTATTAATTAAGTTCAATTAAAAAGTACAAGTGACCTCAACTCCAGAAATAATTGTGTTTCGCCCAAGGTATAACAGTGGGCTCTTCAGTCAGTCTGTTATACCCTACTAAGACACAAATTTTGGTCGATGTTTACCGACTCTTATAAAAATCACAGCAAAAAGATACTGTGAATTTTATTATTCTTCATCTTCTTATTGTTATTAATTAAGTTAATAAGATAATAAATAAATAAATAATTTAAAACAATTTAATACAAAAAAACCAGACCAAGCAGAAAAGCACTTATATCACAGTCGGTTTACTTTATCACATGAGTGTACATGGCGCTTAGCTTGTCTTTATCCTCTTTCGTGTTCATGGTAAAGCTAAGCTTTTGTTGGATGCGTAAGCTTTCCAAAAGGTGCTTTGTCTTTTTTCTTTATCAAGTATTTTTACGTTGTCAAAATCAGCTGTGTGTCGTTCATTATGTGTTGTGCTAAAGCTGTTGTTGTTCGTTTATTTCGGATATCAGCTTGATGCTCAGTCAGTCTTGTTGATAAAAGTCTTTTCGTGGTTCGTGGTGTATAACATTACATAATGGACCATGGACACACAGCTGATTTTGACAACGTAAGAATACTTGATAAAGAAAAAAGAGAAAGCACACGTTACACATTGGAAAGCTTACGCATCCAGCAAAAGCTTAGCTTTACCATGAACACAAAAGAGGATAAATACAAGCTAAGCGCCATGTTCACTCATGTGATAAAGTAAACCGACAGTGATATAAGTGCTTTTCTGTTTGGTCTGTTTTTTTTTGTATTAAATTGTTTTAAATTATTTATTTATTTATTTATTTATTATCTCATTAACTTAATTAGTAATTTTTATAATCGAAAATTAAAATCATAAATGTAGAATTTAAAAGCAAGTAAGTCTGTACTAAAATTATCCAATGTTCAAAAATCTAATTTTAATTTGTTATTTACAAAGTTTCAATAAATTGTGACCCCCGAAGAAGTTGAGAAATTTCAGCGTAACGTAGGGTGAAAATATGGAATTCTTTTAATTTAATTCGCATACATAACATAACGATCAAAAGGGCCCAATTATAAACATCAATTTAAGTATGTCAAGCTCAAGTTAGCACTTCATTTTTTGTGGAAATTCAAAAAAGTAAATATGCAGGTAATTGGAGCTTTTTAGCAGTAAATTAGTTGTGGAAAAAAATTTGTAGCTCTACTATTTAAAAAAAACCATTGGTATGTAGTGCTTACTTGATATCAATTTGGCACTGCACTTTCTGGAATTCTAAAAACTAAAGTCGCAGTTAATTCAAGCTTTTTAGTAGTAAATTAGTTGTGGAGAGAAAAAAAATTCCAAATAAAGTTTCGCCGTACTTTATAAAAAAAATATAAGGGTAGGTAGTGCTAACTCGACACTGGTGAACTCAGCCATTAAAAAAGGAAATCAGTAAACCGCATGCCCGAATACGCTGTGTCACCGAAGTTATTTAATTTTGTATAAAATAAGTTATTATGTTTCCGATTCTGTAGTTTCATTGTTTTTCTTTAATATTTTGGCTATTTTTTTGTCATTTAAGACATTTCCTGGAGTTAAGTTTTTTGAAACCTAAAAACACTACCTGATTTTTTTTCAGTTTTGTTTTTTAAATAGTGCTTTAAGGTCGCGAACATCAATTTTATGCAAAACTCATTTTTTTAAAGTTTTTAATTTGTAAAAAATACAAAAAAAGCAAAAAATGGATATGATTAAAAAACCACAAAGTTTTTTTAAAATCGGTAAAAAACTGACTGAGTTAAAATCTTTTAGTATGATAAAAAGCAAACAAAATATTCCAATTTTTGTTTATATTTCTTTTGTATCTATTTTGGAATTAGCCCGTAATAAATGTACACCCATTTTTTTCGTTACCAGGGGCAAACCAGGGGGGTCAAAAGGCCTCCGGGAACATATAAAAAAAGGGACGAAAATTACATACATATTGATAGCATTATTAAAAATAGAAGTTTTGGCAATACCTGGATATTCCTCGATACTTGCAATTTTTCATAGATAGATATGTGAAACGCCTGGAATGGAGGTCTATTGTGGTTTTAATTTAATTAACATACTAAGATTTATTGATAGATAGGTATAGGTTAGGTAGAAATGGCGGCCAGGAGCAGCCTTGCACATAGCCCAATTAGCGCTTAAGTGCGCCGTTTTGACTTTTGATACCATATAACTCGTTAGAACCTGTGGATGGAATTAAAATGTGGGCATATATCCTCAGGATATCGTCCATTATGGTTTGAATTTAGAATAGGATTGAAAAGATTTTGTTATGTTTGGAATGAATGAGTAGCTTTTAGCACAATTATCAGAGAGGGGATCACTCACTCAACCAGACCAGCAAGCGCACTATCCGCAGTTTGTTGGCTGGGACTGGAGCGTCGACTGATCTAATTGAATGATCATCTGGCCGCTACGCAACATAAACCCCCGCCAGAACCCCAGTCCGCTATCTCGCGATCATATAGGGAATCGACGGAAGGTGCAGGTGATACAATAAAGTAGCCGAAATTTGTGCTAGAGCGATTTCGTCGTTTTGAGCAAAGAAATCAAGTCTTTGATCTTCATTTCCGAAAGTTCTGTAATGTCGTGAAAAAATGCCCTTCGGAATGATTGTGCTCTAACTTTGGCCAGAGCAGGTCATTTGCAGAGGAAATGAATTACTGGCCCCACAGCTCCGGCAGTGAGTATTGTGAGGTATGCCAAGCTTCGCTGAATGCTCTCCTGTTGGCCAGTGTCCGCTACAGGTTGCAACGACCCTGGCTATGCCTTGCCTGGGTCTGCGTATTATATAAATTGTTCGGGGCTTATTATAGGTGGGCCAAATCTTCTTAGATATATCATATCCTACAAAAACTCTAAGTTGAAAACTTGGAGTCGGAGCCATAGTTGGAGAATGGAGAATAAAGGGTATATTCAAGGCTCCTGGTCATGTGATACTTAAAGCAAATTTACGCCGTCAAATATGTTACAACTGAGCAAATTTACATATTCCTTTTTAGGGCTTGGCCACGAGACGAGACTCTGCGAGACTTTTGTAAGTCTCGTCTCGGTCTCGTTAAAATTGAAAATTTTCAGTATCGTCTCGGTCTCGTATAATTAAGTCTGGTCTCGGTCGCGTCTCCGAAAAATACGATTTCCGGCCAACTTGTTGATTATTGGAACGAAATATTTTCGAATATAGCCTGAATATGTGCAGAAGAAAGTTAATATTTAACTGAAATTGGATTTTATAATTTATTAGACTCTCTGTAAATTTCGGGCCAAATATACAGTCTCGTCTCGGTCTCGTCTCGGTTGCTTTAAAGCCACTCTCGTCTAGTCTCGGTCTCGTCATGCGAGACCGAGAACGAGACAAAGACTTTTCTCGTCTCGTGGCCAGCCATATTCCTTTCTTTCTGTTGTCTTTTCTAAACACTTCATATCATATGTTCTACCCCATCTCATTTTTCCAAATCACGTTTTTATTTGTTTGTAAAATATTCTACCTTTGCACTTATGTATATCATTTCTATTATCACCATTAGGTAAACAATTCAAAAATGTTACTCTTTTGACACTTTCAGTTCCACAAAACAACAATGATTTTTCAAAATTTAATAAAACATAATATACTGAAAATTCGATCAAGGTTTTATTTTAAAATTACATTGCTTTTCCTTAAAGCTCCTTTATTTTTCCATTTTGTTTTTCTTACTTTATTTTTTTTTTTCTTATTTCAGATATTTTATCAGTAGTTTTATTCTTAATTTTAATAATATTTAAAATTATTATTAGTTCTTTTTTCTTTGTTGCTTATTTTGCATTTTAGTAAACATTTTTAATTAATAATAATATTAATAATAAACTTAAGATACAAAATCGACCATATATACGAGTATTTTATAGTTAAATATTAAAAAAAAGAAAAAAAAAAATAATTAAAATAAAAATACAAAAAAAAAAAAAATGTCGAAGACAATATGTCTTTTTGTTGCTGTCGAATATTTTTTGTTGGTCCCGCCTTATACAAATATAAATTGTGGATGGGAACACTTTTTGGGCTGACCCACTGTTAGTCGCAGCCATTTGCCACGACACGATGGAGCTGGGAGAGCACTCCATCTAGTTGTTCGCCCCGAAAGGCCTTCACCATGACAGTGGTATATCGTTGAAGGATGTGTCGTCGTCGTTGTTGTGGTTGTTGTTGTTGTACTTGTAGGATTCGTAGATCGATCATAATCTTCACTATCTTCATCGTCTTCCTCGTATTCGTCCTCGATAAAGATAGCTGAGTTATTTCTAATCTCGGTTTTTCTACTGTCGTTATTATGTAGTGCGTTTGTATTGGATTGAGAACTGCTCATAAAATTTCGGTTAGAACTGGTCGTGTCTTCAGTAAGAGTTTCAAGTTCACAACGAACAACAATACGATCACCTAGAAATGTTAAAAATTATATTATGTATGAACTTATAATTGAAATATTTATACCTTCTAGCAGCTGATTAAATGGTGTTAGCTTGTGGCAAGACTTAGATGCTTTAATGACTTCATATTCTACACAGTATCTGCAAAGAAAAAAAAAAACAGATTGATATAAACATAAATCATCGGTATATACTTGAATGAATATGCCATAGTGTACAAATTATTGTAAATATTGTGGATGTATTAATAAGATGGAACTAATAATAATTAATCAATGGTTATAAAATAGGAAAGGAGAATATTATTTTTTAATTCTAAAGAGGAGGCATCTCTTGGGGATTCTAAAACCACAACCCCGAAAAAAGCTTTAAAAAGAGTTATACTCTATTTTCTCAGCAATTATTAGTCGCAGCGAGGCATTTTATACCTCCTGGTATAAGAAAGTTGGTTGAAATCGGTAAGTCGTTAACCAGAAATTTGAAAATCAAAAAATCGATTCTATGAAAGGTACCGTTAATAGCCGTTATAAATAATTTGTTTCTCTACCAAAATATTAACTTTATTCCTAACAGATAATCATATTTTTTTCAAAACCGTTAGAGCCGTTTTTGAAAGGAGTCACCTTTAAACCTTAAGCCCAAAGTTTGAAGAAATTTTCTTCAGTGACCCACTTTTTTCGTGTTCTCTACCATCGTAATGTTATGGGGAAAATTATAATCTCGAGTTTGATTTTTTGTTTACGAATCCAAAACTTCCCCTATAGTACCTTCATACATAATATGTACATTGTACAATATTGTAGATGTACATATATCGCAAGTCAAAAATGAATTAAGAAATAAGATACATTTTGAGGCATAACACAAAACCTTTTGGGTACTAGCGCCTAGTGACTTTTTGGGTCTTCGACTCATCGAATGATCTGAGGAAAACTGAATCGACAGTACTTATGCCACTGGTGCTCGAAAAGAGCAGAATTAAGCAGAGCTTCCTTGAAGCCACCAACGATAGGTGGTAACAGATTGACACTTGTCGGGATTCAAGAAATCTTAGGCCGGATATTTCAAAGAATAAAACTGAATACTTACTCTCGCTAAGCCGGCCTCAACTATCCCTATTGGTTGGGGTCCTAACTGGTCACAATTCAATGGGAACCTACTTCAACAGAATGGGCATCAGTGTATCTGACCTTCGTAGAGGGTGTCCACATGAAGAGGCGGAGCAGAGCTCATTTCATTTCCTATGTGATGCCCTAGCCTAGGTATAACAAAAAAAACAGCCCTCGGATAGGGCTGGCCACGACACGAGACTCTGCGAGACTTTTGTAAGTCTCATCTCGGTCTCGTTAAAATCGAAAATTTTTAGTCTCGTCTCGGTCTCGGATAATTAAGTCTCGTCTCGATCCCGTCTCCAAAAAATACGATTTCCGGACAACCTGTTGATTATTGGAACGAATTATTTTCGATTATAGTTTGAATACGTACAGAAGAAATTAAATAATTAACTGAAAATGGATTATAAAATTTATTAGACTCTCTGTAAATTTCGGTCCAAGTATACAGTCACGTCTCGGTTGCTTAAAAGCCAGTGTCGTCTTGTCTCGTCTCGGTCTCGTCATGCGAGACCGAGGCTTTTCTCGTTTCGTGGCCAGCCCTACCCTAGGCAAATACTTTTTCGATGAACTGGGCGGCATTTTTTCTTCTCAGCCACTTAAGAACATCCTAAAGTTCATTCGGAGTTCGGGATGGTTCAGGGAGGCACCCCTTACCTAATCTTCCACTTACACATTTCCTTACCCCTACCTTTTCCTTCCTTTTTCGTAAATCCTAGGGAGCGCAATGGATCCAGTGATTCGGCCTGCCGAATCATCATTCCTTCTAACCTAACCTGACTTAGCGCCTAGTGACTTACAACTTTTTACCAATTATATAAATGGATGGTAGAAGAAGCCCGTAGAGTATACAGTTAGTTAGTATTTTGAAATGCCATGCTGCCCTAAAGGCCTGGAGTTCAATTTTCAGACTCTACCACCTAAAAAACAAAAACAAATCCTCCAACAGTTTCTCTTGTCATGAAAAAGAGCCTGTCATTGAAATTCGACTTAAAATTGTAGCTAAGATACTCATAGTTACAGTACTAATAACTAAGAAATAGACTAAGAGCCCAGGGCCGCCAGTCATACCCTATTTTATCAAAGCTAAGATTTTTTCTACGAACAGATACTAATAGTAGGTTAGGTTAAAGTGGCTGTCAGGAAAACGGCTGACACACTTAGACCATAATTAGGTCCATTGTGATACCACATGATAGGAATGAGGAGATTATCCTCATTACGAAAACCATTCGGAGCTTTTTATGAAGCGAGAGAGACAGTGTATGTCTGTATTAGCTAGATCGCTTGGATCATTGAAAAAGTAGTCCCCAAGAAGGAGTCTGCGCCTCTGTGAAAGAGCAGGACATGTGCAGAGGAGGTGAGGAATTGTTTCCTCCTCCTCTTCGTCCATGCAACTTCTACAGAAGTCATTTGAGAAAACGCCAAGTCTTGTGGCATGTTTTCCTATAAGGCAGTGTCCTGTTATGACACCTATTACGGAGCTAATTTGTGATCTGCTAAGTGATAGCAAACTTTTAGAGCGCCTAGGGTCTAGCGATGGCCAGATTTCTTTTGTGGCCAGACATGTAGTAAGGTTTGTCCATCTAGAGTTTGCTTTCCTTGCAGAGTTTTGTTTTAGCAAAAGTTTACACGTAGCGATCGGTATACCTATGTTCCACCTGTTAGGCAAAACGGGTATTAGAGTTCCATTTCTGGCAAGTTCATCGGCTTTACAATTTCCAGGAATATCTCTATGGCCCGGCACCCAAAGAAGGTGAATATTAAACTGTTCCGCCATCTCTTCAAGAGACGATCGACAGTTTTGGGCCGTGACGGAGTTGGTAGAGACAGAGTTGAGAGATTTAAGTGCTGCTTGACTATCTGAGAAGATGCGTATATCCGATGTTGATATCACGTTTTCTCTCAGCCAAGACAGAGCTTCTTTAAATGCCAGGATTTCCGCTTGAAATACGCTACAGTGGTTAGGGAGCCGGAAGGAGAGACTTAAATTAAGTCTGTCTGAGTACACTCCGCCACCCACACCTTCCTCAGTTTTCGACCCATCAGTATAAAAATGAAATGAATCACCTTTGAGAGGGTCCCCAACGTCCCAAGATTCTCTTGAGGGTATGGTGACCTGGAAACTTTTGTCGAAATTTAGTTTGGATGTGGTGTAGTCGGAATGACAAGGAATAGATTCATATAAGTCTAGAATTTTAGTATGACCGATAGAGTTGTTGGTCCATTGAGAAATGGCTTTAAGGCGGACGGCTGTGTTTGCAGCCATTTGCTTGCCATATATATCGAGGGGTGTGAGGCTGAGGAGTATGTCTAGTGCAGCTGATGGTGTCGAGCGGAGAGCACCACTTATGCACATACTTGCTGATCTCTGGACCTTGCTCAGCTGGTCACAGTACGTAACTTTATCTAGAGCAGTCCACCAAATTGTTACCCCATAAGGGAGAATCGGTCTTACGACCGCAGTGTAGAGCCAGTGAGTTATGGCAGGGGATAGACCCCATTTAGTACCTATAGCTTTTTTACAGGAGAATAAGGCAACAGTGGCTTTTTTAATTCTCTCTTGAATATTAGGTTTCCAACCTAGTTTTTTATCCAGTATGAGACCTAAATATTTGGCTTCATCAGAAAAGGAAAGTGGAACACCATTAATTGTTGGAGGATTTATCTGTGGAATTTTATATTTCCTTGTGAAGAGGACAAGTTCTGTTTTGCGGGGGTTTACACCTAGCTCACAGCGTTCTGCCCATTTTATTAGCTTGTTAAGAGCGGTTTGAAGAAGTTCTGTAAGAACCTGGGGGTGTTTCCCTGATATAGCTATTGCAACATCATCGGCATACGCAATCACTTTGAATCCTTCACCCTCCAGGACAGTCAGTAAGTCATTTATGACCAAGTTTCATAGAAGTGGTGAAAGGACCCCACCTTGATACTCATAGTAGCTAAGAACAAATAAATATTAAGCATCTTCAATACGGATAATTAAGAGGTAGCGAGTGTTAAAGTTGAATACAATAATGTTGGACCATTGCGTTATTTTATTAAAGCTGAATCTTTGATATTAGTACGGTCAAGTTAGATTTCAATAAATGGCGCTGAAAACTAAATCCGAGGTCAAGTTTGACTTCACTATTCGATAGGGTATTGGTTCACGAGTCTAAAGCCAAATTTTGCACAACTGTACCTGGAGTCATTCTCATTTGGCCGCTATTTTGTTTTTAAGGTTCCTTTTTGATGTTTGCTTATAACTCGCTCATTTTTGATCTAAAAAATAAAAGTTGTTCTACAAACTTGTAGAGAATTAAATTTTCTACAAAATATGTTAAATAAATTTTTTCGCTAATCACTCTTGTTTAAATTTTCTTTTTTTGTAATCGCTTATATTTTTTTTTTTTGCTTCAACCCAAAAAAAAAACTTAACAAAATTTATAGAACTTTTAATTATCTATATGTTTTACTTTTAGAGTTTCTTAATTGGAATAAAGATTCTCGTTCTGGAGCGAATACGCTCGAGCAATCCGCACGGAATAAGTTAATTTTTATTTATTTAATATTTCTTAATTTTAATGCAATTAGTATTATAGTAACTATATACGTTCATGTATGCGTCAAATTGTTCGTGCTTTTTTCAGTTATGGCTGATTTTAGTCCTAAATAAAAACATTGTTTTACTACTTAAAAGTAACTCACTTTGCTGCTTTGGCCCAAAACCATCTCTGTAGACCGAATGGTTTCCAAAATATAGCATTTCAAAATTTAGCGATAAAAAAAATATATAACAATTAGTATTAGTATAATGGAAAAAAAAAGAATGGTTGACATTAATGCATCAAAGCACTGGAGCGTGTAGGTTGGGCAAAAATATAAGGACAACCATACCGGAAGGGGCGTCTATATACCCCCGTTAAGATGGGAGGGGAAATTATCTAAAAAATGACTAAAGGTAGAAACAACACTATTGAAAAACAATGGTAACAAGCACAATATTCTCCTATAGTTTATCCCAGAAACCCATTCTTGAATTTTTTTTAAATAAAGTTATTTTAATCGATAGTGTTTGAAAACTTAATTCTTAAACTCAAAACTTTGTAAAAGAAATTTGCTCCAAGGATCCTATTTCTTCTAAGTAAATAGAAGAATATTCTATTTAAAAACTATCGATTAAAATAACTTTATTTAAAAAGAAAATTCAAGAATGGGTTTTAGCCCAGTCAATAATTACAAAAAAAAGTGCTAAATTCTCAGAGCGCGATGTAGTTCTGCATTTTTGATATGTTGTTGGGGCATGCTAGATTAGTCTGTAGCTAAGTTTGCAAATTCGAAAAACCTGTGCTCGCTGCAGGAAAAATGCAACAGTGAAAAAAAAACATTTTTTCCGACATTTTCCTTTATATATTTGGAAGTATCCAACATAAGAAAAAACCGTCTACTATAAACTTGTTTGTTATAAATTTTTCTACAGGACCACTTCAGTTTTAAATGCATGCATGTTATATTTGTGTTGCTATCTCATCTAACCAAGAATTTAAAAAAAAATGTGAATATTGAAGCACTCAAAAAATCGGTCAAAAATTTTCCAATTCTGCTAAAATTTGGAATCGAATAGTCTAAAGTATTACAAGATGAAATTCGAAAATTCGATCCAAATCGGTCAAATAGCTTTGGCAAGAAACATTATGTTAACTTAGTGCAACACGCAATGTTTGCATCATTGCTGTGGTCAAAGAAGGACACTTAAGTTAGCACTGATCATTGTACACGTACTTGGAACCCTTAGCTATCATTAAATATAGTTATAATATTTCTATCTTTTTTCAAGCAGCTTTGGGACTGAAGTGACGACAAATGATGCTCTACAGCCTTTAATTTTTCAGTTCTAGAAATGACGTTTTGCCAAAAAATTGTTTATAGAAAATGAGTTTGAACTGTATCATTAGGTAAAAATTGACGTTTTTGAGTTATGACGTTGTTCTTTTTAATGAGCGATGTCTTAGGGCATCGTGTCATTTACTTTATTTGACACTTGCCAGACATCTACAGTGGGGCCTAACGTGAGCCAGACACTTAAAATCTGTGATTCTGTTTTATATTTTTCTTAATTGTTTTTAGTTTCGCCTATTTATTTCAAATAAATTAACCTACGAAATAGCATGAGTTTTGTGTCGTACAGTTGTGATTCTAAGGATTCATATTTTGTGGATAGTGATAAATCATAATGCTGCCAAAAAGATGAAAAAATTTAGGCCATAACTTTACAATTCCATCCTATTCCCAACCTTATATTTAACTGCAGAACAACTAAGATTTATCTACCCGTCCAAAACCAGAACGGGCAGCTTGTTTCTGAATAGAAATCAATCAAAAATATTTGAATAGGAACAAAGAAGATCAATTATTTTAACCTTTGAAATCATGTGTATGTATATTCATTGAAATACTCCGTTTGAAATCCTTAACACATCTTCATCTCCGTATAAATATACTTCACACACGTATATGTACGAGCTATGTACATTGTACACCCTTCAACAAAAATAACTCATTCTACATTTTATTTAATATAATTGGTCTGTGGCCCTTCAAGTCAAGTCAAACTCACTTCAGTCACTGCAAATCCAATTCAACAAAATTATTCCTCAAAAAGACAATTACTGCATAGTACTATGCGACGCAGACAGTTCCTCATCGCTCGTTGGCGTTGTTCCACAAAGACCAGACACCCAAAAGAATCGAACAAAAAAAAATATAAAAAGATTCAAAAGGAATAATTATATTCAAATTAAAATTTATCGATCGGAATTGCCAGGATGCCTTCAGTGTTAACGTTGTGCGACTTAAGTATTTTTCGCTTTTCAGTTCTTCCATTGAGGTACTTACTTGGGGGTTATTTTAAAATAATTGTATTAAATATACTTAAGTAAGTATCTGTGGATAAATTAGGATATCTCCAGCATAAACTCGCGTTTTTTTGAGTGTTCACTCTTAAGAAACTATTATTCTACGTTAACATAGCTTTATATTTGTTTGTAGAGTATATCTTTTACGAGAATGTAAAGGGTAATGTATGTATGATATGACTATAAATATCCCTAAAATGATTAAAAGTGAGTATTTTGAGTTACAACAAAAAAACAACACAATTTAATTACAATATACATTTTAAATCTTAATTTAATTAATTTTCACGATTAAACGTATATTTACCATCAGTTAACAAAACAAACTCAATTATCTACTTGGTTAAGAGCTTTTGTTCTAAAAAAAAACCTCAACGGTAACACCAGTCTGCCCTCATGCTCTCACACACACAGGCACTACACTAAATTCTGCCTTCAATTAAAATTATTTCCATGTCCTTGACTGTCTTCCTCAGAAATCGGAATCATTTCATGTCGCAGACATTTAATTCAGCTTTATATCCCAATTTGTGTGAATAAATCGTTGCATTTTGGACGCTTGATGGATGAAATGAAAGCCGGAATGTTTCAAGGCGTTCACTTTAGTACATATAGAATTCTGCGTATATGCCGATTACTGTAGGATATCGTGATATATTTATCCTTATTCCTTAATACAAAAAAAAAAAACATTCAACTTTTACAAACAAAATTTAAAAAAATGAAACAAAAAAGCAAACGGATGAAAGAATTTGGGATTACCACTTAATGAGCACAATACTCAGCCATTTTATTTTTTGATGAGCAAGCGGAAGGAGATGGAAACTCAAAATAATTAAAAGACCCGACAAATACTGTCGCATGGAGAAATTTAATATTTATTGAAACTCTGCCCGTATATACATAAACCTACTGATGAGGATAATACTCGTACACCCATTCATCATCACAGCTATCATCTCAAAACAGCTTTTACTATGATATATCATTAATTTAATGGAGTTTTATACAGGAGTTTTATACAAGTCCTTTTAAGTTTGAAGAGACAAACTTAAAAGGACTTGTTCTGGTAGAAACCCGTACCTACCACATACATCATGGGTAGGTAAATAAAACTAATCTGACTACATAGAATTAATTTGTGAAAAATACCAGGATAAAAGGATAATATCTTTAAATTTTGTTAATGTAGGATGTGGGTGTATAACATTTAGGTACCTTTTAACAACTTTCTAGTAAAACTTCAAATTCCAGGAAAATATAGATAGAAATATAAGTAGAAATGGCTAGGAAAGTTCCAATCATACCCAGTGACGGATCCAGTAGGGTGGCTATAGGGACTAAAGCCCCCCCCACAACCGATTCCTAAAATTCAGTTAAATATTCGTCTCAAATATGGTTAAGCTGTTAAATTTTATGTGATTCGTGATTCCGAAAATTCATAAAAAAATATAAAGCCCAGAGTAGCTAATCTATTGCTAATTTATTGCGAAAAAAAATGTATTGCGCTGTTGGATTTCGAGATACGGGGTTACCTGCTAACTTGACGTCAAGTTAGCACGTCAACTTTCTCAAAAAATGTAGTTAGCAGGTAACCCTCTATCTCGCAAACGAAACAAAAAAGTAATATTTTTTCTCCGCAATAAATTAGCTTTAAATTATTTTTAAAGCTTTATCCACTCTCAGGTCATTTATCTACATTTTGGAAAAAGTTGACCTGCTAACTTGACGTTCAGTTAGCAGGTAACCCTGATCTGGCTGTCTGAGGCCTTATTGTTTTTTGAAAACAAAAAGTAAATTTTTTGTTTCGAATGTTTTTCCTTTTACCGTGTTTTCAATTCGTTGGAGAGTATTAAGTATGGTTTTGTGATCGAAGTGAAGAGTGTAGAATACAATTTAGTGACTATTTTCAGTGTTTCAGTATTGTTACCGAGACTATTTATATTTGTTTACCTACAGGAGGTGTGGGAGACGGTTGAAAAATGTATCTGGTACGACAATTGCGACCTGGAATATTCCTGACAGTCAAAATTGAAGAAAACTTTTCTTTTAAATTATTTAATGAAGTAAAGTTTTATTTTTAAATTATTTCATTCTTATTGTTTATCAATTTCTTTTTTTTAAACATTGAAACACTGAAGACTAATAAATCTTGTCAAACAATGTCATACTATGTATAACTATGTAATATTATGCACTATTTACATTTGTTTTAACTCACCCCCCAATCAATGTTTCAACCGCCGCGCCAATGCAAGTCGCTCGCTGGTATGGGTACGTTTGAAACAAATTCGATTTTTTTTAAATTGACGTTTACTAAAAATATTGCACATGGTTCAAAAATAACACTGTCCATGTGTGGATAAGAACATGATCTTTCATTTAACATACCATCAACATTCGGTGTTCAAATGGCAATACTTTGACTATATAAGCAAAATTGTTTCAACCGTACCCAGTCTCCCCTACTCTACTAGTTGATTTGGCTAGTTCATCAAAACGAGATCCCCAGAGGGCTCATACTTTTACTCATACATAAGAGCTTTTGCCAGTGAGACCTCTCAAATATCATTAGCATTTTTGTCTCAAACTGCATCTCCAAGCCCCCCCCCCCACAGCCAAATCCTAGATCCGCTACTGATTATACCTGTAAGAACTTTTAAAACTTATTTCAATCTACAAAGGAAAAACGGATTTACCCTAAAGTGATTCCAAGTATTGAATTTCGTTTCCTTTGGGTTTTCCTATCGTCTTGCACAATAATGAGATCACATTATAACTACGAGTATACTCTTCTTAGTTTTGTTTTCCTTAAATTTGGGTATGTATATTGAAAAACCTTTAAGCCAACAGATGCTTCTTTATAAAGAATAGCATAAATAAACAATAGATAATGATGTTGAAGAGTCTTTTAAGGATTTCGTGGTTTATGTGAAAGTTTTTGCACAAAGGTATGCAAATTGTAAGTTTTCATGGGAATGAAGTATACAAATTACATACAAATTTCCTGTATACTTTCAATATGTAAGGCTTTGAAGATTTTATCGACTATAGAATATAAAATACAAGACATCCACCTATGAGCTATTAAATACTTAAGCTCTGAAGTTAGTATGAAATTTGTTTATAAAATTAATAGGGAAAAGCGGATTCTCAACAGTAAAAACAAAAACATTAGTAGTTTGGTGAATAAAATGTAACTAAGGCCAAGGATATAAAGTGCCTTTGACATAAGCTACGAACTGAACTGCGAATGCGAAAAAATCGTTTAAAGCTATTTCAAGAGGAAAAGCAACATATTTTCGTTTTAACTCTTCGACGAAGTGTTTAAAGTGTTAAAATACCAAAAAATTACATTTTAATATTTTCTACGCGGCCAACAAAAAGCTTCTGCGAACTGTCAATATTGTAAATTCGAAATCCACAACAACAAGGCGTGTGCGACAAATATACGAATAAATAATTCGATCGACCTCAATTACCGATATTATTTCCTTGTGTTGCATCAGAACTCGTAGCTCTCAGCCACCACTCACGTGAATGAAACGTAAAAATTGCAATTTGCAGTACGCAGCTCAAGTGAAAAGCAATTTCGAGGTAAACGATAAACTTAAACATTATGTGTATAAAATTAGCAGGGCAACTCTGACGTAAAGTTAGCTTTTTTGGCATTATAATTTGTTTGTTTTGTATTCTTGAATGAAATAAATTGCCACTTTCATTTATATTCCTTTGGATTCCCCCAATGGAGACGTGCAATATTGCACGGTAGATGGAAGGCAATTATTGCTTTTAATCGTTGAGGCAATAAATTTTGAATTTCCGCCTTTTTGGGGAAATAGGGAGGAAATGTACATCCTCAAATATTGCTAATGGAGCCGTTGGCCGATTTCTACGAATAAATGTTTTTTTTTTCACATTTATATGGTTTCTTTGTTCAAAGTAAATGTTTTTGTATCATTTATATGGGAGTTTATGCAAAGAAACATTTTATTTTTGGTTTTTGAAATCTAGCGTACTGTTTTTTGAGCTTCCATACGATTTATAAAATTTGACATCTAGCATTATGAAATTTAAGATTATGGCAACCCTGCTCAGGACTTTACATTTTTTTTTATGAACTTTCAGAGTTGCCCTGCTATCTTTAATATTACATTTCCTGATGATCTAAGTATTAATAAAGATTTTTTTTTTTTTTTTCAAAAAAGATAGTGTTTTAAATAGAGTTGCCAAGGGCATTCGACCATTTTAAATTTGTCAACTATATATTCCTCGATGAATCTCAGTGACTTCTAAATTTACAGTGTATTGAATGTAGTTTATGAATTATGATAGAAAAAATGCACTAGAAATTACCCGTTTTGGCCTATTCCAAGCGAGGTTGCTAGGCAACCTATGTGCATCTCGTTTCTTTTTTAGACCCTATAGCTATAGCCTGGTTGGGCAGTGGCGGATCCAGGGGGGTGGCTATAGGGGCTAAAGCCCCCCCACAGCCGACTGCTAAAATAATTTGCAATGTAGAAAGCAATACATTACAACGTTGTAGAGTTTTATATTCGTCTAAAATATTGTTAAGATGAGAATTTTGATGGACAAAAAAAGTGGTTGGGTTTGAACCATTTACAACTTCTTTTTTAAGCCAAAAAGTTGGGGCTGAGGCTTGAAGTGAGTTGGACAAAAAAAAATTGTGGGCTATGAATGATGGACATATTTTAAGCAACGACAATTTTCCCCTAAAACAAAACCCAGAAAATTGAAAAAAAAAAAAAACAACTTGGGAGTTATAGGGTCTGAGACTATTGGACAAAAAACGTAGTCAGGGTTGAACAACTAACTCCCTAAAAACTAACATTATTCCAGAGAACTTTTGGGGCATAAGTCTAAGGATTGTCAAAGTCCGAAGTTGGGGCTAAATCTTGAAGATATAATTTAAAAAAAAAACGTGGTCGGGGCTTAACATTTACATGTCAAAAGCAACAACTGTTTACACTAAAAACTTAGCTAATTTAACGAAAGAAACGCAATTGATGCTAAAACAACAAGAGATCACCGGGGTGTAAAGCTTAGTGTAAATGTTAAATACAACAGGAATTGTTTGTTACGGCCTAGGCTGGGCTTAGAGAATTTTGGGGCTTAGTTTTCCAAATTTCAAAGGTCTAAGGCAATACATACAAAATATTTTTGGGCTAAGCAATTTAATACAAATTCTCTATTCGAGGAGCCAAATAACAAAAGCATTAGAAACTCTGTGAACTCAGAAAAATCTTGCTGGTGGACATGAATATGTACAATCTCTATAGACTCTTGAGTGACTTACAAATTTATCGACACATTTTTTGAGCAAGAATAGAAAGTGTATGTAGGTGTAGCGTAAACGAAAATTCATAAACACTTGCAGAATTAGGCCGCGCAGCTTATTTTTTAGAGCAGCTGTTTCTTATGCCCGACTAAATGTCTTGAAATTTTGATATTTTATTTTTCGATCCACAAAATATTAGTTTCGTGCTTACCAGTGACAATTTTAAGAAAACAGGTAGGTTCGTTGATTTGACTAATTAAAGAAAATGAGATCTCAGAGGACTGATACTGTCAAAACACATATGAGCTTTTGCCAGTAAGACCACTTAAATATCATTTTCCTGAACTAGCATAACAGTTTTTAAATTTTGTTAAAAAGGTGAAGTTCAAAGCATACCTTCAGCTAATTTAAGCAAACACTTACATAATGTACATAGGTGGGCACTTGATACATTATCAATTATTAAGAAATATAAATAAACGAATTTGTATGTATGGTTTGAGGCTGTAACGTGGCTAGAACTTGAAGTTATAAAATTAGTTATACTACCATGTTTTGCTGAGCCTTAATATTGGCTTCTAGCTCCGCTTAAAAATAATTCCCATGCTTAACACATCAATCCCAAATTCTTGTTATTGTGCTTTATTTTGAAAAAAAAAAATTTAAAACGCGATAGGAGCGGATATAAAGGCACAAAAAACACGACTATTATTAAAGGAAAAGTGATGTCAAAATACGTTTTTTGTTATATAACTTCATATGTACAAACTGGATTTCCAAACTTTAAGCCCCCCCCACAGCCAAATCCTAGATCCGCTACTGTGGTTGGGGGATCACTAATAAATTGTTGTGCTTTTCCATATGTCCATAAAGGAAAGAACGCTGTTTTCGGAAAAAAAGGTTTTTATTTCTTGACATAATCAAAGGGCACGGTAGTGCTCAGCCAAGTTCTGGCACTACACCCTTTTTACATGATCAAACTCAGGCGATTTTCGACCCAGCTCTAACTTCAGTGCCAATAAAGCCAGAAACTTCAAACTCACAGCATTTGCTAAGCTCACCAGGTTTATTCAACCCACCAAATTTCAATTCTTTAGCATCAGTGGTTCCCAATATATAAGACTGCAAGATTAGCAAAAACCGTAACTGACTGACTCACTGACAGATCATCAAAATTATCGAGCACTTCCCGACATCATAGAATCTTGCAATTTCGCACCACGGTAGGCCTTGTGGTGTTTACAAAGGAAAAATCAAAAATTTAAGATTTTCCATTCAGGGGGCGTGGTACCCGCCCATTTTTATAGAATTGATATAAATTACTTAGAGCACTTCTTTTTGTCGTAGATTGATAAAATTCGGTAAAGCGGTAGGGCTTAAAATAGAGGCAAAAGAAAAATTTTTAAATTTGAGATTTTTCATTCAGGGGGCGTGGTATCCGCCCATTTTCATAGAATTGATATAAAATATTTGGAGCACTTTTGACTATCGTAGAACAATGAAATTTGGTACAACGGTAGGGCTTAAAGTGCTGGCAAAGGGAAAATTTTAAAATTTGAGATTTTACATTCAGGGGGCGTGGCATCCGCCCATTTGAATAAGAATTTATATCAATTATGAGGAGCTCTTTTGATTGTTGTAGAACGATCAAATTCGATCAAATGCGAAATTTTACAATTTGAGATTTTGCATTCAGAGGGCGTGGCATCCGCCCATTTTCGCAGAATTTATATCAATTAAATTGAGCACTTCTGTTTGTCGAAGAAAGATGAAACTTGGTAGAGCGGTAGAACTTGAACTGCAAACATAGGCCAAACTTTTAAATTTGATATTTAACATGCATGGGGCGTGGTATCCGCCCATTTACTCAGAATTGTTATTAATTATATCGATCACTTTTGAATGTTGCAGAATAATAAAATTTGGTTAACTGGTAGATCATGTGGTCAGTACAAAGGAAATATTAGAAAATTTTAAATTGTCCATTCAGGGGCGTGGCACCCACCCATATTCTCGGAATTGATATCAACTATGTAGAGAACTTCTGAGTATCGTAGAGTGATGAAATTTGGTAGAGCAATAGGACTTGACATGAAGGCAAAGGGGAAATTAAAACTTTGAGATTTTACATTCAGTGGGCGTGACAACCACCCATTTTCACAAAATTAATATTAAATATATTGAGAGCACTTCTGACTTGTGCAGGATTATGAAATCTGGTAAAGTGGTTAGCTTTCAGGCGTGGGTATGCAAAGAAAAAGTTGAAATCAAGACCTTTTTTATGCAGAGGCGAGAGGAGAGAAATTTCAAATATTTCAAGTAGAGTTATATGGAAGAACCTTAAAATATACCAGATTTTTTTTTTTAAGATTAATAATGACTTTTATTTATATAATTTCTTAATGCTTTATTGTAACAAATCATAAATAAGCATGGCATACGCCGTCTGCCAGAGTGACAATTTGATGTTTTTTATAAATTATAAGTTTTATAGTTAAATAGAAAATTTTACTTTAATAAATTATATATACGATTTTCTTGGATATCATTAGCAGTGGCGATTCCTGGTCCTTAGTATTGGTTTAGCTACGTTGTCTGGGGGAGGTTAAAGTAAAAAAAAAATCATATTTTTTTTTAATTTTATTGATAACGAAAATTAATAAAAAAACGTTAATAAATAATATAAAATAAAAGTTTAAAAATGTATCGATACATAAATTTGGTTCGTCGTTCGACGGAATCAACATTTTCGATGACTTTGTTGTGGTCAAAGTAGGACACTTAAGTTGGCACATTCCCTTGACTATCATAAAATATAGTTATATTTAAATCTTTTATTAAGCAACTTTGGTACTTAATTTAAAAGTTCCGAGAATTGTTCACTTGGCATGTTATGTTTTTTCGTGAACAATTTCGAAACTTTTAAATTCAGTACCAAATTTGCTTAAAAAAAGATGTAAATATTATAACTATATTTTATGATACTTAAGGGTTCTGAGTACGTGTACAAAAATCAGTGCCAACTGAAGTGTCCTACTTTGACCACAGCAATAATGCAAACATTACGTGTTGCACTTTGTAGTTAACATCATGTTTTTTGCCAAAAATATTTGACCGATTTGGATCGATTTTCGTCTTGTAATACTCTAGACTATTTGATTCCAAATTTTTGACAGAATTGGACAATTTTTGACCTATTTTTTGAGTGCTTCAAAATTACTTAGTTTTTCAGATTTTTTTTTTAATTCATGGTTAGATAGCAACAAAAATATACAAGCATAAATTTAAAATTGATGTTGTTTTGTAGACAATTTTATAACAAACAAGTTTACAGGGGACGGTTTTTTCCTAAGTTGCATATTTCTAAAGTTATAAGGGAAAATGTCGGAAAATTGGAGTGACTTTAGCGTTTTTTTCACTGTTGCAATTTTCCTGCAGCGAGCACAAGTTTTTCGAGGTTGCAAACTTAGCTATAGACAACTCTTACATGCCCCAACAACATATACAAAATACAGAACTACATCGCGCTTTGCGAGTTTAGCACTTTTTTTGTAATTATTCACTGTGCACTGTGCTAAAAGAACTCAATCTCAATGTTTACTCATATCATCATATCAATCAATAGGGATGGGTCATTATTTCGGTAACAGGTATTGGAAAGTAGCAATAACGTATTGATACTGCAATACAAAAATACCTGTTACTGAAATAACATATAAAATTGATATTTTTTTTTTCAGAATTGGTTATATCAAGACACAAAACAATTTAAGAAAATTCAAGACAAACATTTTCTTCGGTACTGATATTATTGCTAAACTGTGATTATGCTTAAAAGTGATTTTAGAGGCATTGTGTAAATTCCTAAGACATTGCTCAATTCTGACATTGCTCAATGACTGACCTTAACAGTTATTTCGTTTTATTAGTGATTTCAGAGTCATCGTGTAAATTAAACAAAGACTGCTTTCACACAAGGAAACTGAGTTGCCGATAACTGGGAGTTTATAGGCGAGAAGGGCGTTAGAATAAGAAAACAAATTTCCCCTCTCGCCATTCTGGCCGACAAACAAGCTAGTTTCTGGCACAGTTTTCTTGTGTGAAAGCGGTCAAAAAGTTGTTCTTTATTACTGATTTAGCTTAACTGACACTATGCTTACCAGTTATTGCAGAGTTATCGCGTAAATTCACCAAAAATTTCAATACAGATCTAGCTTAACAGTCATTTCGCTTATTAGTGATCCAGATTCTTTGTGTAAAAAAAAAAACAAAAAGTTGTTCTTTATTACTGATCTAGCGTAAAAAAAAAATGACGCCCGGGCGTCAGAAATAAAATGACGACCGGGCTTCCAAAATAAAATGACGCCCGGGCGTTCAAAATAAAGTGACGCATGGGCGTCAAAAAAAAATTGACGCCCGGGCGTCGGAAATAAAATGACGCCCGGGCGTTAAAAATAAAAAATTGACGCCCGGGCGTCAAAAATAAAATGACGCCCGGGCGTCAAAATAAAATGACGCCCAGGCGTCAAAAATAAATTGACGCCCAGGCGTCAAAAAAAAAATGACGCCCGGGCGTCAGAAATAAAATGACGCCCGGGCGTTAAAAATAAAAAATTGACGCCCGGGCGTCAGAAAAAAAATGACGCCCGGGCATCAAAAATAAATTGACGCCCAGGCGTCAAAAAAAAAAAAAAATGACGCCCGGGCGTCAAAAAAAAAATTGACGCCCGGGCGTCAAAAAAAAAATTGACGCCCGGGCGTCAAAAAAAAATGACGCCCGGGCGTCAGAAATAAAATGACGCCCGGGCGTCATTTTTTTTTTATTTCTGACGCCCGGGCCTCATTTGATTTCTGACGCCCGGGCGTCATTTTACTTTTGACGCCCGGGCGACATTTTATTTCTGACGCCCGGGCGTCATTTTATTTCTGACGCCCGGGCGTCAATTTATTTCTGACGCCCGGGCGTCATTTTTTTTGACACCTGGGCGTCAATTTATTTTTGACGCCCGGGCGTCATTTTGTTTTTGACGCCCGGGCGTCATTTTATTTCTGACGCCCGGGCGTCAATTTATTTCTGACGCCCGGGCGTCATTTTTTTTGACACCTGGGCGTCAATTTATTTTTGACGCCCGGGCATCATTTTATTTCTGACGCCCGGGCGTCATTTTATTTTTAACGCCCGGGCGTCATTTTATTTTTGACGCCCGGGCGTCAATTTTTTTCTGACGCCCGGGCGTCAATTTATTTTTGACGCCCGGGCGTCATTTTATTTTTAACGCCCGGGCGTCATTTTATTTCTGACGCCCGGGCGTCATTTTATTTTTGACGCCCGGGCGTCATTTTATTTTTAACGCGCGGGCGTCATTTTAATTTTGACGCCTGGGCGTCAATTTATTTTTTACGCCCGGGCGTCATTTTATTTTTAACGCCCGGGCGTCATTTTTTTTCTGACGCCCGGGCGTCATTTTTTTTTGACGCCCGAGTGTCATTTTATTTTTAACGCCCGGGCGTCATTTTATTTCTGACGCCCGGGCGTCATTTTATTTTTAACGCCCGGGCGTCATTTTATTTTTGACGCAGGGGCGTCATTTTATTTCTGACGCCCGGGCGTCATTTTAATTTTGACGCCCGGGCGTCATTTTATTTTATTTTTGACGCCCGGGCGTCAATTTATTTTTGACGCCCGGGCGTCATTTTATTTTTAACGCCCGGGCGTCATTTTATTTCTGACGCCCGGGCGTCATTTTTTTTTTTGACGCGCGGGCGTCATTTTATTTTTGACGCCTGGGCGTCATTTTATTTCTGACGCCCGGGCGTCATTTTATTTTTGACGCCCGGGCGTCATTTTATTTTTAACGCCCGGGCGTCATTTTATTTCTGACGCCCGGGCTTCATTTTTTTTGACGCCCGGGCGTCATTTTATTTTTAACGCCCGGGCGTCATTTTATTTCTGACGCCCCAGCGTCATTTTATTTCTGACGCCCGGGCGTCATTTTATTTTTGACACCTGGGCGTCAATTTATTTCTGACGCCCGGGCGTCATTTTAATTTTGACGCCCGGGCGTCATTTTATTTTATTTTTGACGCCCGGGCGTCAATTTATTTTTGACGCCCGGGCGTCATTTTATTTTTAACGCCCGGGCGTCATTTTATTTCTGACGCCCGGGCGTCATTTTATTTTTGACGCCTGGGCGTCATTTTATTTCTGACGCCCGGGCGTCATTTTATTTTTGACGCCCGGGCGTCATTTTATTTCTGACGCCCGGGCGTCATTTTAATTTTGACGCCCGGGCGTCATTTTATTTTATTTTTGACGCCCGGGCGTCATTTTATTTTTAACGCCCGGGCGTCATTTTATTTCTGACGCCCGGGCGTCATTTTAATTTTGACGCCCGGGCGTCATTTTATTTTATTTTTGACGCCCGGGCGTCATTTTATTTTTAACGCCCGGGCGTCATTTTATTTCTGACACCCGGGCGTCATTTTTTTTTTTGACGCCCGGGCGTCATTTTATTTCTGACGCCCGGGCGTCATTTTATTTCTGACGCCCGGGCGTCATTTTATTTTTGACGCCCGGGCGTCATTTTATTTTTAACGCCCGGGCGTCATTTTATTTCTGACGCCCGGGCGTCATTTTTTTTTGACGCCCGGGCGTCATTTTATTTTTAACGCCCGGGCGTCATTTTATTTCTGACGCAGGGGCGTCAATTTTTAACGCCCGGGCGTCATTTTATTTTTGACGCCCGGGCGTCATTTTGTTTTTGACGCCTGGGCGTCATTTTATTTCTGACGCCCGGGCGTCAATTTATTTCTGACGCCCGGGCGTCATTTTTTTTGACACCTGGGTGTCAATTTATTTTTGACGCCCGGGCGTCATTTTGTTTTTGACGCCCGGGCGTCATTTTATTTCTGACGCCCGGGCGTCAATTTATTTCTGACGCCCGGGCGTCATTTTATTTTTAACGCCCGGGCGTCATTTTATTTCTGACGCCCGGGCGTCATTTTATTTTTAACGCGCGGGCGTCATTTTAATTTTGACGCCTGGGCGTCATTTTATTTTTAACGCCCGGGCGTCATTTTATTTCTGACGCCCGGGCTTCATTTTTTTTTGACGCCCGGGCGTCATTTTATTTTTAACGCCCGGGCGTCATTTTATTTCTGACGCCCCGGCTTCATTTTTTTTTGACGCCCGGGCGTCATTTTATTTTTAACGCCCGGGCGTCATTTTATTTCTGACGCCCCGGCGTCATTTTAATTTTGACGCCCGGGCGTCATTTTATTTTTAACGCCCGGGCGTCATTTTATTTCTGACGCCCGGGCGTCATTTTATTTCTGACGCCCGGGCGTCATTTTATTTTTGACGCCCGGGCGTCATTTTATTTTTAACGCCCGGGCGTCATTTTATTTTTAACGCCCGGGCGTCATTTTATTTCTGACGCCCGGGCGTCATTTTATTTCTGACGCCCGGGCGTCATTTTATTTTTAACGCGCGGGCGTCATTTTAATTTTGACGCCTGGGCGTCATTTTATTTTTAACGCCCGGGCGTCATTTTATTTCTGACGCCCGGGCGTCATTTTATTTTTAACGCGCGGGCGTCATTTTATTTCTGACGCCCGGGCGTCATTTTATTTCTGACGCCCGGGCGTCATTTTAATTTTGACGCCTGGGCGTCATTTTATTTTTAACGCCCGGGCGTCATTTTATTTCTGACGCCCGGGCGTCATTTTATTTTTAACGCGTGGGCGTCATTTTATTTCTGACGCCCGGGCGTCATTTTAATTTTGACGCCTGGGCGTCAATTTATTTTTGACGCCCGGGCGTCATTTTATTTTTAACGCCCGGGCGTCATTTTATTTCTGACGCCCGGGCGTCATTTTATTTTTAACGCCCGGGCGTCATTTTATTTCTGACGCCCGGGCGTCATTTTAATTTTGACGCCTGGGCGTCATTTTATTTTTAACGCCCGGGCGTCATTTTATTTCTGACGCCCGGGCGTCATTTTATTTCTGACGCCCGGGCGTCATTTTATTTTTAACGCGCGGGCGTCATTTTATTTCTGACGCCCGGGCGTCATTTTAATTTTGACGCCTGGGCGTCAATTTATTTTTGACGCCCGGGCGTCATTTTATTTTTAACGCCCGGGCGTCATTTTATTTCTGACGCCCGGGCGTCATTTTATTTTTAACGCCCGGGCGTCATTTTATTTCTGACGCCCGGGCGTCATTTTATTTTTGACGCCCGGGCGTCAATTTATTTTTGACGCCCGGGCGTCATTTTATTTCTGACGCCCGGGCGTCATTTTAATTTTGACGCCCGGGCGTCATTTTATTTTATTTTTGACGCCCGGGCGTCAATTTATTTTTGACGCCCGGGCGTCATTTTATTTTTAACGCCCGGGCGTCATTTTATTTCTGACGCCCGGGCGTAATTTTTTTTTTTTTTGACGCCCGGGCGGTAATTTATTTTTGACGCCCGGGCGTCAATTTATTTTTGACGCCCGGGCGTCATTTTATTTCTGACGCCCGGGCGTCATTTTAATTTTGACGCCCGGGCGTCATTTTATTTTATTTTTGACGCCCGGGCGTCATTTTATTTTTAACGCCCGGGCGTCATTTTATTTCTGAAGCCCGGGCGTCATTTCTTTTTTTTGACGCCCATGCGTC